>CAXHSM010001666.1:1773707-1806309 GCA_964019185.1 Maratus speculifer
ATTTAAGACATTTTAACGTTTTTCTTTGTATCGTTTAAATTTATATCATAATCAAATTTCTGGTTTGAACTGAAAGTTAATCCTAGGGTAGACGTCAAAATGACACCTGGTGGTACTTCTAGTGTTAAGATGAAAATACTTTTTAAACAGGTAATAACCACGGAATTTTCCGAAAAATTGAAAATATGAAATAATTAAGTAAACATGTATATTTAATACACTAATTATTATTTAACCCTTTCGCAACGGGAATCTTTTATGAAATTCTTAATGTTTTGTCAGCGGTTTTTAAAAACAGAAATTTGTGCCTTATTAAATCAAGAAAATGCTCCGATTAAATAAGACAAATTTTACAGTAAAATTTTAGCCTTTTTCAGGCAAGTATACGTGCTACTCGTCCCCAAGGAGTTAAAAGAAAATAATAGTTTGTTGAGGTTTGAAAATGTAAATAAAGGTTGCTAATTTTTTTTGTAAAATTATAGTTTTCTCAGGATTCTATAAAAATAAAATAGTATGATATTATAACTGATAACTACAATAATCTATTAGGTTTCTTAATTTAAAGATCGCCGGAATTCTGATATTTATTTGATAAAGGAATAACAAACTGATGTGGTTTTTAAATGTCAATAAATTCTAGTAAAAAAAATGAAAATTTTTCTTTCCTCATCTAATGTAATCTCGCCTTAAAACTTTCCATCATACTTAAAAAGCGTTTATGTCCTTCATTCCACTGTATTGCATTTGACTATAATCAACTATTGGTAATCACAGAGAGTCTTCTAAAATTAATTTAAGGTACATGAGTTTACAATACCACATTCGCTACGGTGAAAATTAGCGGTAGCTACTCGCTGCATATCTCGACTTTTACTAATACAAAAAATAAAAATAACCGGTCATTAAAGTTGTAAAAGTGGCGATGAAAAAATCATCCATCGATCGCTACTCAAATCACCATGTGGCGATTTAAAAATCTTTTGTTGTCTGCAATGCAATAATTTATGCAATAGTAAAATGCAATATTTTTCATGGAAAAATACATCTATTTTATTTTTATATGTAACTAGCGGCCCGCCCTCGCTTTGCTTCGGGTAGAGCAAGTTGCCCAGTCCCGTTTCACTACTGACACAGCAAATTGTTACTATCACTTAATCCCATTAAATTCAACTACTAAGAGCTTCATTTTAGGTAGTCGGATAAAAAGTAGCCTATATGTTAATCTAAGATGTCAGATACCTCCATACAGAATTTCATAAAAATCGATCCATCCGTTATAAATGGTATAACTAACATGACTCTGTTTCATGAATATAGATTATAGTAGCCCGCGGCTTCGCACGAGTATTAAAGAAAAATTTCGAGTAATAAATTTTTACACACATAATCATACTCTCTTCTTTGTGCTTGGGATTACAAAAAAGTGTAAAATTATAAAAGAAAATTCGGTATTAGTATTATTTTTTTATTTATTTGTAATAATGTTTGTAAAAAGTTTTACACCTACAAAACAAAAGACATTGAATTTATTGGCTCAGAGCTTTCCTGTAAACGATATTAGATGTTGTTTTATTTTATGGCAGCAAAATAAATTGATTTTCAGGAGCTGCGACCCGCGATAGACCTACACAAAGTTGGCCATGAGTAAAACATTCTTTTCGTAGGTCGATCCCTGCTAATTCGAAGGTTTGACCTTGGGACTTATTAATAATTAACGCGAAAGATGTTTTTACAGGAAACTGAAGCCGTTTAAATGGGATTGGTAGATCAGCTGGAATTATCGGTATATGAGCTAGTTGACCAGCTGCTGGGCCGGTGATAATGGTTGCTACAATTAAATTGTCCTTCAGTTCCTTTATAAGTAGCCTCGTCCCATTGCACATGTTCGGAGAGCTTAAATTTCTCAAAAGAATGATTGGAGTTCCAATTTTTAACGTCAATTCATGTTGTGGCAGTCCAGAAGGGTTTAGTGAATTTAAAAATTCCTGTGGAAAATGGACTGCGTCTTAGATATTAGTCACGGTGTCAACATTGTTCTTTGACTGCGCGCAACATTTCTCAAAAAATAATAAGGTAATTTGTCTGAAACTTGGTAAATATCTTCATTTTAAATTTAAAAACAACTTATACCTCAATTTTTGAATTTTAATTGCATTGATTATTAATAATTAGCAATTTTTTTTTAATAAAAAATGATTTTTTTCAATTTTTTCAATTTAAATTTAAATTTTAAATAAACAACTGCATAGATTGCTTTAAAATGAGGTATAAGTTCAAGATACATTAATTTTACACCATTATCAACTTTTTTAGTGGTTCTTGAACTAATAGTTTTGCTAGAATCCTGCGCGCAATGGATACAAGTCTAATTTTTTAAATCAAAATTAAAGATTAAAAAAATAAAATAGAATTTCTATGTAGAATATTAAAAAAATTATTTTTAATAGAAGAGATATTAAGGTGTCTATATTAAAAATTTTATGCATTTACGTTTTATAGGGACTGAGAAAAAAAATCAAATGTGACATGTTGCTAAGTAACACTACTAGGTAAAAAGTAAGACTCCTGAGACCCCTTAAAAATTCTAAACTATGAACTATTTGGCCTACAGACTCATCCACAAGGATATTATAATTTCTGCTTAAATTTGGAGTAGGGAAATTTCCTTCCCCAAGTTTAAGCAGTTGCTGTGGAAAGTCAGTATCTGTGATTCCATGAAGATGAGCTCTCATATTTGTCCGTAATTTTATATTTTCAATCGAAGTCCATAAGGTCCAACCGAAGTCCGACGATTTTAAGCATGCTTTGATGATATCTGCTCGCGTACCTCTGTTAATAACAGGAAGAGTCTGTCGGATATCTACAGAAAATACAAAAGTAGTCCCGCCTATGAAATCAGAGGAGTTTCTAAGATCTTTTAAGGTTCTGTCCACAGCCTCTATATGTGCTCTATGGCTCATGATAAACTCATTCCACTTAATCAATGAGGCTTCTTGTAATAGTTTACCAAGAGGCCCATTTTTGCGAATAAAACATATAGATTGTTGCTCAAGATTTACGGTTAGTGGAAGTTTAAAAGTTGAATGAGCAGTTTTTCCATCCTTTTGAAGGGTTGGAGCGATTCCTGATGAAGCAACTGTTATTGCTATCTTCCCTGATTATCTTATCTTAGCAAGTATTAAATTTGCAAGAAAAGTCTTCCCAGTGCCACCTGACGCATTCAAAAAAATTTTTTTTTGTTGTAATTCACGCTATCGACTATAATGTCAAAAGCATATCTTTGATTTGGGACTAATTTTGGCTAATTTTCATTAACAAAAGTGGTCAAATTATTTGTGTTATTGTGCTGTACTATTGTATTTGTCACATTGTTTTCTATACGAACAGAAGACGGCAATCCAAAATCACTTAGGTTTTTATCATTTAGTTATAAAAGTTTATTTTCAATTTGTATTAAACCGTCATTATAAATGTCATCACTGTATAGTAAGGCGAAGTCTTGATTTTGCCGTCGAAGTCTATACCTAATATCTTGACATAATTCGTCTTTGAAATTATCCCACAATTATTCATTTTCATAAAAAGTACTGAGTCACTATGGTGTTGCGTTTCCATTTCGCTTTTGTTTACTTTGCCATCTCGAATTTTGTACTGTGCTGAGTTGTTTCTGGTTTCGAAGGGAAATTGTGGTTTTTTCTGAATTAAAGATTTGCTTTTGTGGAGTCGTCTTCAGTTGTGGAGTGTATTTTTGCGTTTATTAGCACACTTTGTTTGGATAGTGCTCTTTCCTGTTCCGATGCGTTTCCTGAGTCGTATGATGTATTATCGCGTCAGTTTGATTATGAAGTAATTTATTTTGATAAGGATTAATAACAAGGTAAAAATAAAGAGCTTTTACTGAGACGGCATTTTAATTATTTTTTTAATAAAAAAACCACTTATTGTGACGTAACTATAACAGTTAGACATATGCTGTCGCTACATTTTTTGTAGATAATTATACGTTCTGCAAAGTCGTAGTACATTACTTTGTTTTATAATCAATAGTATTCGCAGCGCACGCGAAATAAGGATTTTTTAAGGTCATTTTTCTACACCTTGGATTACATTATTGGCATTTTAGTAAGGATCCCTATGATATCAATATATCATATATCACTGAATATGACGATGTTAGGTAATAAATTGATAAACTTATCTTGTCCTCCATTTAAAAAAAAAAAAAAAAAAAAAAAAAAAAAAAAAAATTCCTTTCTTTTAAAGTAACTAAAAAAATCATGATCACAACAGGATCTACATTACAGTTGAAGTTATAAATATATCGCCCCTTTTCTCATTCTAGTAATATTGATACGCCCCCCCCTTAATATAACGGTCACCGAAATGCCGGCACATGTATTTCATTCATTCCATACCTTAAATGGTCATGAAAACCGAATGTGGTTTTCTTATTCCAGCTGCTCTACAATAAAAATGCTGCATAAGATGTTTTGCGCGTCGTACATATTCCAATATATCTCCTTCTCATGCTACCGCTCCTTATATGGTATCCATTCCCGAAATTGTGACCGCTTCATGAGCCCCAAAGCCTATCCCACAAAAATTCCTTTCCTTTTTCAAATTCCAATATCAAAGTTTAAACTCTTTTGTCGCCAATTAGCGATTATCTTGTTAATATGCTAAGTACAAAATCTCTCTCTCAGAAGAAAAAATATTGCACGCATATTTTGGCCAAATATCATATACATGCCAAACATTGTAACCTTTGCCGATATCTGACAACTGATGTTATCTTGGTTCGGACTAAAAGAACGGAGACTTTTCTCTTGGCCTGGCCCTGCTGTAACCACCAATAACCACGTTGAGCGTCCTACTCTCTCGAAAGGGCAAAAAAAATAAAACTGTACTTTAAAGAACCTGGCTGCATAATTGTCTTTTTGTCGATCTCCTTTTCACGGCATTGATGATAATTCGTAATAGACAGTATTAAATCTGCAAGATACCGTAATCATCCAAGAATATAAGCCGATGCCATCACCTTGTCATTTGACAAGATTTAGGGCAGCACCTTTTTTTATGGATCGCGTGTCGCTTTCCTTTTTTTTTTGCTTGTCCTGTGTGGATACACGAATTTTTGTTTTTTCTTATTTTTTTTAAACATACTCATTTGTCACAAAATACACTTCATCCATAACATTTCATTATTTTTCATATTATTATCATACACTTTCATGGTTGCAACCTCCATTTCATATTTTTAACCTACATTTCATATTTTTACTATCCATTTCGCATTCTTTTAGTATAGATTTTCATATTTGTACCACATAATTCATACTTTTATTAAATATTTTGCATATTCTTCATATTTTATTCGAGATTTCATTTTATCCATAACCTATGTTTTTATATTATTCGTGACCTATAGCTAACATTCTTCATAAACATATATATTATAAACAATTGATGGTACGAACTTCATGACTATTTTACATATTAAACATCTTCCTTGCATTTGGCGCCTTATCTTTGATTAGAAAAAAAAGATAACCTTTATAAAGGAACAATATATGGTATACCTAAAAAAAAAAAAACAAGAAGAATGTCTTGTTGTGTGCAAAGTGCTAGAAAAAGCACAAATAAGGCCTGAACTCTAAGCAATAAAAGGCCAATGTGTTCCGGAACAACAACAACATCAAAATAAATGAACATTAAAAAAAAAAAAGAGACTCTGAAGATGTATAATCATATGTCGACATAATGTATAACTGCATAAATTCAAATATATATATAATCAATTCATAATATTTAACCAGCATAATCCTACACTTTTGTATGTAATTCTGAGGGAGATATTTTCGTACCGGGTCCAAAATTTTTCAAACCCAAACCAGCGGGGGAGATATATGATATCAATATATCATATATCACTGAATATGACGATGTTAGGTAACAAATTGATAAACTTATCTTGTCCTCCATTTAAAGAAAAAAAAAAAAAAATTCCTTCCTTTTAAAGTAACTAAAAAAATCATGATCACAACAGGATCTACATTACAGTTGAAGTTATAAATATATCGCCCCTTTTCTCATTCTAGTAATATTGATACGCCCCCCCCCTTAATATAACGGTCACCGAAATGCCGGCACATGTATTTCATTCATTCCATACCTTAAATGGTCATGAAAACCGAATGTGGTTTTCTTATTCCAGCTGCTCTACAATAAAAATGCTGCATAAGATGTTTTGCGCGTCGTACATATTCCAATATATCTCCTTCTCATGCTACCGCTCCTTATATGGTATCCATTCGCGAAATTGTGACCGCTTCATGAGCCCCAAAGCCTATCCCACAAAAATTCCTTTCCTTTTTCAAATTCCAATATCAAAGTTTAAACTCTTTTGTCGCCAATTAGCGATTATCTTGTTAATATGCTAAGTACAAAATCTCTCTCTCAGAAGAAAAAATATTGCACGCATATTTTGGCCAAATATCATATACATGCCAAACATTGTAACCTTTGGCGATATCTGACAACTGATGTTATCTTGGCTCTGACTAAAAGAACGGACACTTTTCTCTTGGCCTGGCCCTGCTGTAACCACCAATAATCACGTTGAGCGTCCTACTCTCTCGAAAGGGCAAAAAAAATAAAACTGTACTTTAAAGAACCTGGCTGCATAATTGTCTTTTTGTCGATCTCCTTTTCACGGCATTGATGATAATTCGTAATAGACAGTATTAAATCTGCAAGATACCGTAATCATCCAAGAATTTCCATTACAATCCCTATTTTTTATATGTATAACATAGCCTATATTCACCGGAAATAGTGTAGCTTTCCAACGGTGAAAGAATTTTTTAAATCCGTCGAGTACTTTCGGAGCCTGTTCAATTCAAACAAACAATCAATCAATCAAATCTTTTCTCTTTATAATATTGATATACATGTGACGACATTATTTACCGATTTTTATTAGTTACATATATCAATGCCACTTGTTCTTTTAACAAATACTTCAAAATTCTTGTATTATTTAAAGTATGATGTCCTATTTCTCCAAATCAAATATTTTATTAATAATTTGATTCTTTCTCGTTCACTTTACTTCTAACTATGTCGCCATTTTGCACACAGAACCTCTTATTAACGTAACCATTATTCGTGCGTCTTATATAATAAAATATTTTTTTCCAAGTATGACGACATATTTATTTTCCTTTCAATTCTTTTTATTTTAATTTTTTCACGTGGATACTGTTTAATTGAAAATTAATTGACGAGCAGAAATTATTATTCCAAACTTTGATTTTCTTGGCAACGTGAAAGAAAAATAGTTATTTTTTATCGGAAAAATTGTAATTGATTCTGTATGAAAAATAATGAAATTTTGAATTATTAAGGAAAATATTTGAATAAATTAATTAAAAATTAGCCTATGTTCACCGGAAATAGTGTAGCTTTCCAACGGTGAAAGAATTTTTCAAATCCGTCAAGCACTTTCGGTGCCTATTCAATTCAAACAAACAAACAAATCTTTCCTCTTTATAATATTACATAGATGAATAAAAATGAAATTTAAATCGATAAAAAAGGTTTAAAAATTTATGAATTATTAAAGAATTCATTTTCTGTGCCACCCTTCCCCCCCCCCCCATAAATGTACTACATTTTATTTATTTAAATAACTTCTACATATTCATCAAAATAATTAATTTACTTATTAAACATTTCAAGTTAATTGGTTGAAAAATTTAAAATAATAGTCAATAGATTTACATTGAAAAAAAAACTTAAGATAATATGATAGTATAGATTTAACAAAAGGAAAATCATAAACAGTTGAATTTTTTCAATGGACAAATGTAATAAAATTCTGGCAAAAAAATCATTTTGGCACTGTATATAAAAGAAAGAAAGAAAAAATCATTAAAGGATGGGGGTAGGTGGTAGTTGTGTTTAAAAAAAAACAAGATTTTAAAAATAAATAATAAAATTTAAGAATATTAAATGTAAATATTGTAATGTACTTTCTCATATTTATGTATAATACACAACTAGTTTAATAAAGAATTCCACATTCTGTTTTCTCGGATTCATTTTTTTCTCCAGCTGCGTATTTTGCGAAAGGCAGACTTCATTTACTTACTGTAAGCGCGGCGCGGGAATAATGATAAAGACGCCAATCAGTAACCGCCCTTGTTATTCTTTCTTAGTTTCGCCGCCTTTTGTACAAGTTGGCTGTTAAATGGTGGAAAATTAGCTTGGTTTTTCAACTGGGTACCAATTTGAGCTCCAAATCTAACAGGATGCGTTAGCTCCTATTATAGAAGCCTTAGCCATGATTAAAGCCGCTGCCGATTCATACTTTTAATAAAAATAATGTATTTTTAAATTAAAAAAACTTCAATATTTAGTTTTAATGCTTTGTGAAATCTTCAGAAATTGAGTTTCACTTTGCTAATTATTATTATTATTATTGTAATAAATACTGCTCTTGGTCATGAAATTAAAATTTGTTCAAAAATTAAATATGAAGTAAAAAAAAATCCCTTCATCATTTGTATTTGTAGAAATCTATTGTTATTTTTAAAATGTGCTTCTCTACAATACAAACCCTTTAATACTAAAATCTTCATTCTGTTTGTATTATTATGAAAATGAAATGCAAGTGAAAATTCCATCATTTTTGACGGGGTTATATACTAGTCATGTAATATTTTAGTTTCCTTTACTTAACAGTTCTGGACATTGATTTATGATAATTTTTTTGTGGGCTGCAATGTATATCTTTTTCGAATATTAATTTTATTTACATGTTTTAATTACATTTTTAAAAGCATGTACTGCAATATTTTAAATTTTAAATACATGCTGATTTGTGGAATCTTCAAATATGTAAAAATATGACCTCATTCTGATAAGTAGTTTTAAGTTTTGCTTTAAAAACCTAACATTTTGAAATTTGATTTGCAACTACAGTCAAGGATTGATAATCCGCTCACCCCTAATCCGCAATTTCCTATGATTCGTATTACTTTACAAATCTAAACAATGAAATAAACAGTTAAGAAAATTTAGTAATTGGGAATCCAAAAATGATTTTTTTAAAAAAAACAAGCAATAAAAAGATGAAAAAAATCATAACAAAACATTCATTTTTTGTTAAAATAACTTTTATTAACAGTAAAAAACGGATTACTACAGTATTACAGAACATATGTAATTATTTTTATTTAAATGCACATACACATAAGTTTTTTAATAAAATAACTTTAAAAAGGCATTTTTTGAGATAGCATATTAAATTAATTATTAGATTTCATTTTTATCTTTTCATATTGTACTGATTAAAGAATTAAAATGCTGTCTAGGAATAATAAAATGATGTATAATCCATGATACTCTATAATCCACAATATACCACAATCTGCACAATCTTTGGCCGCAACAAGTGTGGATTACAAAACTTCGAATGAATTAAAATGTTTACTAAATGCTGCATAAAATAACTGTTTAATAAAAGTTTATTTTCTGCAAAAATTTAACACATTAAACATATTTTATCAAAATAGTCATCAGACATACTTTATTTTGTGTAAAAAGAATTATACTACAAAAATTGCTGAATAACACAATAATTCGATCAGTGGACAAGGATTTAATACCAACTAATTTCTAAAGTATGGCGCAATTCGTTTAGAGCTGTTCTGGTTACATTATGTTTTACAGAAAAATGTGTTATTAAAAATTCTGTTCATCTTTCTAACTAGAATCAGTATCCGGTCAAGACAATGAGAGGACCAGAAGTTCAAATTTATTAAATGCCTTTCTCCCTGCAATTAAAAAAAATAATTATTTAATAAGCTTTAAAATATATACAGAAATATGTAATACACATATATAAATAAATATAATTTTGTTTTTAATTATATAAAAGTATAAAATACCGATAATAATCACTACAAGAATAAAATAGATTTTAAATTATGTAACAAATATGTGAATTGACAACATCTGTCAGCGTAGATCACGACCCGTTTTCTCCTTACTTTAATCATACTTTATGGCGAAAATTTATGCTAAAATAACTGGACTCTGATATAGATTCATGTTATTGCAATATAATATCGATTGTATGCAATATGTTATGTATACTCTGCTCAATACTATAACATATTATATTAATATTAATTAATTATCAGTCACTACTGACTTAACTGCAAATTATAACAACATAAGTGTATATCATACATCTATGACTAATACCATGGATGTATGAGTAAAAATCATGTAGTGTAAAAAAATTAAAACTTTAGTCAGCCAGCAGTTTTGTGTAGCACAATACATATTTATGATTATAATCATACATAATGATTAAAAAATGATGATTATACATAAACATGATTATGAGGATTTTATGAATATGCAAGGCGTTATTTATACTTTAAAGCATTTTAAAAGTAAGGAACACATTTATGACTGCAAGATCTGAAACACTTAACAGAAAAAAAAAATTAAGCTGAAACTGCATATGAGTTTTGAATATACTTTAAAAACATTTTAGCATAACTGATAAATTATCTACGAAAATCATTATAAGTGATAAATCAGGATATGTGTAACTTAAAATATTTTTTATGAGATGAATTTATATAATTAGAAAAATTTCTGAGTCGTTGAAGAATAAATGATGAAAATTTTTATTTATATGAAAATAAAAAGTTTTGGTCAGAGGCACAGATAGCCACCTTGGTATCTAATAAACATGTATGTGTACTTTTATTCATTATTTAAAACTAGTGATGGGCGATTCTGGGAATTTTGAGAATCGATTAAAATCGACATCGTATAAAGTGACATCGATTATAGTAAGAATCGATTTCTAAATTCAAGAATCGACACTAAAATCGATATTTCGATATTTTTAGACTTTAAACAGATGAGCTCAAAATTAGTAATTCTAAAACTTGGCTAATCAGCAGAGCCGTAACACCTCATACTCCTCACTCCCATTTAGGGAGCCACAGAAGTAAGCTATTACAGCTTTTAGAGTCGAATAATAAGGATTTATCTTTTATTATTTTTAGATACAATTTTAATAATAATTTATATTATATTTAATTTTATTTTTTTGAGAAAAATCTCGGTTAGATAAAAAAATAAAAGGGAGAAATGATTTGTATATATATATATATACATTAGACTCCCTTAAATCCGCACAGCTTGGGACCAGAGGTTGTGCGGATTTTAGAATTTTGCGGATTTCTGGTCATTGCTTTGTTTACATTTTTTAAACAGCAATTTGAGTGCAATTAATCGTGCATTTGGAACTATAATGAATGCTTACCATATAATAAAATATTAAAATAAGTAATAAACTAAAATAATAAAAATTTAGATAATTTTTAAATAATTAAAATACTAATAGAAAAGGTCAAGTTAATAACCAATAGTGTATGATTAAATATTCATTATAAAGATTAAATGTATTTTTCCAAAATTATTCAACAAAACTTGCCTCATAAAAGTACATTACTAATTCACATCAAAATCATAAAATAACGATTTTTTTTCCAAGTTTAGCCAGGCTTAATAACCAAAAAATATTGATTAATGCATAAACATATGTAATGAGAAGATTGTGATTACCAGTGATATCTGCAATATCTTGAATTTTTTCCAAATAAATATTCTTAATTCATCAAAAAACCATAAATGGAGTATTATTAAGAAAATTACAAATTAAAAAAATGTATGGAATTGATAAAAAACTAAAAAAAAATCAAATTTTGTAGCAATATCCAAACTGAAAGTTTCATTGTTTACATCTGTAAAATATGTGCGGATTTTAGAGAGTTGCGGATTTCTGGTTTGCGGATTTGAGGGAGTCTACTGTATATTAATCCGAAACACATCTATTTTCTACATACTCCTTCAACCAAACAAATGGAGCCTTACTTCCTTTAAACGTCATTCTTCTTAAAAATTCGCTTATGAATAAAATTTTGAAAGCTCTAAATTTATTCAAAAAAAATTTTTTTTCAGTCTTTTTAAGACCTCCTATAAGGGTGTGGGAAACGCAAATATTGCAAATTTTCTTTCAAAATAGCTGTGATGATTTAATTGCACAATCAGCACATGCTAATTATTAATTATCCACCAATTTAAAAGCAGAAATTCTGCTTAAAAAATATATGTGATTAAACTTTTTTTCTCTTTTAAAATATATATCGCCTCATCTCATTTACAGCTTATAAAATATTATTCTTTTTTAATGTTTGCCAAATTTTCAGCAGTTAACAGAAAAAAAATGTTGTTTTCCTAAGAATAATTAACAGTGAAACAACATACTTTTCTCTGGTTAACAAAGAAATAAAAATACAGTGGAGCGTCGATTATCCGAAGAAGTTGGAAGCGACCTAAGTTCGGATTAATGGATAACTGTACCTTCAATGGTCGGGCAGCGCATAACCTATCATCGGCAACAAATCGGTTAATTCTGCACAAAAAAAACCATTTACCTAAACTAACTGTTTACAAGCCAAATTAATATCGCAATGTAATAATAATTTTGTTTTTCTCATATTACAACTTCAAATGTTTTGATTTATGCATACAAATTTAAAAAATAACAAAAGAAAATATTTTTGCAGTTTTTTGGCTGTTTTCATTTCAGTGTTCTAATTTTGGTACATAATTATTGCATGACAACCTAAGCAAATATAACAAATTATTTTCCGCTGTATGCTATTATATATCCTTCTTGAGTATTTTCTCGAATTCCAAAAACATTTAGATTCCTAGTGGTCAAATGTGAGTAATATAGAGAAACGATAAAAACAAAAATTATATTTTTATGTAAATTAAGGAATTTGCATACTCTTTATACCTGTGATAAATGCTTAAACATATTTTTTTTCAAAATATAAAATCAACCTTATATTTTATAGGAAAAATAAGAACATCGTAATTATATTGAAAAATATATGTTTTGCATTGCAAATAATATTATGTTCCCATTTGGGAACATTGGCATTTAAACGGATAAGAAGAGTAGCCCCCAAATCTTTTTACGTAACCAATGAATACCCAGAACAAATCAGAAAAGCACCTTATTATAATGAAAATATATCCAAAATTTGAAGAAAATCCGTAAACCCATGCCTGTATTGAATTTTTTCCCTCTCCGCCCTTCACCCCTATGTGTTACTAAGGTATAATGGTCAACATTATTCGATCGACCATACCTTAGAATTTCTTGACATCCGTAAGTCTTCAATAGTACGCCTAATATTTGAGTTTGAAATTTTTACTTTTAGGAAAATCTGGTTTGAAAAGAAAACCTTAATCCTTTCTTATACGAAATTTTACATCAATTCTACCAATCAATTCAAGATATTTGAAGTCTACAAGTCAAGACTTTTAAAATGATACACTACAAATTGAGGTAAGGGAAAAAGTAAAAAAATTCTTAAAAATGCCCACGAGAGTCTGAAAATTGAACTACCGTAATTTCCGAAAATAACGCCGCGGCGTTAAACTAGATTTTTTTGTTTTGTAAACAAAAGTGCGGCCAATAACTAGGTGCGGCTTGTAAATAGGACTAATTAATTTAAAATTTTTGAAAACAGATCGGCAAATCTAAACTTTCGTTGCTTTCGCTGTAATTATACACATGCACGTGGAATTATATTTTTAAGGTTAAAGAATCTGATGCTTAAAATTGATTTTAATTTACTGATATACCGTAAAATCCCGTTAATCCGCCCCCTCCCCCACTTTATAAAAAATTTGAAAATTTCAAAAAAACCTGAGAAAGTGCCCTCCCTTCCAAAACAATCGCTGAAAAAACGTCAATTTCGCCAAACAATCATGAAAAATAACCGCAAATTTCTTTAAAGAATCGCAAAAAAATCATTAATTTCGCCGAAGTATTGCCAAAAAACCCACATTTCGACGAAAGATTGCAATAAAAACGCGAATTACGTCAAAAAATCTCTAAAAAAGTACAAATTATCTCAAAAGAACGGTTCAGAAAGGAATGAATCATGATGAAATGAATAAATCCTGAATCTTTAGAAATCTGCGTTTTTTCGAGATTTTTTAATTAATTTCATGCTTTTTTGGGTTTTTTTTCAAATTTCTTTTTTCTGCGTTTTTCGACAGAATTTACGTTTAAAAAAAAAAAAAAAACGCAATTTTTTTCAAGTGTTGCTTCAAGTATCAAAATTCATGATTCATCCAAAGATTCACGATTCATTCGATTTATCATGATTCATCCTGCAGATTTTGTGAAACGATCGCGGAAAAATCCCGTGTAAGCGCCCCCCCCCTAATTATTTTATGATTTTTCGTCACGTTTGGGGGAAGGATTAATGGTATTTTGCGATAAGTTTTATCTTAAATATGTCTTCAGATGTGAGTTGTAAGTGCTGCAGTTACCCTGCAAAATTTACGCTGAATGTTATAAATTTAGCCAAAGTTAACGGGAATCGTGGCGCAGTGAATGGATGAGGTTCTGATTTCATTGAAATAACTGTACAACAAAAAAAGATAAGTTATTTATTTAAAATCAAAATGTTTTACTTTATATCAGTTAATAATTTTATTTCATTGCTCTAATAATGAATGTGGGAATATACCCGGAGCGGCGTTACACCCGGTGCGGCGTTAAACTAGTTTTTTTTTATTTTTTACCAAGTGTGGCGTTATACTCGGTGCGGCGTTATTCCCGGAAAATACGGTATATTATGAAGAGATATACAGATATGGATAGCCCAGACCAAGAACTTTGCAACGATATGTCACATGACCCACCCGTACCTGTATTGAATATTGCCCCCTGCCCCCCACCCCCTATGTGCTGCTAGGGTATAATGGTCATCACTATTCGATTGACCAAGCTTAGAATATCTTGACATCCGTAAGTTTTACCCCTTTAAAATCAACGGTTCGCCTAATATTTGAGTTTGAAATTTTTACTTTTAGAAATATCTGGTTTGAAAAAAAATGGTAATCCTTTCTTATACGAAATTTTACATCAGTTCCACCAATCAATTTAAGATATTTGAGTTCTACAAGTCAAGATCTATAAAATGATACACTACAAAGCGGGGGAAGGGAAAAAACCCCAGAAAGCTTAAAAATGCCCCCTGGAGTCTGAAAATTGAACTATATTATGAAGCGATATGCAGAAATTGATAGCCCAGGCCAAGACCTTTGCAACGATATGTCACATGACCCACCCATACCCGTATTGAATATTGCCCCCCCTGCCCCCCTTCCCCTATGTGCTGCTAGGGTATAATGGTTATCACTATTCGATTGACCATACTTTAGAATGTCTTAACATTCGTAAGTCTTATCCCTCTAAAATCAACGGTTCGCCTAATATTTGAGTTTGAAATTTTTACTTTTAGAAATATCTGGTTTGAAAAAAAAAATTGGTAATCCTTTCTTATATGAAATTTTACATCAGTTCTACCAATCAATTCAAGATATTTGAGATCTACAAGTCAAGATCTATAAAATGATACACTACAAAGTGGGGGAAGGGAAAAAAACCCCAAAAGCTTAAAAATGCCCCCTGGAGTCTGAAAATTGAACTATATTATGAAGCGATATGCAGAAATGGATAGCCCAGGCCAAGACCTTTGCAACGATATGTCACGTGACCCACCCATACCTGTATTGAATATTGTCCCCCCCACCCCCTATGTGCTGCTAGGGTATAATGCTCATCACTATTCGATTGACCATACCTTAGAATATCTTGACATACGTAAGTCTTACCTCTCTAAAATCAACGGTTCGCCTAATATTTGAGTTTGAAATTTTTACTGCTACCATTAAAACAATAGAAAGGGAAAGATCGATTCAACCTGAAACGTAGATCGATTTCAAGCATATTAAAAAAGTAAAAACACTACTTGTATCTAAAAATCGATTTCAAAATGCGATTTCAATTTTAGTAAATCAAAATCAAAATAAAATCGATTCTGACATCGATCTAGTACAACAGATCGATCTACTACAAAAGATCGATCTACTACTTGCATTCAAGATAGTCTTGCGATTTTTCATCTAGGCTTTATCACCTTGTAATGTGATTGGTGAGTGATTTTGCGTCTGTTTTTGACTCAAAGGACTGGCAAGATTTTCGGCGGGGAAAGGGAAACTGTGAAGATAGAGGATTTAAATAGGGTAGACGAGAAAAGGTTTGGTTTATTTTATGACAGCCGATTATCAACACGAGGGATATAGGTACAAAGGGCAGAAGATACCCTCCGTGGGGGGAAGGAGGGGGCGAGGAAAGGAAAGAATCTTCTGCATTTTGATAGACTTCCAGAAATAGACTTCCCATTAACTTATGATTGACTTCCCATTAACTTATGTGAAAACGGGGGGGAGGGTTATGTAGGTTATTAAACATGTTTACACACCCATATGTAATTCTAGACATTATGTGTTGCTTATTTAAAAAAAAAAAACACTTTGCTTTTTTTTCTTTGTTTGTATGATGTTATTTAAAAAATAATAATACCCTAATGCTTACAAAATTCGAATATGTTGTTAAATATAACACATTTTACTGTTTTTATAAATTGTCTGTCTTTCAGTCTGTCTATTTCTTTGTCTCTTACAAAATTTTGTAGGCGCTCTATCTCAAAAACTAATGTCTGGAACCTCTTGAAACTTTAGATTCAGCTAGACTTTCATATAAATTGGTGCTGATTACTTATGGTAAAAATAGCTCTACAGGTGGCGCTGTTATGTTGTATTTTTCATGATTACTGCAAGATAGATACCTCAAGAACTAATGCACGTATTTTTGCCAAACTTCAGATTCGGATTGATATTAACATAAATTGTTGATGATTAAGTTTTGATTTAAATCTAACGGCAGGTGACAATGCATTTTTTCTGATTTTTGCGATAATTGCATCTCAGAAACTAATTCAGAAAATTTCATCAAGCTTCACATTCATAAGTTTGGTGCTTTTAGGTTTCAGTGTAAATAACTATGCAGGAGGCGTTGCTATGCTGCTTTTATCAGCAGTGTTGAATTCAGATATTTTTCACTGGGAGGGATTTTTATGTCTCTTTGAAGGGGCATTCTATACTTCAGAGAATGGGGGGGGGGGACTCTTGTATATGAAGCTTCAATATTTTCGTGAGACATTTCAAAGTTCCGGGGCGGAGATGTTCCTCTTCGGGCTAACCCTTGAATTCACCAGCTTTTTCAGGATCTACAAGATTTTATTGATCATATCTCAAGAGCTCATGAACGGAATTTCGTCAAACTTAATATTCTCTTAGATATTATCATATGTTGTTCCTGATTAGGTTTTTGTGTAAGTTATATAATACTGCTCTGCTATACTGCATTTTTCACGACATTAGTGATAGCTATATCTTAGAAATTATGCATGGAATTTAATCAAATTTCATATTCGGTTAAACTTTCACATAAATAGATTCTTATTAGGCTTGAGTGTATACTGCACAACAGGTGTCGCTGTGATGCTCTTTGAATTGCATATATTTCGGTTACAGACATCTAAGAGGGGGTGGACCGGAATTCAGCGATTCGTTTGGAAAACGCAATGCTTTTATTTTCTTTTAAAATGTTCATACTTCAACCTATATTTTTTAAATTTTCATGATGGGCATAAATAATTTAAATTTGACATTGACAATGTGTTAGTGTTTTTAGAAGTTTTATCAAGTCTGAGATAGAAGACTTTTTGAGATTGGCACATCCGACTGCTTTATCTTCAAATCTTGAAGCAAAATAAAAATAATATCTTCTGAGAAATCGATAAAAAATTTTATAGTATCGATTAAATCGAGTTGCCATAATATCGATTAAATCGATTTAAAAAATCGAAATTGCCCATCACTACATAAAACCCTTTGGAAAACTTCCGGTTGAAAAAAAGGAATTCTGTTTCAGTCTGAAAAACCTGTTTCGTTGTTATTACATGTGCCAACAGACCCACTAGTCAATTACATTTTCTGATCTTTAGTTAAATGATTGGCCAACCATTCAACCATCCAACTCAGATGCAATTCCTGACGTTGCTGGAACTAGTAGCCAACTGTATACTGACTTCATTTTTATTAATAAATCTGATTAATTTTGCAAATATTTTACAAAAAGAACTTTAATGAGTCTGGATTTTAATAATAAAAAAATGTATCACAAAGCCTTATAATTATTGCTGTATAACTTCTTTAACCCAGAATTAGCACTATTAGTCGATTCTGGATTATAGAATATTAAATAACTTTCAAATTACATTAACATATTTGGAATAATTACACACAAGGCTAATCATGTAAAAAAACTTAGTATATAGCAACTAGAAATACCAAATTAAATCACATATTAGAAATTTAAATAATAATAATAATAATGATAACATCCAATTTCGAAATGTTTCGGTGCCATCTTCTTATGTTTGGAGAAAGAGGAATAGCAAGATTAACATTCTTTTTTAATCTTTAGAAACTAATATAAAAAAGACATCTATATTAACTGCTATGTAATCAGAAATTCTTACATTTTTAAAACTGAAAAACAGAAGAAGTAAATTAGATAATGTTCTTTTATTTTCTTTAATCTTCTAATGAAATTTCTTTATCTAAGTGTGATGGTGCCATCTTATGATAGGCGATTGAAAATAAAAAATGAATAAATGTACTGAAATGTCCAGATTATGAAAGTTTCGTGATTATTAGAGATGTCCAGATTGAAAATATTCTACAACATGATTATATACATTTTCGTATGCATCTTCAGACATGAATAAGAGATGATACAGAGGCTAATTCACTCTTGCTGTGATCACACTAATAACTATGCTATGAAAGAAATCTTTAACCCTCTGAGCTTCTTGAAAATGGGTAAAATTTTAATATTGCTTTCTCTACATTTTGTTTTAAATTCTCATAAGAATCTTTCAACAATTAAAAACAACTTAATTACAATATGAATGTAAAAGCTGAAGTCGATCTCTAGAATGTCCATTTTTTACTTTTTCTATTTTTGAAGATTGATTTTATGAGGATACTTTCACATTCAGAACTAGATTCAGAAAGTAAAAGTATCCTCATGTCCTCATGGAAAAATCTTTAGCAAAATTGAAAAAGTAAAAAACAATGTATGTAGAGATCAAGTACCAGCTATTCAGTAAAAAAAAAAATTACCCTTGCGAATAAAAAAGAAATTAATAATAACCTCCAATAATCTCATTGTTTGTGATTCAATCAAATAGAAAAAAAGACACATCTGTTTCTCTGGATAAACAACAATTTTTATTTTTTGATTCCAAAATAATTTGAATCTAACACAATTTAAATTTGTTAAAAAAAAGGGATTACATAAACAAACAATCCACCTATTTAGAATTTTTTTTTTTTTTAAAGTACAATACTAATAGCAGATTTTTATAAAAAGTTCATAAAAACAAACTTTAATTGCTAGACTTCAAAACACGTTCAAGTACTGACATAGCTAAAAAAATGTCATTTTTAACAGGAGAGTACAGTTCATACATTTATAAGACAATAATACTTTTAAATAACATACAATATATTTCTTTTTAGGTTTAGAAAGAAATTTTACAGCCTAGTAACACCTACAATGGAGAATTATAGTGTGTCGGATTCAAAAAATCTATTTGTCTCCCATTACAAAATTTCATCTTGTTTACATTGAAGAATATTTTCCTGAATGAGTAATATTGAAGTTTAAACAAATGACAGAGTGCATTTTCCATTGATCTGCATAACAGGGAAAAACTGCTGGAGCATTCCTTTTTTTATTTTCAAAATATGATCATTTGTATATGCTTGTCAAGCAAGATTTCTCCACCCCATTTAAATCTAATGACTTTAAAACATATACACTTAATGGATTTAAATGATAATCCCGCTAAGACATTGGTTTTGGATGATTATAGATAGAGAAAGAATGGCAACAGATAAGGTATCATCTTCTGTTCAACGCCAATGCACTTTGACTTTGCAAATAATCATTATATAATTAATAATATTATGGTTGTGGTTGTGCTTATGACGGCGAATTATCAACATGAGGGATATTGGCCCAAAGAAATGGCAGAATGCCTTCTATGAGGGTCTTTCTATGGAAGCTTTATCCATATTGACACAAAGAAATCCAAGATTTGAAGAAAACCATGGTAAACTCCGAACAGTTAGGCCAAAGGATGTGATTGATTCGAACTCAGTATTTCCTGTCAACCAGTTTTGAAATCTCTAAGCCACTGGTGGGGCAATAGCATTGTTCATTGCATTTTGTTTAATTTTTTTTACATAAAACTTTATCAATGTCCTTTTAGTTAACGCTTTATGTTCTAAATCATGAAAATTTCATTTTTCTAGAGGCTTTTTTGTGAATTTTTGAAACTACATGAGAAGATTTACACAATCATTTAATAAATTTTAGAAGGATTTTCCAACTAAATTTAAGTTACAGGAATTTTGTGGCATATTTATAACTCCTCTCAAATCTTTTATTTACTTATTTATTTTGTATTTTGCAAAATTAGAAAATGCACAAATATAATAAAAAATTTTCCAAACTGAAACTTTTCTTTCCCAATATTCCTCGAACAAGAAAGCTGAGAAGGTTCAAAAGAAAAAGAAATCCTTTTACAAAATATTTTTGTTTTGAAACCAATAATGTTTATGAATCAAGGTAAAGCAATGTATCTATAACTCATTCTAAACTGCATCGCTACTTCATGATTTATTAACTGAATTTTATAACAAGTTACTTTAAAGCGACGTTGGGGCATAAAATTTTATACTAACACTGGCAAGACTTGTACTCTTTTTGTATGGTTCTAAAAATTAATGCTTAAAAGCCACTTTTTGTGGTCTCCTTGTAGTTCTCTTCACTAATAATCATTTGGCAGCAAGTTCCTTAAAGTATGTTTTTTTCTGCAGAAACGGTGTTACAACAGTTTCACCAACCCACAAAAAATTACCTTACAAAACAAGGATAAATACAAACCAACACATGTATTTTAACATTTGCATAAAACACCATTCACTTTTAAAAACCCTCTAACATTATAAAAAAAACCAACAATTTAAACACATTATGAATAGAAATAATAAAAAACACATAAAAAAACCGCATTTGGAGAGGATATAGAAAAGAATAAATGAAAATCCCTACCTCCAAATCATACTTTCAGTACATTAAAGCATAAAAACAAATAGTAATCCCCTACCCCCACTCTTTTCCTCAAGGTATGCTTATGGTTCTTTAAAATTTTGTAATAAGTAGCATTTTAAAAAATTATCCAACACCTTAACTATTTGAACTATTCTATTGATCTGCAGTGACGCCTAAATGACATATTTATTGAATTTTCTCGAACATGTGGAAATTCTTATGTTCCAAAATGGTAGGATACAAAATTCAGTCAAAAATATAAAGCAATTTTTTAGATAAAATTTTCATACAAACATTTCCTGTTACTACAAAATAGCAGCAGGTAGGGCGAAGCATAGCTCGTTCAAAATTGGTCTTCAGTTCAACTGATTAAAACAATGCATTCTCGGCAGCATAACAATTATATCTCACTGTCAAATTCAAAGATATTATCTAATTTTATGTCCAGCAAGCTGCAAATGTTTTGACATTGATAATCTTGAAATTTGATTTAGCTGCCAAATCGGGTGAAATGTTGTCACTTTGCAACTTAGTTTATTGTTTAATTTTCAATAAGTTAATAACTGTTTGAATCTTCATTCCCATTAAAATACAATGATAAATAGGATATTAGACACCAAAATGACTCATTCATAAAACATTTTTCAACCATTGTGACCTATCACAATGGTTTTCTCTTACCTGAAAATTGTAGGATACAAAATTTAGTCATGATCATTAGAGATTTTGTTTAGACAAGATTTGCCAACAGAGAAGATTTGCTTGATGATAGGAAACAATATTGCTGTGAAATTAAAGCTTCTGAATTTGGTGATACAAGATACAAACTAAGAAACAAAAAATAAATGAAAGTAAATCTCAAAAAATAAAGTGTCCTATTGATTAGGTGTGTCACAACTGGTGTTTATGAATTAAATAAACACGTGAATAAATATTGAATTCGTTTTTTATAAATTTTTAAGAAAACTGGGTAAATTTCCACATAATGTGTGCAAAGATTAAATGATATTGAGATAAACTTCGCTTAAATTCCTGGAAAAAAATTTAATAAATACGATTTTTTTCAACAAAAATATTTATAAATAATTTCTCATATTTGTTAAAAAGTGTTACTTCAATAAAGCCTTTCCTATTCATATACGATCTTGAGGGATAATTTATCATTTCAAGTTCAAATTAAGTTTTATTTCAGGGTAAAATTCCAGTGAAATAACAAAAATTGAACCTAAAAACTATAAATACTTTACAGGAAGGTTTACGAAAAATCTAATGAATAGGTCTAGAATTATTTGCTAATTTCAAAATGACAAGTGTGATAATTATGGAAGAATTATACATTTTTTTAAATCACTAAATTAAAAAAAAAGATATCTGATATTAGTAAATGCAAGACATATATTGAGTACATATTCAATTTTGACAATAAAAATATAAGAGATTTTTCAGGAGGTGACTATTTGGTATGAGACAAATAATGCCTTCTTAAACTACTGTTCTGAGTAAATCTTTTGGAACATATTTCACAAACAAAGGGTTTTACTCCAGTATGAATCAAGAGATATTTTCTTAGTGTACTTTTCTCAGAAAATGCTTTGGAACATACTTCACAAACAAAGGGTTTCTCTCCAGTATGAGTCAAGAGATGATTTCTTAGAGTAGAATTCTGAGAAAATGGTTTAGAACATACTTCGGAAACAAAGGATTTCTCTCCAGTATGAGTCAAGAGATGAATTCTTAGATTACACTTAACAGAAAATGCCCTGGAACATTTTTCACAAACATAGGGTTTCCCTCCAGTATGAGTTAAGAGATGTTTTCTTAGATTACACTGAACAGAAAATGCCTTGGAACATGTTTCACAAACATAGACTTTCTTTCCAGTATGAGTCAAGAGATGTTTACTTAGAGTACTGTTTTGAGAAAATGCTTTGAAACATATGTTACAAATAAAAGGTTTCTCTCCAGTATGAGTCAAGATGTGTTTTCTTAGATTACCCATGTTAGAAAATGTTTTGGAACATGTTTCACAAGCATAGGGTTTTTCTCCAGTATGAGTCAAGAGATGATTTCTTAGAGTACTCTTATGGGAAAATACTTTGGAACACGTTTCACAAACAAAGAGTTTCTCTTCAGTATGAGTCGAAAGGTGGCTTCTTAGATTACTTTTCTGAGAAAATGCTTTAGAGCATGTTTCACAAACATACGGTTTCTCTTTAGTATGAGTCAAGAGATGTCTACTTAAAGTACTGTTATGAGTAAATGCTTTGGAACACATTTTACAAAGTGTTTCTCTCCAGTATGACTCGAGAGGTGGCTCATTAGATTACTCTTATTAGAAAATGTTTTGGAACATACCTCACAAATTAAAGGTTTTTATCGTGTACCATTGGAGGAATGCTTTTTTTAACCGCAATCTTGAGTAACAAAGTGATATTCACCAGAGCAAGATTTTTCTTCTTTAATCAATGACATTGTCTCATAAGTTATGTTTCGGATGATAACAGAATAATCTTTAAAGAATCAATATGAAGAGATCATAGCCATTTTCATTCAAGTAAATGTCTTATTGAACTTCAATAAGAGAGTTTAATCAACATTTCAATCTAAGAACAAAAATAAAAGTAATAAAATAATGCATTTATTAATAAATAGCAGCAAATTTCAATTCTGAATTAAGTTATGACATATGATAAGTTTCATTACTTGAACCAATACAAAAATCTACACATTAAAGTATCACATTATACATTAAGTATTCTTAAGTACAACAGAACTTGAGTATTTTTTATACGAGGGCGGTTCAATAAGTACCCGTGTTTGAAGACAAAGGATGTTCCTCAGGGAAGTTGCTGTTATCATCGTGTGCTGCCATCTATAAAACGACATCTATAAAAATTTCAGACTGATTGATAGGTTAGTTTGGATTTGGCAGCCATTCGAGTAAGACGTGTTTCGTGATTTTCGCTAAGATGGATATCGTTCGGTAATCCGCTTTCTGTTTTTGGATGGGAAAAAATGCGAGGAGATAAAAGCAAAGTTGGATGCTGTTTATAGGGACACGTCGCCATCTATGACCACAGTTATTGGTTCAATGAATTTAAACGTGGGCGAAATTCCGTTTTCGATGAGGAGCGACCAGATGTGGTTACCGAGGAAATCATTGAAACAGTCCACGACATGATTCTCGCAGATCGACGAACGAAGGTGCGCGAAGTAGCAGAGGCCGTAGGCGTGTCGACCGGAACGGCAATTCATATTTTGCATGACAAGTTGGGGATGAAAAAATTGTCGGCCCGAGGGGTGCCGCGATCACGATAACGCACCAGCTCATTCATCTGGAGTTGTCGCCGCCAAACTTCATGAATTGCGTTATGAATTGCTGCCGCACCCCCCTATTCACCCGATCTGGCTCCCTGCGACTTTTTCTTGTTCCCTAGCATGAAGAAATGGCTCGCGGGAAAAAATTTAGCTCAAACGAGGAAGTCATCGCCGAGACAGAGGCGTATTTTGCAGAGTTCGACAAATTCTATTTTTTGGAGGGGTTAGAAAAATGGCCGGAACGTTGGGAGAAGTGTATCTTTCTAAAAGGGGACTATGCTGAAAAAAAATTGAAAAAAAACCCGGTGTCTTCATTTCTAACACGGGTACTTATTGAACCCCCTCGTACATACATATGTGTAGGTGTGTATGTAATACAGCAGACAATCGCATATCTGGCTTCCTCATATCCATACAGATAAAAACTGAAATTTTATTTCATTACACACTTTTAAATTTACTTTTTTTTCCTTTAAAATTCCGCCTACTTTTTCAGCATATTCACTAAAACTATCCAAAGTTTTTCCATCTTTACCGTCCATACATTTAGCCTGAACTTAATTTCATCACTCTTTCTTACCCATTATACAAATAGTTTTTAATATTTTTAAGCTTTAGTTACCGTAATTTCTGGAAGAAACGCCGCATCGCGAAAAATCACTCAAAAAATTTAGAAAATGGTCATAAACGCTGAAGTTGAAATTTCCGCGGTAATCGCGACTGACGTACTAAACAGAAACATATTAATAAGCTGTATTAAGAATGCATAAAAATGAAATTATTTATCAGAAATTAATAATTTAAATACAAAATTCGAAATTAATAATATTATTTAAATACCGTACTTTCGGGGATAAGCGCCGCGGGGCATACGAGTTTAAAAGTTAAAAAAACGCTCAGTGTGGCGCGGCGAATACGGTGATTTTTTTCCCTTACAGCAATATGTATTAAAGAAGTGATTATGTTCCAAAAATTATGAAAAGGCAGTCATTAATACAAAAATTTGAAATGTAAAAAAAATATCGCGAAAATCAACAAATGGTCATAAAAAAAAGTTTATTCGCAGAAAAAAACTAGCTTCATGAAAGGTCGCAGCAAAAGCAAGTAACTGTTTATTATTTGCATAGCAAAACATTATCACTTTTCATTTTCACTTTTTATCACATTTAATGACTTATCGGATTTTCACGATGTCGCCGCAGCTAAATAAACAAACAAGTCATGATAACGGGATTTTTTATCCAGTGTGTCAAACAGTGTGCTTTTTGATAGGTATCTATAATATCTTCAAAACTTAATACATTTTAATAAAAATTTGATATTCAGCCTAACTTATTATTACTGCCAATTGCTGAAAATTTGAACAAAATCGGCTTATTAATAATGAAAATATTTTTTTCGTTTTTCATAGAGGAAAAAGAGCTTTGCTTTAGGAGTGGATACAAATGAAACGTTTCCCGTAACAACTTGTGACACAGTCACAAATCCTACAAAACGGGATACAAATGAAACGCCAACCGGCTTCTGCCGTCACAAAGTTGTGATTGTTGTCATAAAAATTTGTTACAGCGTGAGACGCGTAGCAAGCTGTCTCAAGCCGGTAACAACTCCGGAAAACGTAAACAAAATATGTCGGCATATCACGTAATGCGGCGATTTTTGATCAAATATCAGCAAATATTGGAAAAATAATCTTATTTAAATAGCGAAAATTACAAATGTTGCGAATATTAAGTTTTCTATTTTTTTTTTTTTTTTTTTTTTTTTAAGAAGGCTAAAATTGGATCGATTTTATTTCTTAAAAATTTAATCCAAACACGTAGTTTTTTTTAATTTTGAAAGCAAATTTCGCCATATATTTTTAATTTTTTGATATGTAAATTTAAATAATATTTAACAACTTGTATTGTTTTTTTATTATAAATTATTTACTAATGAAAGTTTGTTTGCTAAACTACAAAAAGACAGACAGGGTAAAATATATATAAATTTCTATTGCTTATAACTGAATGATAATAATTATTAATTTGAAATCTTAATAGCTATAAATAATGGCTTGAATTTTAAACAGAAGGTAAGACACGAGATTAGTTTAATAATTTGTTATGTTAAAAAAAAAAAAGATAGAATTGAATACAAATATTTATAATTTTTAAATGATGATTAATAATAATAAATACTGTAAAAAGGAAAATATTTTTTAAAAATAAAATTACTTCTGTTTTGTAATAACTAGAACAAATCATAATCACACATAACCTTGATATTTAAAAAGTATAAATCTCATATTTATTTATAATTGTATAAATTGTAATTCTATTTTTTTTACGACAACAAAGGGTAAAGTGGGGAGGACAGATGTATTTGAGAAGCCATAAAATATATTTTGAAGTACCTAACATATAACCATACGATACAACATATCCTATATAGTCTGCAATTTTTTTTTCCTTGAAGAATATAAATAGGATATTAACTTAGATTTTGTTTTACTTTAATCAGAACCTTACATGTAAGGTTATTTTTAAACATATTAACATAAAATAATACCAAAATGTAACAAAATAAAACATATTAAAGCTCTCAAAAAATTTGGAATAGTTTATTATTTTTGTCATCAAGAGGTGATCATGGTTTTTCACTGTACTATAATATAGTATTTTTTTCAATAGTTTAGCATATGATTTTATTAATCTGAAAAAGTAATGAATTTCTAATTAAATTGTTTTATATATATATAAATTATTTCAGGGATATATTTAATCAAACTTTTTAAATTGTTTTGAATGATAAAAAATATACTTTAAAGATTTAATTTATCAAAATAATAATTAAATTGTTATCATTAAATTCTTACTTAATGATACTCACAATAAGGGAAAAAAACTATCTAGTTTTTATTTATAGCCTGAAGAAAAATATATAAATAAAATTATATGTTGGATAAATGAAATATTTTCACATTCAAATCATTCAGAATGTATTAAAATAATAGATCATGTCTTAAAAAAAAAAAAAAAAATATCAAGCAATGGACAAGGTTTTGGAACAGATGTACTGTCTGCTATCAAAATGTCCAAAAAATACCATTCAATGCATCCAGTGCATATTATTGTTATTATTATTATTATTATTTTGGGGGGAGGGGGGGGTTAAAATATAAATAACCTAATCTAGGATATTTTTTCTTTTAATCACGATTTCATGTACAAGACAATTTTTAAATATATCAATAAAAATTAATAAATAAAACAAAATTCTTCAAAATTTATCAAAAAATATCATATTAAGATCCAAAAAATGAGCTTCTATCATATATGTTTACTGAAAAATTGAAACAGTTTATTGTTCTTTTCTTCGGGTTTCTTTTTCCTTCTGTTTAAGATAATTTTTAACACATGAATATAAAAAACAAAATATAACTAAAAATTATCTTCAACGAGTGCTTCAATTCTATTTTTTGTTATGTTTAATTTAAATAAATTGTAAAAAATTAATTTTAAGGGTTTTTTTTTTTGTTTTTCCAAACTCATTCAAGAACAATTAATTGAATTTTAAAATCTCTCAACAACAATAGACTTTCTCTCTTGTGAGAAATCAAAATGAAATGATTAAAAGTAAATTCATATAAATTAGAAATGAATAAAGGGTGTTCCACTGCACTAGAATACTAATATAGCCTATGATTTTTTTTTTTTAATTACAGATCTAGAATGGAAAAGTATGTTTCGAATTAAGTTTTTGTCTAAAATTTCTTCCATTTTTTTAATTTTATGAAATTTAAGATTTGTTTGCTTTTATATTTATAAAAAACATTTCTTTCAATTATTAAAATCTTTAAAACGTCTTATACAAATTTCATAATATTTGATTTTTTTTTCACTTAAGAAAATTTCATAAAAGGCAAAGGTAAAAAACTGTGATAATAAATTATCCTGCATGAAATACTAGCATAATACTCAAAGGTGGATCCAAGATGTGAAAATACAACCCCCCCCCCCCACCCCTCTATACACACATAAACTAAATCAATAAAAATAGCTAGAAAAGTATTCTTTTTGTATGCACAATCCCTTCCACCTTCACCCAATTATTTTACTAATAATTATATTGATTTTTTAAAATAAAAATTCACTATCATAGTCAGATTTTATTATTTTAGCTTTGATATTTATTAACAAAATAGCAAAAAAAATATTGTGCTTTTTCAAGTAACTGTAACAAATTTATTTTGTACCTTGTAGAACCTCACTAGAACGCAACCTCCATTTATTTAAACTCATTGCAAAGCAGGGTTGTGTGGTTTAAACAATTTTTTTTTTTAACTATTCCAAAATGTTTTGATTTATTTTACACATTGTTGATAAATGCAAAATCCAAGTTACACAGAAGCTACAAGCAAAGTTTTAGAAAAATGATAAATTAATAAATTTCTAAAATGACAAACATTTTTAATCAATCTAACTTTTTGTACAAGCTATAAATCTACAGGGCAGAATAATTAATTTTTAGCAGACTTATCTCATCAGTCATCATAAGACATAGTGAGTCTAGTCTGGGTTCTGTTAGTATGCATGTAGAATGCAAATTTCATGCGTTGATGAACATAACTGAAGTTCTAAATAAAACATTAATTATGTAAATTTAACAAAGATAAAGATTAAAAATATGCAATGTTTACAAAAAAAAACTGTTTTCCTTTGAAAAACACAGATTTACAATTAATAACATAAAGTTACATTTAATATTTCAGTCAAGCTTTGAAAGAAAATTTTCTTGATTGGAGTATAAATTGGTTAAATGTAAAAATAGTTAAAAAAAAAAAACATATGATATTGAAGTCGAATAAGAAGATGTTCAAAAAATTGGTGCTATTGAAGCACTTTTTACATTTAACGATTTAACTTAAATCTTCTATTGCATAACTGAACCCACTACTTATGCAAAAAAAATAGGGGGGGGGAGAGGAAAAAACAGTTAGGCATGCTATGCGGGTATACTGTGCTTTATTATATAGAGATGTAAACTATGCCTAGAAGCAGCATTTTTGTTTATACAAGAAGTTAGGGGGGGGGAAGCCTAAACTATATGAGCCATTTTTATAAATATATAAGCTTTCAAAAGCTTTTTTCAGGGAGGGGGGAGGATTTTATTTACAAATTTAAATACATTCAAAGAGATACTTTTGGAAAAAAAAGGTAAAAAGTTCATTTTTAGTTTTTCTTAATGAAATACTTACTACTCAGAATGTAACACATTCTACCACCATGTAAATATTTTGATTCTTTAAATATATTACTCATCTTGATAATTTCATAATTAAGTAATAATATTTCTTTCTACTCTTTAAGAAGATTTTTGTGATTTTTTTTAAATTCAAAATTTAAGTTTAAAAGTACAATTTTAAATCAAAATATCCTTCATTAAATCATTAAAGTTAATAATTAGAAAAACTTATTTAAATTTAACTAAAAAAAAATCATTCACTTGGTTAATCTGAATTGTTTTAAGCATGTAAAAATATTGTTATATAGTAAAACAAAATAAACAGAAATCTAATTTAAAAATGTGAATTTACTTACACTTTTGAAAATATTAAATAAATAAATGTCTAGTATTGTATGAGAATTCTCTTTACTAATAATAGCTACAATTTTACAAATATCCTATCTATTTATTACCTTAACTTACACATTCTCTACTTATGATTTCATTTTAAAATGTTATGTTCAGGAGTAGGGAAATACATAATTTTATTCGCCACTGGCGAGTGAATTCTCTGATAGATCAAGTACATTTTTAGGTAATCTTCGAAAATTCCAAACTACAGAGATATGCCAAAAAGTTATTTTTTTTCTCTTCCAATTAGCTTATCTTTCTCAACTTTCTAAATTACACGATACAAAGTTTTATTCTATATTAAACTTTTCTTTCTTATATATATTTCTTAATTTTATGTATTTAAAAAACGAAAATGCATTGTAGTAATAGAAATTTGCTATTTTTACAGTCACATAACTTTTTCCATAACATTTTTCAACTATATGTTGCATTTTGCTGGGTGGTGAGATTTTCTGAAAATTCTCCACTTATGGTTATGCTTGATTTTAATAACTTAAAAAAGCATTTCCCACTTTTAACAGTTACAATGCATTTTTGAACAAACATATTACAAGATATCTTAATAAAGATTTAAAATAGGGTTTAAGTTAACTTAAATCATTTATTAATAGGAACATTTGAATTATGATTAAAATCAACAAATCCTAAAATATTTATTATAACACTAAATATAATGAATGAATAAATATAAACTTTTTTCTTTACCCTGTCAAAAAAAATCACCAACTTAATCGGAGCATTTCCTCGATTCATTATGCAAAAATTCCTGTTTTAAAAAACAAATGATAAAATATTAAAATTTCTGTAAAAGAAGCTCATCATGAAGGAGTTAAATGGAACAAAGAAGCATTTGTTTACATATATAATGTTAGGTTGGTAGGAAAGGATGAGTATTGATGTAGTGGAATATTGAATTGGATTGAAAGCTTTCTAGAAATCTAACTTGCAAGCATTTTATTTCTTGTAAATGTATTCAGTACTTTATTTCTTAACTTTTCACAGAAATCATAATCATAATAATACCGCTCCCACTTTTAAAGCTTAAAATGTATTTTTAGACAAACATAATATCTTACATTGATTTAAAAAAAAATATTGCAAAATCAATTTAAATATATTTTTTTAATTAGTTGATTTAAATTATGATTAAAATAAGCTAATCCTGCCACTTATTATAATGAATTAATAAAAAATATAAACTTTTTTCCTTACTCCATCAAAAAATCACTTCATCATTGCTGAGTAAATCGATTGAATTCCTCACCCCCAAGCAAACACATATTGGTTATTTAGTTTCACTTTCAGAAGCCTACAAACTTCAGCATCAAGACAAGAAAACCTTCTATTTGTTTTTGTAAGCAATTTTTATTACATTGCACAATACTTAATAAACAATAAATTACTTTCTGGCTTTCTCTCAATCAAAACTGCAGTTTTCTGTATACTATTGCATAAATAAAAGTTGCATAATTTATTCTTATAAAATGCACAAGTCACGGAAACTCAATGCTCCTCAGTTATTCAAAGAAGCGATTTAAAAATACTTGATGCTTTCATTTTTTCCCCATGATTATACTTTCAAAAGAGAAAATAATATGTTACGATTTATGAAAGCTCAATGCATATTGTTTTCAAATAACAATCTGCATTATATTAAATTATTATAAGCATTAAATAAATTATTTTAAAGTAATCTACAAATTAAAAACTGATAACTTAATCTACTAACAATGATCATTTGAATGTTTAAAATTCCCACATTGTATTTTATTTTATTTAATTCTTCTAAATTGCAAAATATACTGTTATTAAACAACGCTAAAGTAAAAAATTTCTCCTGCAACAGCAAGATTTTTCAGCTGTGAAATAATAAAAATGCATATACCTTACTTCCTACTTATTTAACAAGTGCTTACTTGGCATATAAGATATTCCATAATGGAATATAACAATATTAAAGACTTGCTTCTGGTGCTGGAGGTTCATTTCTTTCATCTTCGATCAAAAATAGAAAAAACTGAATTTTTATTGCCAAAGTATGCGACATATTTAATCAACACATACATGAGGCAATATTTATTCAGGCAAAAGTTTGTTTATCAAGAAAATACTCAGAACAATACACTTAAATAATCAGTATGCAGACACTCTGGAAGAATCTTTTCACAATAACTTCATTTAGATTGTAAAATTTAAATCATTTTATACAACAAAATTATCTTCGCAAAGTGATTTATTTATAAACAATCCAAATTCTACTAGCCAATCAAAAGAGCCTATCGTTGAAAATAATCGATACACGGTACCAACTTTGTTACGCCGCTATCTTCATTTGTTACGGTCACAAGTGTTACTTTTGTATCGCCGTTTTCATGCCCGTTGCAAATTTCAGATTTGTTACCGTCACCTGTTACAGCGTGAAACCGTTTCATTTGTATCCACTCC
>CAXHSM010001666.1:1806332-1931794 GCA_964019185.1 Maratus speculifer
TCCACAATATTCCATAATTCACACTACCTTTGGCCCCAATTTGTGTGAATTATAGAACTTTGACTGTAGTACCATTTTTTAATAAAGTATCTTTAAAAAGACATTTTTTGCGATATGAAATCTAATAATCAATTTATTATTCCATTTATCTTTTCATATTATACTGATTATAGGACTAAAGGGCTGTCTAAGGCTAATAAAATGGCATATAATTCATAATACTCTGTAATCCACAATATTCCATAATTCACACAACCTTTGGCCTCAACTTGTGAAGATTATAGAACTTTAACTGTAATTTAATATGTCAATGCTAGTTTAATGTTGGCTTGTAAGGCAAATTGTGAAGTCTGTTACCATACAAAATTACTCAAAATACTCAGCTTTAAATTTATTAAATTTTCTAAAATCAACTTACTTTGAAATGACTTATGTCTCTAAATTTCAAAACATGATATTTATCACTAATACTTAAATAAAATTGAAATGAGAGACAATTTTAGTCATTAGTTTTTGATTACATAGAAAGTTATACAAGAACTTTTTCTAATAATTACAGTATATATTCGTGTAAATTATTGAATTTTGGGAAATTGCTTACCTGTTTCTTAGTTGAAGAAAAAAGAAAGTAGAATATGGAAAAGTGATATTAATATTAAATTATCGTTAAAAAACTCTGTGAACTTGACATTTGGTAACGGATTTCTCACTATGTTTATGTCAAGCCTATTACAGCATAGCTTTTAATGATATTTTCAACTTTATACAAAAACTTTATTTAAATGGTAATTTTCTGTCAGATATATAGATAATCTTATTTCATATTTAAATCAATTAATATACAGGGTGTTTCTAAATTCATGGTACAAACTTTAAGGGGTGATAGTGCATATCAAGACAAACAATATTAAATGGGACATCAAGGGTCCCAAACGTTTTCCGAAGGAGATAGGCGCCATTAAAGTTTAGGGTCCATAAATTCAAATAATTATAAAAAACAGAAAAATTGGTCGATTCGTTTGCGGTTTTCACTAAAACTATTCTTTATGTCAGTATTGTCTTGACAATAAATTATAAAGAAAAATTTCAAAAAAATCCGATAGAGGGCGCTTTAGACTTTGGAGTAACGAACAACTATTTTTTACCATTATTTTTTGCATCTCATTAATTTTTTTTCGAAGCTTAGACATAAACTTAACTTTTGAGCTCAAAATCAAAATCTTTGGGAGTAGTTAAGTAGAGCAAACTGAAGTGTGGGGGAGGTTCAAATTTCAAATGATTATAAGAAGCAGAAAAATTGGTCAATTGATTTACGATTTTTACTAAAATTATTCTTTATGTCTGTATTAACTTGAAAATAAATTATAAATATGAAATAAAAAAATGCCGATAGAGGGCGCTTTAGACTTTGGAGTAACATACAACTATTTTTTACCTTTGTTTTTTGCATCTCATAAAATTTTTTTAGAAGCTTAGATATAAACTTAAATTTTGAGCTGAAAATCTAAATCGTTGGGAGTGGTTAAGTAGCGCAAACTGAGCTGTGTTCAATGGGGGTGGGGAGGTTCAAATTTCAAATGTTTATAAAAACGGAAAAATTGGTCGATTCGTTTGCGATTTTTGCTAAAACTATTCTTTATGTCAATATTTCCTTTAAAATAAATTTTAAAGATAAATAAAAAAAAAAACTCCGTTAGAGGGCGCCTTAAACTTTAGAGTAACCAACAACTATTTTTAATCGTTGTTTTTTGCATCTAATTAAATGCTAGTAAAACCTTAGACTTAAATTTTGAGCTCAAATTCTAAATCGATAGGAAGGTTAAGAAGCGCAAACTAACTGTGTTCAGTAGTTGAAATGTTACTTTCCCTCGAACACAGTTCTTCCCGCTACTTAATTACTCACAAGGATGCAGATTTTGAGCTCAAAATGTAAGTTTGAACTTTTACAAGCATTTAATTAGATACAAAAAATAATAATTAATTATAATTGTTGGTTACTCTAAAGTTTAAGGCGCCCTTTCTAGGGCTGTTTTTGAAAGACACCTTTAAAATTTATTTTCAAGTAAATATTGACCTAAGAAATAGTTTTAGTGAAACTCGCAAACGAATCGACCAATTTTTCCGTTTTTTATAATCATTTGAAATTTGAACCTTCCCACCCCCATCGAACACAGTTCAGTTTTCGCTACTTAACCACTCCCAACGATTAAGATTTTCATCTCAAAATTTAAATTTATGTCTAAGCTTCTAAAAATATTTTATGAGATGCAAAAAATAACGATAAAAAATAGTTGTACATTACTCCAAAGTCCAAAGCGCCCTCTACCGGCACTTTTTAAAATTTCATCTTTATAATTTATTTTCAAGTTAATACAGACATAAAGAATAATTTTAGTGAAAATCGCAAATGAATTGACCAGTTTTTCTGTTTTTTATAATCATTTGAAATTTGAACCTCTCTCCACAGTTCAGTTTCAGCTACTTAATTACTCCTAACGATTTAGATTTTGAGCTCAAAATTTAAGTTTATGTCTAAGCTTCTAAAAAAAATTAATGAGATGCAAAAAATAATGGTAAAAAATAGTTGTTCGTTACTCCAAAGTCTAAAGCGCCCTCTATCGGTATTTTTTGAAATTTATCTTTGCAATTTATTTTCAAGAATATACTGACACAAAGAATAGTTTTAGTGAAAACCGCAAACGGATCGACCAATTTTTCTGTTTTTTATAACCATTTGAATTTTTGGACCCTAAACTTTAATGGCGCCTATCTCCTTCGGAAGTCGTTGGGGACCCTTAATTTCCTATTTTTAATTCTTTGTCTTCATGTGTACTATCACCCCTTAAAGTTTGTACAATGAATTTCGAAACACCCTGTATTTGACTTGAATATCAAACATATAATTTATTAAGGAATTCCATCTAAATATTAAAATAGAGCTAGAAGTATCTGAGTATTTACTATGTATTTATATTATATATAAAAACGTGCCATATTTATTCATTCTGTAAATAAGGGCTTGACATATTCAAATGTGAAAAGGCTCAGATTTCCTTTTTCATATAATATTAAGTGAAACTGGCAACTCGGAAAATATTCAGTTTCCTCCCATTGACAAATTTGGTTGTGAAAGAATTGCTATTATTTGCTCAAAATGAACATGAGATATGGCCTTTATGTATGTGGACTAGTAGCAGTGATTCATGTGCAGACCCAAATAATTTTATCTTCTATTTTGTTTTAGATGTGTATTTTTTTCCTACTTTGATTTTACCAGAACATGAACAATTTCACTTTCATACAATTTATCAGCAAATTTCTCTTTCAAGAACATCCTTAGGTTTTTCATTTATTTCTTTTCTATTTAAAATTCATTATCAGTATTCATCACTATTACCCTTTTTGAGGAATTTGAATAGATCTTGCTGAAGTCATTGTATTAAAAGCTTAATTTCCCCATCAATGTACAAGGTGATTCAAAACTAAAATAAATTAAAGCGAACCTCTCTTACTCGAAATGCAGGGTCGGAAATGTAATCCTGACAAGATAAGAGTTTTGGGTTGTTAAGGACTGAATCATTATAATAGAAAATTAACATTTAAGAAACATAAGGTTAAAATAAGTCAGAACTCTCCTTATAAAATAATGTGATGTTTTGTAACATGGGCACTGCATTGAATCTCAGATGTTTTGAAATATGCAGTGCATTCTTCGAACACATTTATTAAATAATGAAGATGCACCATTTTAAAATGTCTCCTGTACTCCCTCAAAAGTGAAAATGGTAAGAATCAAGCACATAGACAGGAAAGTCGTGATTTGTTTTTAAATTATTATCTTTAAATGTCAATTACTATAATGAACATTCAATCCCTAACAACCTTTCTAACTCGTGATTACAGTAGAACCCCGCAAATTCGGACCCCGTTAATCAGTTTCGTCTTTTTTTTTTCAAGTTTGAGAAGCGATTGGCTAATTTCCATAATATTAACTTGTTTCGTCGTTGTATTATGAATAAAAAAAAACTTTTTCTGAAATCTTTTTGGAAGAATTAAGCAAAGTAAACATTTTGACTGTCTGTAAATATTCAATAAGTTTAACATAAAGGTGATTTTCTGTAAGTATGTTTTATTTTATTTCATTTTTTTAATTCTCCAGATAATCCGGATTTTAGATTATCCGGATTGCATCTGGTCCCAGTTAATCCGAATTATCGGGGTTTTACTGTATTTCATTTTCAACTCTACATTGCTATTTGATTCGGAGTCATCTAGGTGTATCCATGAAGATAATCCCATGCTCCTAATAGTTTGATCCTCTAATTTTGAGTCACCTGTATAGGAATTATTTTATGAAATTTATATGAAAAGAAGTCTGATAGATGCACCACAGTGACATGTTCGCTATTTCTCCACTTAATCGATATGCATAATTATCTAAAAAATCAATGTGAAAAAAAAGTTCAAATTTTACATTTTTTATGATTAGGAAGTTACCGTAATTTCTGGAAGAAACGCCGCATCGCGGAAAATCACTCAAAAAAATTTGGAAAATGGTCGTAAACGCCGCAGGTGAAATTTCCGCGGTAATCGCGGTTAACATGTTAAACAGAAACACATTAATAAGCTGTATTAATAAATCATAAAAATGAAATTATTAATCAGAAATTAATAAATAAATACAAAATTAATAATATTATTTAAATACCGTATTTTCGGGAATAAGCGCCGCGACGCATACGAGTTTAAAAGTAAAAATATGCTTAGTGCGGCGCAGCGGATACGGTGATTTTTTTTCCTAACAGTACCGTAAAATACCGTTAATCCGCCCCCCCCCCAAACGTGATGAAAAATCGTAAAATAATTAGAGAGGGGCGCTTACACGGGATTTTTCCACGATCGTTTCACATAATTTTCAGGAATGAATCGTGAAACTTTGAATGAATCATGAATTTTGATAATTGAAGCAATAATACTTGAAAAAAAAAATTGGTTTAAAAAAAACGTAAATTCTGTCGAAAAATGCAGAAAAAAGGAGAAATTTGTAAAAAAAAGCATGAAATCAATTAAAAAAATCTTTTTAAAAAAGCACATTTCATCAAAGATTCATGATTCATTCATTTCATCATGATTCATCACTGAATCTTTGTAACGGGGGGAAAAAATCGGATTCAGAACAAATTTTCTGAAAGTTATAAAAGAAGGGGAGGGGGAAATTCGAGAAATTCATTCGAAAATGCAATTTTCGTTTATTCGTATCTAATACGAAATTTGCGTAACTTTTTGCGGTCTTTTAATGAAAATTGATATTTTTTCGCGATATTTTGACGAAATCCAAATCAATTTGTTTTTGCAACCATTTGTCGGAATTCGCGATACATTTTATGTCCGAAATTTTGGAATTATGATCGATTTTTTTTTAATTTTCGGAAAAATTCAGAAAAATATCACGCTTGTTTGAAAAAAAATGCTCGTAAACGCCGCATTGGTAGAAACGCCGCATCGCTTGAAATTTCAGTTTAAAACACGTAAACGCCTCGGCGTTTCTTCCACAAATTACGGTACTGATATCTTAAAACTGCATTTTAAAACATTTTAAAATTGCTTCTAACTTTCCAATTAACATAGTTATTTATATGAATGAGGACTATTTATTTGCACAAGCAACATTCAGATGCTTTTTTTTATATCTGATATTTGACCAATGAATCATTGATATAATTTTTTGTAAAGAGTTTTCTTATAAAAATAAAGTACTTTTAATAACTTGCATACAAAATAAATATGAATTTAACTCATTAAGTAATTTTGTCTATTTATTTGTCATAAGTGATTATGAATATCACTGATCTTAATTATCTTAATTCAGAATCATTTATCATTCTTTATATGTATGTATTGTATTTTTCACAGTTTAATTTCAGTCTTTCCCATAATTGCATCGTTGTACTTCTACAACTGTTAAAGCCATTCTTATACAAAAAAATCCCCTCTTAAACTGCAGTTCACAAACAGTGTCAAGTCTGTTATCTTGAGTCAATTCCGTTACCCCTCACAAGGTTAGCAGACTTGACATTTCAAATAAAACTATTAAAAATGAGCTAGCTTTTATAATTTCCACCTTAGATAATAATGCACACACTTCTAGAACTATTAAGTAGACAATATTTAAATACAAAAGTACAAAGATTCGTTTTTTAATATTAAAATTTATGGCAACAGACTCTAAAAGGAAAAAAAATACCAACTTTGAAGAAAGCTGATTCTTGCCACTCTTCATTGCTTCACAATTGAAGATTAAAAAATGGCAAGAAGTAATTGCGTGAATAGTTTAACTATTACACTGAATATTTGCTGCTAACTTTAGGCACAATTAAAAACCTATTTTGACTTAAATAATCATAAGGTAACGAACTTGACTCAAAGTGACGGACAAAACTTTTCTGTTAATTTCTTAAAAAATATATCTTAAGTAATATTTTTTTATTAATATGGAAAACTAATAGTTTATTTTAAAAATAACTACACTCTTTTATTTAAGAAAGTTAAATTAGATTTTAAAAAAGAATAGTTAACTACATACAGCTTGGAATAGGACTTGCATTTTTGTTTAGAATAACAATTTTGAAGAATTATGTCAGAAAATTTTTTATTGATATTAGAAATATTCAATGTAATCTTCTTAAGTTAATGCGTAGCTCAAATCAAATTTTAAATATTTATTTATGTTTGAATTTTCTTTCTTTTACGCTTGGACAGCATATGTAAAAACAATTTCTGAATTCCAGAAAATTTCTTACTAAACTAATTTGCATATTAAAATTTCATCACCACAAAAATAATTTATTTTCTGAACATTCTTTTTAAAATGTATCACAGTTTCTTTAGATGATATTAAATTACAGCATTTTCACCATAAATTTACTTTCTATTTTATTTATAACAAATTATTAATTTTTAAATTGTTGCTGTTTACTTTATTTATAATTTAATGTTTATACTGTTCGGAAAGCCATCTGACACAATTTTGGTTCTGCTAATGAGTCTACTGTAGTTTTTAATAGTATGGCAGAAATTTTATTACAATTTATTTTTTACATTGATTTTAAATTTTTGTGATAAGTTTATTTTTTTCTTTGTTTTTTTAATTAAACGTAAAAACGATATCAATCAGTTTTATTTTATTGCAGATGCATCATTAATCTAACGGATAACATAACTTAAAATATCTTCAATGCGTGAAACAAATGCAGCAAAATATTTTTTATGAGAGCTTTTTGAAAAAACAGCTTTTAACTCACAGCCAGGAAAATCTTTTATATGTGAACTATGCAAGAAGAATTTATCCCAAAGCAGTCTTTTTTGTGCGAGGTATGCAACAAAGAGTTCTCTCATAAGAGCAATTTAAGCAGCCATCTGTTAACTCATACCGGTGAGAAACCTTTTGTATGTTACATATGCAGCAAGAAATTCTCTCAAAAAGGCCATTTAAGCAGCCATATGTTAACTCATACTGGTGAGAAATCTTTTTTGTGCGAGGTATGCAACAAAGAATTCTCTCAAAAGAGCAATTTAAGCACCCATCTGTTAACTCATACGGGTGAGAAACCGTTTGTGTGTGATACATGCAACAAGAAATTCTCTCTAAAGGGCAATTTAAGCAGCCATCTTTTAAGTCATACTGGTGGGAAACCTTTTGTATGTGAGGTATGCAATAAAAGATTGTCTACAAAAGGTGGTTTAAATAAACACCTTTTAATCCATACTGGTGAGAAGCCCTTTGTATGTGAGGTATGCAACAAGAAATTCTCCCAGAATAGTTCTTTAAGAAGTCATCTGTTAATTCATACTGGTGAGAAACCGTTTGTATGTGAGGTATGCAACAAGAAATTCCCTCAAAAGAGCCATTTAACCAGCCATCTGTTTACTCATACTGATGAGAAACCGTTTGCGTGTGATATATGCAACAAGAAATTCTCACAAAAGGGACATTTTAGCAGCCATCTGTTAAGGCATACGGGTAAGAAACCTTTTGTATGTGAGATATGCAGCAAAAAATTCTCTCGAAAAGGTGATTTACGGAAGCATTTATTAATTCATACTGGTGAGTAACCTGTTGAATGTGATATACAGGGTGTCCCAGAACTTCGTGTACAAACTTTGAGGGGTGGTAGAGAACATCGTTTGGAACCATAATTACATAGGAAAGCATGGGCGGAAACGTCTTGTTAACCCTTTCACAGACAGTAGTTTGTATATGAAACAACAAAAATTTTAATACAAAATGAACATTGACACCAGAAATTTAATATGATTTTTCCATTTATTACGTATGTTAAATGTCTGGCTTTTCTTCTTTGCAAGTACATTTTCCTGGAATTTCTGATGTTATTCATTTTTTCCACATTTTAGCAATTGAATTGCTTTGTCCGTGAAAATCTCAAAGAAACATAAAGACACAGTTATGACACAATGCGGAAAGTAGTGTAAAACGCTTTATTACACAAAAAAAGTACCAGAAATAATTTAAGTTTCAATTAAATTTAAAATTATGTTTCTTTAAAATCAAGTATCTTAGTAGCTATTAGAAATTGCTAAAATGTGGAAAAGTATGAATGACATCAGAAATCGCGAAAAAATGTATTTGCCAAGATGACAAAAACAATACATTTCACATACATAATAATTTGAAAAATCATATTAAAATTCTGTGGTCAATGTTCATTTTGTATTAAAATTTTTGTAGTTTCATAGACATACCATTGTTTGTGAAAGAGTTAACAAGTGAGGATGACGTTTCCGCGCATGCGTTCCTATCTAATTGTGATTCCAAACGATGTTCTCTACCACTCCTCAAAGTTTGTACACGATGTTCTGGGACACCCTGTATGTAACAAGAAATATCAAGCTATATTCAGTGGTTTTTGAGTAAATACAATATAAATCCTCTGTTTCACAACTTACCTGCAACATAGTTTTGTGACTTTTCTGTGTTAGAATTAAACTCATCAAGAAAATTCCCAAGACCATTACACAGTACTTCTTCTTGCAATTTTCTCCCAGAATGTAGTATATGAAATCGGTGATTGTCATGGAATAAAGCATGATTTTAGGGAAAAGAAATTCCTATTATTAGATGAAAAACAGGATGTAGAAAAATTTACTTTCTTCCATCATTTATTTGAACTCATTTTCCCACCAGCATTAATGTATTCAAAATTACAAAGGTCTGCAAGTTTCCAAAGTGTTTCAATCTAATTAGGTGAAATTGAGAATAATAATTTTTTTATTTTAATTAATACAATTATCGAACTAATATGATATTTGGTAAAAGTGATAAAAATCCTTTTAGAATGAGCACCGTTATTTATTCAGATCGATATGTTTTATTGTTCTGACGGCAACATGCCCTACCAGTGGCTGAGAAGTTCTGCTCTCAAAACTCGTAGACTTGAGATCCGGGGTTCGAACCCAATCGTGTCCATCATCCTAACCATTCGAAGTTTTCGTTATTTTCTTCGAACCTTGCATAAATATGGGTTAGGTTCCTTTATAAAGACCTCCGTGGATGGTACACCTTCTGGAACCTAAATATTTCGTGCAGATAATGGGCCATTAAATAATACCAACATTATCAAGATCTATGTTGATGCAAATGTTTTTGCAAAAAAGTTTCTTTAAAATGAAAACTAGTAAACAAAAAGATGTGAAATTAAACAAAATACAATTAACTGCGATATTAAAAATGGATATTAGGGAACTGAAATTATTTTATATTTTATTACTCTATAGAGTATCTCTTTACAAAATCCCCATCAGAACAATGAAACATATCCATCTGAAAGTAAAGCTATTTATTTCCCTTTTAATTGGATTTTTATCATTTTTTAGCAAAAATTAAGTTAGTTTGATGATTTAAGGGACATACAGTATAGTTTTATAATACAGTTAAAATTAATAATTCCATAAATAATAATAACAAGCAGTTTCAGTAGTTAGTAGCAGAAATAACAGGTAAAATAATATCATGATAGTTTTTTTTTCTTTTTTGAACTAACAAAAGTTATTTTAATTTCATCTCTTAATTTAAGTACAAGTACTATCGACAAAGTTTAGTTTTGAAGAATATGGCACAAGTTAAGTAATGCCACCAATTATGAGGTTTGATTGCAAAACAACCTTCAGCATATATTACCAAAACAGCACACATTATTAGCATAAACTTTTGCTTATATTATTAACTATTTGAAAAATAGTTGTTGTTCTCGTTAAAGAGCCTGGAAATCTGAAACATATCTGAATCTTTATTGGTAAAATTCCACAGCTTTTTTTTATTTTATTCGATTTCTTATTGGTCCATGTTTAATGTCCAAAAACGGTACAATTTTTTTATTATTTTATTCGTTTTCTGATTGGTTTATGTTTAATGTCCAGAAATTAAATACTTCTGTTGCTAGGATGGCAAAAAAAAAAAAAAAAAAAAAGCATTTAAAAAAACTACAAAAAAAATTAATAACTTAAAAACAAATTGAAATACAGCTTGTAAACAATATGTATTCAAAAGTACGTTTTTCTCTCTATACGATCGTGTAAAAATTGAAAATATGTGATGTTTAGAAGTTTAAAAAATGGCAGTACCAAAAATTGTAAAACTAAAATTTCATTTAAAATTTGTATATGATTGGTACAAAAATAGTAATTTTTAATCTATAGCGTATGTAATATAAGAATTTGCTATTACGTAAATCACCTTTTGATCATCTTAAAAATTATTTTTATAATTATTATTTTTTTTAAATATAGAAATTATTTTTAAGACTAAAATTTTAGTCTTTGAAAATATAATTTTCTAAATAGTCGTTGTAATTTGTTAAATAACATTTTTTTTATTTTTTTAACTGCTCACGTGGAATATCGATTATGATTTTTCTCCATTTTGTTTTAAAAGTTGTTTTAATTAAAATGTACGGTTTATTAAGGATGCAATGATACTTGCAATGAACTATTCTATGGAAAACAGGCGATTAGTTATTTTATTAACCATTTGGAAAATGGTTGTTGATTTTGGTCAAGAATAGACCTAGTGGTGTCCGCATTTTATTTTTTTATGTTTACTCTAGAAATATTAATGTTTAATCTATGGCGTACATAATGACTCAGTCATTTTATAGGCCATGTTTTGATTTTTATTAGCTCAATGGGAAACATTCAAACATTTTACTTTGTGCAATAGATGACTGCATTTAATTTTCTTTAGAAAATTCTTTACAGTGACAAGAATTTTCATTTGGATAGGATATAAAAATGTCATTTTTAATAAAGAAGAAAGTAAAAAAGTTACAATTGGGGTTGAGACAAATTATCAAATGTGGAAAAAAGCTAATCCCAAGGAAGACATTGTACGAAAGATCGTATTTTAAAGCAAAAAAAAAAGAGGTGTGATCATCTAGTCTATTAATTACTAAATGTGCGACAATCATGAAAATGGAAACCTTTTAATGTTTAACCATTTGATTATAAAAGACCATGTTTTTTTTTCTTTTCTAATATAGAATTTATTTATAAGATTAAAATTTTTGTCTTTAAAAAAATCATTTTCCAAATTTTTGTTTTAATTTTTTTAATTACTTTTTTTGTATTTATTTATTATTTTTTTCAGCAGCTTGAAGCTATTTCAATAGATTTGTTTGTAACTAAACAATAAATGGATTGTTGAAAAAGAAAGAAAAATGCGATATTGTACAGGTATTTTTTCAAGCTAACTATTCCAGAAATTTTTTAAAGTAACTTACTCAGATGGGATTACTTTTATAAAGAAACAAAACAAACGCGATATAGCTTGCATAAATAAATACAATACTAAAATTACTTTATGTTGAGAAAATTTGGAGATTGCAAATACATAGTTTTGAATAATGGATTTTTTTTATTTTCCATTATTTTATCAAAAAATAAGTGATCAAGAGTAGCTATTACTCACACTCAGGAGGTTCCGTACAATAAACATGTATTATTAACCAATAGTATGAAGTTTATTGCTTTTATACTGCTACTAGCTATCGCATTTTACAAATATATTGCTAAAAGTTCTTACCAAGGCTTTTAAAGGCGTTAGTTTGCAGAGCACACTGCCCCATCATTATTTATGTCCAAACCGTATCTGTCTTTAAGTATTAATATCTCGTCTAATTACTGACAATTTTTTAAATCATTATTAACAATGCTTTTGTACTTCTGCTACAATAGGTACCACCAACACTCACCAACAGTTTTGCTTAATGCCCACAAATTGAATTTTGTGTGTTACAGAAAAAAGTGCTTTTCTTAAAAACTATGCAATCTAGAGTAATTGTTATTGTTTTCCTGCATAATTTAAAGTAATATCTATCACCAAGTTTTTTAATAATTTTAGTTTCAGTAGATTCGGATTTAGATGGTGGGACACATTTTTTCGCAATATTTTCGACGATATTTTGAAAATATAACACCTAAAACTAAAAAAAAAATATTTTTTTGACTTCAGCATAACGTTAGCTTTCACAAGATACCCCACACGATACACTGAGAAAAGACATTTTATCTTCAAGAAACAGAATTATCTCCCTACCCGCTCCTAAATATATTTGTAAATGTTTAAATAATCTGTAAATATGTGGGTCAATGGTCCTTATTACTTCCCCCAATTCCAGGTTTTCACGTTTCATAGTTTATGAGTAAATGCCAGTGACAGACACGGGAGTGATCTTATAATGGTTCCTTTTATACTTTATAAGTACGGAATTATAATAAATAATAATAAATCCATTTTCGCCTGTACTTTGTAACCCAGAGAGCCCGGGTTCGATCACCTTATAAAATCGAATTATTAAACAGGACAAAAAAGGAGACCTTCAAATTATCACTAATAGCGCCAAGAATGCAACCTTATTAGCTCCCTATCCACTTTTCCCAGTTGGTATTTTCTGAAGAAGCAACCCTTCTCATGGTATTCCCCAACAAAGAAGAAATTGATGGCCAGCAGCAAGATATGTGCTGGCAATCATGGAGAAGTGCTGGCTAATGGTCTACCGCTGCATGACCACTGCTGGACAGCCTCAGTCAGATTTGCTGTTGGAAATCATTACATAAAATTCTGACCAGCCTGCGTTATTTCATGCGCTGGCCCACCACACGATGGAAGTGCACGAACTTTTGCAATATTATTACTGGGAACATTTACACTAGGTGGCGTTGTGAATATCGAAGACATTGAGTGTTTCGGAATTCATTATTCTGGATATTTGTAATTTCATTCTGGAATTTTTAATTTTTTATTAGCGACCTTTACGTATGTTGTGATTGTGATCAAGAACAATAACAACCATTAATAATAAAATAAATCAGTAAAACAATATAAATTTATTTTCTATTTTAACGGCATTTTTTTAATTCTTCAATCTAATTTCTAAGTTACAAATGACTTCGGTTTTCATAATTCACACATTTGAGAATCAGCATATAAAATGTATAGGATTTCTATGTGGTTTTAAAGATTACGAAGGCAAATCGCAATAGAAACAAACTTAAAATATCTAATAAGAAAAGATGAGGTGTGAAAAGCCATAGCACATGCTGAAGGCACCAATGCTCGTCCGATCACAAAATCCAAACAGCATCGAATGCGGTTAGTACTTGGGAGGGTCCACTGCATGTTGGTGAAATTTGAATGTATTCTAATGTTTCTGTATAGATATTTCTATATACTGCTTTCGGTTAAACTAGATTATAGAAAAACGGTCTAGAATTCTGTAATACTTTTTTATAAGAAATTTTTGCAAGGATGCTAAATAGACGTCTGATCATAGTAAAAAAAAACAAAACTTACAGATGGTTTGCCACTGTTTAACACTATAGGATAAGTGATGGTGCTGGATTAAAAGTGCTAGCCCTGCAAAGAACCAGCAGTAGGTTAGAAGCTAATACTGATTAAAAACCGCTGGTGCAGCAAAGGTCCAGCAGCACATACACTGTATGATAATCTACCGCTTTATAAACACAGTAGGGTAGTTGTCGGTTCATAGTAAAAAATAAGCAGTCTGACGGTGTACCACTGTATAAACACTGTAGGATATGTGACGGTGCTGGATTAAAAGTGCTGACCCAGCAAAGGAATTGCTGTAGGATAGGTGCTAGAACTGCAGGAAAACTGATGGGTTGAAGTAATGTGATGGCATACCAATGCTGGCCATCACTGACTGGCCATCAGCTGCATTTCGCACGGACAATTTTGTACAAATTTAAGTAATGACACCGTTACACTTTACCGCTGATGGTACAGATTGCTGCCATCTTTTATCCAGCTGATGACCCATTGTTTCTTTCTTTGCTGGGTTTATATGAAGGTAGGTCAGTACATGTTAAATACAATACAGAATAAGTAAAAAGATATCTGATGATAGTTATACTGAATAGCTACCTGCCCATTAGCATCAGAAACCTGACACTATGCATAGCATATTCTACAATAAGCGCCTTGTGGTACACTTCTAAGATATATATCAACTGAAATACGTTTAAAATTATTTCCAATATCAGTAACCCCTTGGGGATGAACGACACGTATGCGCGCCGCAAACAGACTTTAGAATCCTTGTTTATCCCCACCAATAAAATTATACTATAAAATTCGCCTTGTTAAGTCGGAGAATTTTCTCGATTTAATAAGATACAAATTTCTATTTTTAAAAACAGGTGACAAAACATAAGAAATTTCGTAAAAGGCTCCCGTCGCAAAAAGATTAAAAAGGTCGCAAACGATTTATTTTCATTACACCGTAATGTAACGGAATTGTTTTCAATGTCACTGTAAATTAACCGTAAATGCTATACTTCATTTTTAATACCGAGCATGCCATAGTACGCTGAATACTCTATAAGGTATATACATAATATGATTCAATATTTCAAGGAAAGGTTGTTAAAAAACATTTCCCTGAATAGTTCACAGCACCGAAACATGTCCACCTTTGAAGTAGTCACTTTGGGCAACGATATATTTTTGCCAGTGTTCGTAAAACTTCTGGAAACATCGTTGGAAGCCATTTTTTGCAACCTCCCATAAGGCTTCCTGCGATGTTGTTTTCATCGCATCTGATGAATAAAAACGTCCCGGTAAATGTTCTTTAATTGATGGGATCAGGAAACCTCACATTGCGCTATGTTCAGTTGATAGTGGAAATGTATGAGGACATTAGTACGAGTTTTGACGAGGAATTGTTTTAACAGTTGGTATCGATGTGCTGGTGTTTTTTGAAGCAGAAAGTAACCTTAGCGAAGATTGCCCAACGCGTTTATCGTCTTTGATGGGTTCTCAGTCCTCTTTGAAACGTCGATGCCACTCATAAAACTTGGCCATCACCTTAGTAGATTCATCATAAACCTTTCTTGGCATTTTCAAAGTCTCAATTATTGTTTTATCTAATCGTTGGCAGAATTTATAACTGCAATGATGTTCAAGAAAAGCCATCTTTTTTTACGTCGCGGAGCAAGGATAACTAACTTCGGAAGATAACAGCTGCGCGTGCGATTCGGTTACATGATATGGACTAAACCAACATGCGCAAGTACAGAAGAGTTGGGAGAATACATTTTAGGCGGTTTCACGTTATACACTTGTTGTCGTTGTCAAGAATGGCCACATTCCCGGAATTTTTTAATCGTACTACATAAGATATGAGCAATCGTATGCAATCTGAGTACATTCTGGCGAGTTAGAAATTGAACAGGCGGCAGATAGATAGACTGAATTCTTAACACTTTTGAACTTTGTTGGGAAGTATTAAACAGTCGTAGTGTGACAATGAATATATTTTTTTTTTACAATATTATGCATTTTCAATTTCACTTTAATAATGGTAAAACCAAAGGCAAGACGATTACATAACAATGCATGCGCGTTAGTGCCTAACTAAAAGCATAATTACATTTTTAATGAAAAAAAAATTATTAATTTGTTTACTGAGAACATATATACTGTCCAACAATGGACAGCTAAGAAAATTTCAAGGTAATAAATAGAAAATATTACATTATTGTAAAAGTAATTGTTTAAGGCAGTATATTTTTAAATGGATAAATACAACAATTGTGCAAGAATGAAAATTATTTTAGTATTAACAATACATATTTTTTAATGAAAGTTAAATGCAAATAAGAGAAACAACCAAAATAAAATAGCGCATCACCACCCAACATAATGGCGATGTTTGAAGATTTCCGAGGCTTCGAGTACTTGTACGATGCTTGCATAAGAACAGAAGACGGCAGTGAGTTTCCAGTTCATCGCGTGCTTTTAGCTATGAGAAGTGAGTATTTCCACAATTTATTCTGCAACTCGTCCGTGGGGCAAACTGATGTGCTCGTTCCAGAGATTCAAGGCTCAACTTTAGAAACCATCTTGAATTACATCTATGCAGGAAAGCTGAATTTTACCACAAATAACATCAGAGACATTCTTGTAGCAGCTAATTTCTTGGGCATGGAAAAACTTCAAAACACCTGTAAATTTTTAGCCATCAAGAATCTGACAACATCGAATAGCGTTCCTTTGTTTCTTGAAGGGACGAAAGATAGAGATAGTGGCATTTTCAAGGCATCTTCTCGTTTCATTCAGGTGAATTTTCAACAAATCTTAAGAGACCGAAATTCAAGATTCGAGGATTTGACGGCGGAATCTTTAATTTGGATGCTGTCTTCCGATTCCTTGAATATTTCGAATGAATGGCAAATATGGAAGTCTGTAGAGCGCTGGGTTTGTGCATTTCCCGAAGAAAGAAAGGAATGGCTCGAAAATTTAATTTTATGCATGCGTTTTAATGATGCCGACAATGATTTGCGCTCTGAAATTCTTGATCATCCACTTGTTAAGGAAAATCCTTCCTGCATCAAGTTAATAGAAACTGTATCTGAACAATCAGCAGTTCCAAAACATCGCATCCCCAAGATGTTACATTTCTTTACCAAATCCTTCTTCAGCAGATCAGATTATACTATGGGCATTAGAATTTTCATTACATACGATGAAAATATTGATTACTGGCGATATACCACTTCGAAAATGGTTTGTCCTGATGTTGTTTTGCATGGATCAGGACCGTTTGTCATAATGTTTGATATGGCGAAGAATGTGATCTATACTTTTGATATTTTGTCGAAGACGTGGTCAACTTTAAATCCGCCAAACATACCCCGTCAGAACTACAATGTGGTAAAATCCGGAAATCATATTTATGCCATGGGAGGAATTTCGCCAGAATTAGAAATTGATAAGATTGTGACAACGTTAGAACGGTATAATTTTGATTCCGAAACATGGGAAATCGCCGCAACTCATCTTGCTTTTGCTGAAAGTGCAGCTGCTGCAGTCAACAATGTGATTTACATGGTTGGAATCAGAGATTTTATCACTAAACATCTGTCTGCACAAGTTTATGACCCGTTCACTAATATTTGGCGTACAATAAGTGCTCCAAAAACTTACCGTCGCTTTTTTGCGTTGGCAGCCTATCAAGAGCGACTGTTTATTCTGGGTGGACAGAACCATGACGAGTATCTGAAATCTGTGGAAGTATATGATGCTGACAGGGATACTTGGAAAGACTTTGAAAATTTGCCGTTTGCTTACTTCTTTCCAAAAGCCGTCACAATAAAGGATATATTTTACGTGTTTGATAATAATTCGTGTTATTCACGTGATTTCCGCTGTCCTCCTGTTCTTTGGGATGAAAAAAATCTTAAGTGGCAAGTTTTTGAAGCCTCCTCGCCTTTCTTTGATTTAAATATTAGTCAGTTTTGCACCATCGAAGACTCAAGAATTATAATGGATATGAGAAAAGAAAACAGAGATGCGTGTACTAAGTGGGTAGAAAGTCCCTTTTTCACTCATCTAAACTCTTAGAAGACAATAAACTGTCATCAAAATTATGCATTTTCCAATAGTTTATATCAAAAACTAATTTGAATTTATGGTCAATAAATCATTATGAATTGAGATTTCTGTTTTTTTATACATGATGTTGTATTTGAAATTTGTTTATATAACCTTAGTACTAAACAAATAATGATTAAATTGATTCCTTTGGAACTTAAAATTGCGGCGATATTACAAAGATTCCAAAGAAATATCCTTATTGACTAAATTTTGTTTTTACATTCGAAATAGGTAAAAAAAAAATCCCAAGTACAGACATATTGGTTTTATATATAAGCACTTGCAGTACAAATCCATTATTGCAAATAAATTAGCTTAACAATGTAAATTTCGACAAAGAAATGACAAATTATTTCTTGCCATTACCCATAACAGCATATAGACACTTAAGTCAAGCATTTAATTGTTAGTTCTCGATTTTTCAAGAAAGGTATCGTTGAAACGTATTGTCATGAGTGATGTATGCGAATGTATTTTCGAGGCCAATTTCTTCCGTGATGCCGTGCATAACAAATGAAAAACAAAGAAGATTCCAACTGACTTTTGAGTCTCGTTGCAGTCGTTCTATTGTAATATTTGATTGAACCTAGGTTCTTGTTAATTATTTAATCGTGTTAATTACCCATGCCAAGAACTTTTCAACGATACAGTTTTCAAGAAAGCAGATCTCCTTTTTTCACTTTTATGTGTGACGTCACAGGAGAAATTAGTCTGTATCTTCTATATAATTGGATTCAAACGAATAATTCCTATTTTTTTTTATCTTAATGGTAAGATCTTTTCAACGAGACCATCATTTGCAAAATGAAATATTTTTATTTTTCTTTGTATATGATGCCGCGGAAGAAATTGGTCTGTATCTTGAGAACAGCAGACAGTGGGAGCTTATTTTCTTGTTCGTCATAAAAAAATCTTTTCAACGATATCACTCTTAGTGAAATTCAGTATTAACAGTTAAGTATGTTCAAAAAGTTATGCTTAGAGATGTACAGCAGGCGGGATCCAATTAATCTCCAAAGATATGGGAAGCAAAATTTTATTTATATACCCCCGCTTTCATTTGAGACGAGTTTTCTAAATGCAACACAATCGAAACTCACCAATGCTAAAAATATTATTCCAAAGAGTGATGCAGTTGAGTTCACATATATTTCATTAAACAACTGTTATTTCATGTTACCCTTGCACAAAAATTGGATACAATCGAGAAAGATATACAAAAAGGATTTTTCATGGTATTAGTATAAAGATGTAAGTTGGATAAAAAGGCTGAATTCAAAATGTATGCACAACATAAAATAGTAATGTTTTCATATGCTACTACCAGTTTTGACAAAGGCTTAAGTTATTAATAATTTATGTTGCGTATACCATCCAAATTCAATTTGTAAAAATAAACATAACGTTTAAAACAATAACAGACTGAAGAATTGTGGTCATTTAATTGAAACTGATCTATTACAAGAAAACTTAATTTGTTATGAAAGGTGTTTTTATAAAATGCTTTTTAATATGTACATGAAGTTAATAATTTGAAAAGAAATTAAATAAAATTTTGGAAAGGAATTCATAAAATATAAAATTGGGCCTCCCTGTTTTTCGAGCCCCTTCAATTTTTTCCAAGGGAAGCACGTGCTTCTCGTACCAATTCAGTAATCAGGACTTGGCAGCAGATGCAACCGCACAGGTGGTTGCGATCGAAAATAATAATGTATTTTAATTAATGTAATATATTTAAATGCTATTCAAACCCGCGGCTTTGATGCGTAATAATTGAAATATGCCAAGTGATATTTATTTGTCTATTTTTTAAGAAGAAATTATGCTATTAGAAATAATTCAAAATTATTAATCAAGTTACAGTTTGAGTAAATTTCATTATTATACTGCAATAGGCAGAAATAAGACTTAAATTAATAAAATTAATTATAACTGTCTAAATTAATGATAATTTAGAAAGTATTTTTAAGCTTTTATGCAAATTTCAGAAATTATTTGAATTTTGATTTTTTTTTTTTTTTTTTTAGAAAACTATTCTTAAAACGCATTTATGTCTTAAATTTAACAATCGTGTCAAATTCCAAGCTTTTTTGCCAATCAGTCTATCATCGTTCTAAGGATAGTGGCATCAACATGAAATACCTAAGTTGAAACAGAGATTGTCATCATTAGTTTGACCATACTAATTTAAAAATCGGTTTGGTATTCATATTTCATAAAAAATATATAATTTAGAAAGTTTATAAAGGCCTATTTTAGAAAGCCTGTTCTTCCTGTTAATCCCATGTGGTAGTAGCACCGGCATAAGATACAGCCTATATAATATCAGAGAATGTCATCATTGATTCACAAACGTTATCTTTGTAATCGTTTTATTATTTTCTCATTTGCACATAAATTTTGTAATTTAGGACTTTTTAGAAAGCTTTTCACTCCTTCCTTTTGCTTCACCCCTTTGAAATTTTGTATTTCTTTTGCGATAGTTCTTAGAGAGCATTTATATTTTATAAATAATTACCATGCTATATTTCAAGATTCTAGGTTCTTCAATATCGAAAATTTGCAATTTAGAACGTTTTTCACCAACCTGCACCGTCAGGTAGTAATGGCACCGACATAAAATATAACTTATGTTTAAACAAGTTCAATCACTACCAATTTGTAACCATTATTTTTTTTTAAATCGGTTTGATATTTCATAAGATACCATAAAAATCGTTACGCTTTTAGAGCGCCTTTCGCTTACTTCACTCGCTTAAATTTGGAATTTTCTTTCATTCTTAGTAAACATTTGTATCTTTTAAATAATTACCTTGCCAAATTTTAAAATGTTAGATCTCTCAGTATCCCTCAAAAAGCACTTTAGAACATTTTTCGCTCTTGCAACTTCTCAAATGGTAGTTACAAAAACGTAAATTATGGACTATGTTGGAGAAAGGGCTCTCGTTATCAATTTGCTACCAATTTTTTTAATCGGTTTGATATTTTCTCAGATTGCATAGAAATCGCATTTACAACTTTTAGCACGTTTTTTGCGCATTTTTATTTCTTTTAAATTTTTTATTTTTATTTCTTTTAGAATCTTGTTCTTAGAGATTGTTTACATATCTCATTAGTACGTAGGGTGTAACACAAAGTTTTAACTATAAGCGAATATTTTTTAATTTTAATGCTACCTCGCACCACGTTTTCAAAACAAAAAACTTTTACATATGCTTTGAAAACATTTGAAAGAGAAATTTACTACGAAATGTAGTTTTTTTTTAAAAAGTGGTACGAATAGAATATAAAAATATTCGCCTGTAATTTAAATATTGCGACCCCCCGTAATTACCATGCCAAATTTCATGTTACTATCCCTGAATTAATTTTGAGCCATACTTTATTAAATTGATGTGATCTATTCTATATAATGCAAATTTACCTTACTTGCACACGTTGAAAAGAACATGCATTGGTTTTACCTTTTCTTTAGAAAACATGATTTTGACACTCTACAAAGGCAACAAACAAGTACATACACACAACATGAAACATTCTATTGGTTTCTTTAGACAAAATGGCGGCAAAAGAATTTAAATTAGCATTCAAATTTCATTATGCTGGATTCTGTTGGATTTTAATAAAACATTTTGTTTTCTACACAGACAGGACAGAAAAGTTACAGACTAGGAGGCGATCGCACAGACTATAACCTCATTGAGTTCACAGATGAACATCTTGGATTAGTTAAATCTTGATTCGAATATTAAAGTGCAATGGATCTGCCAAGTCATATCTTGGATGAAAGCACCTAAAATCCCGATTTCAACGGTTGACTCGTAGGGTTACCATTGTGCTTACCTGCATCCTAAAATATGAAAACATAGAGGATTGGAAGTACGAAAACATAATGCTAAATCTACGATTCAATCGTTAAAATCGGAGTTTTACGTGTTTTTCACCAAGATATGGCTTGGCAGACCGATTGCGTTTTAATATGCAAGTCGAGATTTAATTAATCCTAGATTTTCATACCTAAACTCGATGAGGCGATTGTCCGTGTGGCCACCTCTCGGTCTATTAGTGACCGTAATAAAAAGAGAAAAAATTTATCTTGCTAAAAGATAGAAAAATATACAATTAAACTGCAGGAAATGTATTTCTTTTGCGTATTAATATAAAGACTAACTGGATAATTAACTTTCAAAAGGATATTCTTATATGTAAATGTAAGATTCATCAAAATTATCATCCCTCATAAAAAATAATTGCCATTTTTTTATTCAGCTGAGGAAATTAAAAATCTTTGAAATATTTTTATTACTTTTTTGTGATTTTGTTGCATTGATCTAACAGTAAATCAATAGTTATCTAAATTACCCTGCCTTGGAACTTTTGATTCCATTCCTCTTTTCGTAGAAGACAAAGTATGAAATCAAGAAATTTCAATTAAAAAACTTCATATTCGTTACGTTTTAGCAACAATAAATTCAGCTACCTAAATCAATACTTCTCCCACCAAAAAAGAAATAAAATAAAAATATAAAGGGGATTTTCATCATCCATTAGAATGTGAAGGTACATTTGACGAAATTCTTCAATACTTATACATTCTTTCAAACATTTGTACAGAACTTAAATGCCTTTCCTCAGTTATATAGAATCTTAATATTCTAAAATCATCCCTTGAAAGGTTAGGTCAATTTTCTGTTGCACAACCGCTCATTTTTAACGATATTGTAATTCGATAATCATTCAAACGCTTCTTGCCTCAGGGGCACGAAATTGTGGGCGACTATATTATAAAAGGCATAGACCAGGAAGTGGCAGCACAGATCAACACTTTAACGAGTTTCACTAATTTTAAAATTTCAGCCATAAACTCGATAGTCGATTACATGCCTGAAATTTAAGAATTAGTAAAAATTCATTTTGCATATTAAAATGCAATTGGTTATTCCCTTACATATAAACAAACAGAATAAGCTATCTTGGAATTAAGGAATTTAAAAGATTAAGACAGATATTAGTAATGACCTGACTTTAGGATTTCTTTTAATATAATCCTGATGAGAAAAGCATAATTTGAAAATGATCTTACCAGCTTTTAATTATATTTCAATAGTCATGAAACTGTTGCTACCATACCTTTTAAAACAACAACCAGTGTATCAAACACATTAACACACATATATATTTTTCTCAATACTATGAGGAAGTCAGTGGGTCATACCCTTTTCAAAATTAATATTTTCATCTGAAATATTTATTTAAAAAAATCAATTTTACCATCAAAGAACTTTATTGTGAGTAATCATGTTTAACAAAAGTTTTTTAAACTTAAATACTCTTAATTATTATAAATTTTTACAGGATCATAAATGTAAAAAAATACTGATTTGTAATATTTTCAGGTAGTATAAAGCACGATAAAAATAAAAATGAGTTTGCCAGGACGCGTGGTATAGCTTTTGATCTGTTGACTTAATGGTTTAAATACGCTAATTTTCGTTGGACATTCTTCTTTTTGCATACTGTAATAAATGGAAAGAAATATTTTTTTCTGTAATATACCACAGTTAATTAACTTCATTTTACAAATTTTAGAATCAAAATTTAACATTTACATAGCTTTTTGGGAATTTATTTTCTATATGCCACGTAAAAGTTTTCTCACCACTATGAATTCACAGATGCTTCCTTGAACCGATTTTTTGAAAGAATATTTTGACACATTTCTCTCAGACAAAAGGTTTCTCTCCAAAATGAATTAAAAGATGTTTGCTTAAAGCATACATCGGAGAGAATGTCTTGTTGCATATATCACACTCAAAATGTTTCTCACCATTATGAAATAACAGATGCTGTAATTATTTAAATTTTTGAGAGAATTTACTGTTTCATATCTCACACACAAGAGATTTCTCAACATTGTGAATTAAGAGATGCTTGGTTAAATTACTCTTTTTAGAAAAATTTTTGCTGCATACGTCACATACAAAAGGTTTCTCACCAGTATGAATTAACAGATGCTTCCTTAAATCAGCCTTTCGAGCAAAGTTATTTTTGCATATATCACATGCAAAAGTTTTCTCACCAGTATGAACTAAAAGATGCTTCCTTAAGTCATCCTTTTGAGAGAATGTATTGTTGCATATCTCACATGCAAAAGGTTTCTCACCAGTATGAATTAAATTATGTCTGCTTAAATGGCCTTTTTGTGAGAATTTCTTGTTGCATATCTCACACACAAAAGGTTTCTCACCGGTATGAATTAAAAGATGGCTACTTAAATAGTCCTTTCTAGAAAACTTCCTGTTGCATATCTCACACACGAACGGTTTCTCACCAGTATGAATTAACAGATGCTTCCTTAAATCAGCCTTTCGAGCGAACTTATTTTTGCATATATCACATGCAAAAGTTTTCTCACCAGTATGAACTAAAAGATGCTTCCTTAAGTCATCCTTTTGAGAGAATTTATTGTTGCATATCTCACATGCAAAAGGTTTCTCACCAGTATGAATTAAATTATGTCTGCTTAAATGGCCATTTTGTGAGAATTTCTTGTTGCATATCTCACACACAAAAGGTTTCTCACCGGTATGAATTAAAAGATGGCTACTTAAATAGTCCTTTCTAGAAAATTTCCTGTTGCATATCTCACACACGAACGGTTTCTCACCAGTATGAGTTAACAGATGGCTACTTAATTTGCCCTTTCGAGAGAATTTTTTGTTGCATATTTCACATAGAAAAGGTTTCTCACCTGTATGGCCTAACAGATGTTTGTTTAAATTAGTCTTTTGGGAGAATTTCTTGTTGCATGTCTCACATTCAAAAGGTTTTTCACCTGTATGACTTAACAGATGGCTGCTTAAACTGCCCTTTAGGGAGAATTTTTTGTTGCATATCTTACAAACAAAAGGTTTTTCACCAGTATGAATTAACAGATGGCTGTCTAAATAGCTCTTTTGAGAGAATTTCTTATTGCAAACCTCGCATACAAAAGGTTTTTCACCAGTATGACCTAATCGATGTCTGTTTAAATAGCTCCTTCGAGAGAATTTCTTGTTGCATATCTCACACACAAACGGTTTCTCGCCAGTATGAGTCAACAGATGTCTGCTTAAATTTCTCTTATCAAAGAATTCTTTGTTGCATACCTCACACAAAAAGACTTTTTTGGAATAAATTCTTGCATAATTCACATATAAATGTTTTACTGGCTATGAATTAGAAGCTGCTTTTTCAAAAAGCTCTGATGAAAATTATTTTGCTGCATTTATTTCACACATTGAAGATATTTTGTGTGATGTGATGGATTGGATAAATGGTTCTATGCATCTGCAATAAAATAAAAATAATTAATATCAGTTTTTACATTTCATAAAAAATCAGACAAAAAAAACTTATAAAAATTTAAAATCAACGTAGAAAATAAATTATAATAAAATTTCCACTGTTGTATTAAAAACTACAAAAGCCTACCAATTATCTGAAGTTACCCGAATCAAAGGTGTGTCAGTAACTAATGTAAGTACCCTAACAGTGTAAAGATTAAATTATAAATAAAATAAATTGCAACAATTTAAAAATAAACAACGTATTATAAATAATATATAAAGTAAATTTGAGAAGAAAATTCTGTAACTGAATATCATCTAAAAAACGATGATACATTTTACAAAGAATAGAGAGAAAATAAATCATTTTTGTGGTGATGGAATTTTAGTATCGAAATGTGTTTAGACAGGAACTGTCCGGAATTCAGAATTGTTTTTATCTAATGTTAATGCTTATGGATAAAACATTCTGTATCATCATTTAATGTAATTTACACTGCAATTAAATAATATAACTAGGTGCATAGCCAAGTACACTCTGTGGATTCTCCCACCCTAAAATGAATATCTGGGTTTATGAATCATGCATTCAACAACACTCAAAACTACTTAGATGGAATCACAAAGTATACATGAAACATTCCATTTTAGGCAGGTATTAAAAGGTATAATCTTAAAGGGCATAATTCAAAGATATATCTTTTGCCAAGGCTATGGACTTTTCTGTGATAGGAAATTTTTCAACTTAAACATGTTCCGTGTTAACTGTATCCTCTGAAACTATAACAATGTATTTTCTCTGCAGTGCACCTATGAAGAGTATAAATATATTACAACGCATTCTGCAAAGATAACCTATCTTATCCTAAGAAAATCAAGATTACACGAAAACAACATTATATATTTATAGTTCATAAAACGTGAAACCTATCAAAAATGGAACATTTTGCAATTGTGTTTCTTTTTGGCAGGTTTTTGGTGAACACAGAATCATTTCGTAAATGTAAACATTTGAAAGTCCCGAAGAATGAATGAAGAAGAACCTGCTAAGATGGGAGCGGGTTTCGATGGAACTAACTGTTGCTGACAACTAAGTGAAAAGACCAGTTTGTACAAATACAATAAAGGCACAATGTTTGAAGTTCGAGATCGTTATCATTGTTTATTTTATAATTTTATATCAAACAATATTATAACATAATGTGCTACCTGGAATGAATAAAAGCAACTCTATTCTTGAACTAATTATTTGTGAATTGTTATAGTCATTTTTAAAATACCTTTAGACATCTGAATATGATTTATCGTGTGTTTCAAAACATGCTGATGATGTCTTTTTATCTCTAAAAGAGTTTTCGCCAATCAGTAAGCAAGAAATAAGAAAATGGCCCTTAACAGTTCATTCACGGTTATCCATTACAGGCATTTAATCTTATAATTTGGCGATTATTTTTTGTTCGACGGGTTAACCAAGTAGTATCGAAATAAGACACTGACGCCTAAAAAAATTTTGACACATTCAAAAGAGCAGAATTCCTAGCTACAGAAAATTTTGAAATATATTTTTTAATCTTATAGATGCCTTGTCAAGTTGGTCATTCGATATAGAGAGATAATACATCTCATAATAAATCTAAATAATATTTTCGGAGGTCAATGATTCTTTATAGCTTGAATTCTTTTATTTCGAATCTAGTTGATATTTAGGGAAAGAGCAGAGGGATAGTGGAAGGTTTTGATGTTCACCTGGGCTTTTACAAAATAATGGCAATTTTTGACATTGAATTTTTCCCTCCGGAGACATTTTTAAATAAATTAATGGATTTTGAAAGGCAGATTTTTATGTATTTATTTAGTATTGTAATTTTGTTTATATTCATTAACACTACGACGGCCGTTAGTGGTCATTTTGTCTGAAACCATATGAATATAATTCAGTTCGTTCTAACCAGAAATTCTATTATTTAATAAGTTTAAAATACACAAAGAAGAAAAACATAAAATAGAAAAACTAAACTATTTTAAATAAAAAATTCTGGTGTGAATTTTTTTTGTAAAAGTTGACTAAAATTTTCGGCCTTTCTAGTGATAATGCAGTTACAAAACTATGGCAAAATTCGGAATTTTTGTACGAATTCAAAATAATATGAAAAACATCGGAAACATTTTTTTTTACATTGATTACACTAAGCGTGAAATTTAGGAGGTGTCCCTTCGAAGCATCAAAATGTCTCCCCAAAACATTTTGTTTTTATGCTTGTAAATCGTCTATCAATGCTACCCCTGTCGGAAATTTCAAAGTGCCTTTTCCATAGTTGCAAAAATCCTTCCCGCAGAAAAAAAGATCTCAATCATCTGAACTGGCCACAATTACAATTTGTGAATGCTCAGTTTAATATTGATTACAGAAATTTCACTTATGAAAGAGATAATTGTGTATGAAGATGTGCTTTTAACAATAAGAAATCGAAAGCTTGAATTAAACCTAATTCACATACCAAACTCCTGTGCTGAACTTGGAGAATGGTCTAAAACTGTTTCGAAGTACCTAAAAAATGCTTTTGAAGTAAAATAAAAGAAACCAATTTAATTTTTTTAAAGAAAAATATTTTCAAAAAAAAAATTAATCACAAATGAAATTGTTTTAAAAAATTAACATTCTTGAAGTTCTTTATCAGTTATCGGAAGAAACTATTGAGGCCAAATACGGAATCAAAAAAGGCGAAACATGAAAGAGAGACATCCAGAAGATTATGGCTGTTTTAGACAAGTCTATCTAGACTATTTTTTCCAGCATAAACTACTTTTGTTGTGCATGCTTGTTATATCACTAATTTCCTTAGCAAAATTTAAATGTCATTTTCTTAAATATTAACCAGATAGTAATTAAATACAAAACAGAATTTTTTTATGATAAACTAAATTTATAAACCAACCAATAATAAGTCAAATAGTTTTAGATAAAAATTCTGATATAGAATATTTTAATAAAACTTGAGGAATAGTTTTGGTAAATCTAGATTTAAACTTAACCATTTAATTCTAATTTTAATGTAAGCAAATGTTTATACTGTATGTATTATGTATTTTTTTAAGTAACAACAGATTAATATGGGAGAAATTAAAAATAAGGTGACGTTATCAAATAAAATTAAGTCATCATCAAGAAAAATTGTAGATGAAACTCGAAAATACTCATGAGCTTGAAATTTACCTGAAATAATTTTGGATCTCAGGGTGATTTTATGATAACACCGATTAAAACAACAGATTAGTAAAAATACAGTTTTGATTCCAAATTTGTTTTATGTTATCATCTAAAATGATTAATAAATTTTAGAACCTGCAAGAAATTGTTTTAGTAATAACTGTTACAGTCGATACAATACCTGTATTGTTTCAAAAACGTTAAATATAAACGAAAATATTTCTTTCTGTCTTACATAGAAATTTTTCTTTGTTTACTTTATTTTCCAGTTAAAAAATTACTTTAAAATAGTAAATTATTTGTAGAGAATAAGCAACAGTTAAATATTTTGAACATTCTGCCTTGAGTAACAGAGTATATTATGCTCTACTGTGTTCCATGTTGAAGTTCTATACATTCTCATAAAATTATTATTTAAAGGTTTTTTTAAACATATTAATTTTAATATTAAATAAAAACAAGTATCTTACCTTCATAATAAAAAAAGCTGTTTTTACTTATTCATCTATAACATTTAATTTAATAATAAAGAAAAGTACGATGATGGAAATTTTTATTTTTAGAAGCTCAAAACAACCAATCAGGATAAAATTAATCATCCTGAGCTAACAATGTGTTTTAAAGACTATAATTAATCAATTCTACATTGTAATCAATTAGTCTAAAAGTAAATACATTATAAGGAGTGATCATCTGTGTACTTAGGTCAACTATAGCTAACTCTCTCCTACATGTAACATAAAAAGTATAGTTAGGTTAACGAAGCAAAGTTTGCACACAAAAAAATAATCTGCCTTATAATGGAATGCTACCATAAATGAAAATATACCATAGACCGTCAAAGAATTCCATACAATTACACATATTAACACAAGAACCTGTTAAAAACAAACATTTTCACAATCCCTTGCGATTTCATCTTAACAGGTTTTACTATAAATATATAAATAACATGAATGAAAATTCTGGATTCCTTTCAATTTGAAATCCTGGCTGCACAGCTGAAAATAACAAAATTTTAATCTTTCTTCTTTTTTTAGCCTGTTTAAAGCTTCTTATAGTCGATTCTAAGTATAAAAATAGGCATTTTTCTGAAGGATACAACTATAAATTGTTTAATATGTATTTTTAAAAAATAAAAATGGGGTAGAGGGGAAGGTTAAAATAAAATAAAAATAAAATGGCATTGCAGAAGGATATTATAATCTCCTTTCCTTTATAAACTGTTTTCTTTTTAAATTTTACAAGGGAGTTATTTTACATGCGACTAAATTGTAAAAACTGGATATTGGACTTACAAAACTTATGGCATAGAATATTTCCATTTGAAGATTTATGTATTATTTCTTAACAAAGTTTAACTCTATAACTCGTAAGATGTTCTATTATTATCACGAAATTTTTATTCATGCTTATCTATGAAAACATAAAATATGAAAAGCAAAAAACTTGCTACTTATTTTTGTTAGACATTTTTATGCATACAATTTCAAATGTGTAACATGGAAAAAATCTAAACATCTACACAAATTAAAATAGCAAATACTTATTACTTAATATCTTTTAACTACACAAAGTATATTAAAAGTAACACTGCATTCATTCTGCTTTGAATTTTTCTTTATTTTGTATAAAAAAAAAAAAAGAATTGAAATATAAAGTATTCAATATTTTTGCGTTTTAGCGACAGAGAAGTTTGCAAGGGCTAGTATTTTCAGGCCCAGCACAATCCAATCCAAAGAAAGCTTGCTTATGACAGACTCAGTATGAAAGATAAAAAAAATTTCTGAGACGAGCTCCATAAAGAAAATACAGTCGAGTCTCTCTATAACGAAACTCCATCGAACAAATTTCTCTATATAACGAATTTTTTGTAAGAATGGTCAATTTTTCTCATTATTACATTAAAAATAATCTCCATATAACGAAATTTTTCTTTCCATTTTTTAGACAACGCTTCATATTTTTGTGTAATGCATTTATATTTGCTGATACCTATTTTACATTTCATAGCTGTATATTCCTACTTTATTGTTTATGCCGAAAATGAAGGTATTCACCCCTCCCCCCCCCAAAAAAAAATATATATCCGTTAATCTTTGTAAACAGAATGAGGAATTTTATAAAGTTTAGCGATTCAGTGTCACTGAAAGAAAGATTTACACTTGCTTTAAAAAATCATTCTTTTCAGTGAATTTTGAAACTCACGATAGTAGACTAAAAACAGAAATGGAGAAAAATTAAAATGCATGGAAATATTTAAAAAAAATAGCTTTCTTTGACTTTTTGGAGATGCATACCAATCTTATTGTTACATAATGTTCCACTGATAGTAACAGTTTAAGCAACATTGTGAACATTGCTGAAGAAAAAGACTAAGAATATGAAAGTAAGAACTTAAGCAAAACCAGGAAGTGAAATTACCATTGTCTTTGACGTTACAAGGAGAGGACGACAACCTCATGGAAGAAAAAATATTTCCACTCACATTTGCAATCCTTGTTCAAATTTGAAAAATTTTTAAAAGTGCAAAAGTTTTGAAATCAAAACAACCAAAAATTATAGATTTCTTCAACAAATTTTTGCGTTGTTTTACTATCCTTTCAAATAAATGTTTATTTTCTTGTTTTGAAATTGTTTAAATAAATTAAAAAAAATATCAAATTAATGTTTAGCGTTAAACATATCAAAATTTTATCATTTACCGCATTATCAAAGTTACAATTTAAATGATAATTTTTGCGTTTTTCTCTATACAACGAATTTTTCTATGTAACGAATTTTTTGACGGCACAATGAATTTTGTTATATAATGACTCGACTGTACTTAAAATCTTGGCCCAAGCCTAACCCGATTGAATATAGAAAACGACAAAGAATGAATTTTTTTACTGAAAATTTGTTCCAAAGAAGCAGTTCAGATGCAAAATGCTTATTTCATTTTTTTACTTTGTTTTATTAGGATGAGCGAAGCGAATCCTCTACTAGTCCATTCAAATGACACTTTGTCGTACACTTTACAAAAAAACTATACAGTATTTTCACTTGAAATTAAACACAAATATAAATTATGATCTGTAGATTTGCAGAATATTATTTTTTTTTACAGAAATACTTTTCAAAAAATTATTATTTTAATTAATTTATTTTATATGCATTTCCAATGCGGACGCATTTTAGCAAATAAATAAAAAATGAAACGCGTATATTTTCAGAAAAAAAAATATAAATCATGGAGTAAATAATTATAGATAGAATCATGATTAATTTAATAAATGAAATATGTTTTCATTACTCCGCAAAATCGTTTGCACAGATGACACTTAAACATTTTAAAAGAATTGTATTATGGATTTTTTTTTTCAGTAAAGTGGAAACAAAAGAATTGTAAGCAAATAAAATTAATTTTTAAATTTGCCATATAAATGAAAAATTAAAAGAACTGCTTAAAGTTGTTGCCTCTATTCAAGCTCTTTATAAATGTACTAAAGCAAACTTGGCCGATTCAGAAACTATAAATGGACTTTAATAATTTCTTACTTTATCATTTGGATTTAAAGTAATGTTACGTTCTGATTTGTGGACCGAAAAAGGTTTAGTGAACGGTACTTTAGACTTTGTTGCGTGTATTAAAGAAAATCACAAGCCATCAGACCAGATACCGCGAATAATCATGGATAAATTTGAATACTGCAGTAATTTAACTTATAAGAATTGGTGCGTACCAATTCCCCCAATAATTAAATTCTGGAAAAATGGAAGCATAAATTGCTCAATAAAACAATTTCCTTTGCAATCAGTTTTTGCAGTTATAATTCATAAATCTCAAGGTTTGACATCAGATAAAGCAGTAGTAGATATTGGAGATAAAGAGACATCAGTTTGCTTAACGCACGTAGCGTTGTCGAGAGTGAAATTCCTTCAAGGTTTATCATTTAATTGAAAATTTCCTTACGAGAGATTCTACAATATAAAAAAATTTCATATGCTGGTATGCAGAAAAAAAGAAGAAATTAGAATAAAAAAAAATTACATTTAATAGTTCTTAGTATCAACGAGAGTAGATTTTAATGTTTTTCCAAATATTTTGTTTGAATGTGTTATTCTAAGATTGTTATCAAAGATTATTTGATGTGAATTACAAAGATTGAAAACATACCTATTTCAAATCATTTCAGATAACTCCAGAGGCTATTGGGAAATGTAAAAACATCTTTAAAACTTTTGATTAAAAATTAAAAAAATATTTTGTAAAATTTTGCTTCGAAAATATTTTTATTTATACCAGTCTTATATCACAGATAAAAAATTCCGAGGAAATTCTTAATTATTTGGCTGAATTTACATTTCTAAAATTTAAATACGCCAAAACATAAGATAAAGTTTTTGCTTAATAAAGATGCAAAAATAATATAAAATAATAATGTTATTTTCAAATATTTATCTTATGAAATAATGCTTCGCGAATCCAAACAAAGCACGGCTTTTGCTAGTTTAAATGGCTGATGGATGGATGAAATGCATTTTTCTTTTATGATATGCGCTTTTAAGTTAAACTAAATGTATCCATATTATATGGTGTGTATAAATGCTATATTTGATATATAGGGCTATACATAGCTCATAAAACTTACTGAATGTGAGCGTGAATTATTTAAAGGTGTTTTTAAAATAGGTTATGCATTTTTACATTAAAAATAATCAGTTTACCATGAAATGTTTTCTAGAAAATAGGTAAATATGTACAAGGTCATGCAAAGAATTTGATACATGGTTGCCTATGGATAACAATTTCTGGAAAGAGTTATTTCAATACTTTTAGGAGTGTTTTAGTTTGAATTAATTTTTAGCTAAATATGGTGTGTAATAAAAGTACTAAGTAAACTACACGGTTGAACAAAAGTATTCAAGTATCTTTTCCATCTATTAGTATAAATTACTGAAAGAGAAATTTTAACCTGTTAGACACTTTCTTGCTAAATTAAATTTCCTCATTATATAGTATTCATATCAACAGAGAGATCAAATACAGGGCTGTTCAAAAATATTGGAATTCATATTTGGTTATGGACAGTAAATTATTTCGCTAAATAATGAAGTTTTGCTCTGTTTTCCCATCAATTTGTGTTAAAAATTATTTTATTTTCAATAACTACTTTTTGGAAGAATACTTTTTAATTGCCGATTTCATTGTTTACATTTTGAAATGCATGCAGATTTCCTAAGATACTGAATTTTTGATGTGTCGAATTTAAAGACACTACTGTAATATGCATTCAACTGTCCTCTTTTGTAGAATTAAATATATTATGTCATAATTTTTTACCAAACTATTTATCTTTTTATGGTCTATCTTCACTATAAAAAATTAAATTTTATTTTGCAACTATGACCAAGTGCATGATAGAAAGTTATTTGAATTTGGCATGAAAATATGTATATATACAGCATTATTCATTAATTTTATTTTGGAATAATTAGCTGTTCCATTTAGAGAGGAAGTAGATTTTACACTTATTTAACATTGAATAAATTTAAAAATGTGTGAACTAGAGCTTCTATAAGAATAGTCTTAATTTAAAAAAGGAAGCTTGTGGAGAAACTTTGAACATGCTTTTTTAAGATGCATGAGACTACATTTAAGTATATACACTGGATTTTAATTGTTTTAGCCTTTTCAAATCTGTGATTTTTAAAAAATTGTAAATATTGTTTTATGTTTTACAAAGATAAGGTACAGATTTTTTTTTTTCTTTTTGGTACCTTTTTATTTGTAAAACATCAGAAAATATTTACAAAGTGGAATTTTTTTAATTTATGCATATTTGAAATGCCCGGAATGCTAATTTTTTTTAATATAATTTTTTTAATTATACATAGGTATTTCCCCATAAAAAATTCATAGTTTCACAAAAAGTTAAAGAATAAAATTTTATTTATGAAAGTTTTGTGTGTCCTTGAAAATACATAAACAAGTTCCTATAGCAATAAAAGAATAAGCTTGTGAAAACAGTAAAGTATTAATTTTTGAACACATGTTTATAATTAATGAAAAAAATTAACAGATGTTGATCAAAATGCAAGATATTGCCATTCATCATGTCTTTAATTATTTAAACATTTATAAAGGGACGATTAAATCAGACTATGAAAAAATATTTTTGAAATATACATTTAGATTAAAAAAGAGAAATGCTCATGTGAAACATTTCACAATATGCCCCACACTACTCAGTGAAAAAGACCCGGATGATAATGCAAAGTCTGTGGGGGGTGTTCTTTTAAAATATTTCACTCAAATTTTAATATTTTTGCACAAGATAGCTAAGAACAATCTACAACCGGCCTAGTTTTTACTTTTTCAGTTTTGGTTTCAGATTTAAAAAACAATTACTTTAATTTTCGAAATCGGTTTAAACCAGTTCTGAAATTGAAACTATCATAATAGCAAAGGCAAAAACTGGGCCAGTTTTGGATCGTACTCAGCTACCTTGTGCAAAAAAATCATGTAAAAATATTAAAATTTGAGCGAGATATTTGAAAAGAACGCTCCCATAGACTTTACATTATTATCCGGGTCTTTTTCTGTGCCTAGTGTAGGGCCTTAAGCCATTCTAACATATAAAAAAATATATTGAAACATTAAACAGGAAAGAAATCTAATTCAAGATGTCATATTAATAGAAAATGTTTAAATTTTACTGATTTAATTATGTGTCAGAACAAAATTACTTTTTTGTACTTGCATAATTGTTTTTAATATGTGTGCTTTTATTTTTAATAGGGTCTTCTTTGGAATCAATCCAGAAAATGGATCAAAAAGCCAGATCTCATGAAAATGTTACATATTTGATGATTTTTAAGTGACTTGTTTTTATATTCTATATGTATTCAGTTGTTAATTGTAAATTCAAAAAAAAAAATTTATGTTTATTGATAAATTTTTGTAGTTATTGTAAGCAGATTATCCGTTTAATCTTTAGTTCCAATTTCAGCTCCTAAAGTCAGAGAATTCAGCATAAATTTTTAAAACTGGCAATTAATATGAAAGGTACTAAAAGTTATGGAATTTATAATAAGGTAGGAAAATGTCAGAGAAAATGCAACTGTTCAATTTTTACCTGTCAAATGGCCAGTCAATCTACTTCAAAACTGCATTATGATAGTGTAAAATTAACAAAATGATGTGATGCAAAGGGAATTCTTTTAGGAAAAGAAACGGGGATTTTTAACTGCACTGGCTTCCCAAATATGAATTGGTAAATGTTATCTAATTTTACTAAATGGCACATAGACACACACACACACACACATATATATATACATATATATATATATATATATGTGTGTGTGTGTGTATTAGTATTATAAGCACTCATTGATAACTAACTACATTTCAAATTATACATTTGGAATTGTTTTGATTCTAAAAATTAAGAACCTGCTTTAGACATACTTTTTTCAGAATCAATATTCACAGTATTAATGAAAATATTCTAATCAAAGTGTAAAATTAAGTTTCTGCAATGAAGCTTTTTCCATAACACTAGTGTTGAAAGGGCTGTTTTCTAGATTTTTATTATGTTCAAAATGAAATACAAAAAGTAACATTTGACTACATTTCTGTTCATTATGGTAAATAACTCATTCTGAAAACACCAAGTGAATCATTTCTGATATTGATATGTTTATTTTCTATTCATTATTGTTAAATTAGGTTAATTGAATGACTCTTTGCTTAATAACTGGAAAATGTTTTCAGCAACTCTTGTCTATTTTATAGTCAAAGAGTCGACAGCAGAAAAACCTTTGTTATCAAGCACAAGGAAAAAAAACTTTATTTTATGGAAGAGTAGTAATAGGGGAATGGAATGATCCATGCCTGCCGGACGTAGAAGGTGGAAAAAGGCCAAAAATTAATGCCACTAGTGGCTCACTCGTAGATTTATCATTGTGTTTTCCTACTCCCAGTTTTCCATGTTTTCATAGGTAAACCTAATGTTAAACCTACGCATAAACCAATAATATTAATTTTTGGCTTATGCACCTTTTCGATTCTGGCAGACATGGATCATTAGATTTCCCTATTACACTGTTAAAAATTTGACCTTTTTGCTGCATCGTCACTCCTCCACTTTTATAGAATATCTTTATTTTGATCCATGAGAATGTGCCATAATATGGTTAAGTAATAGTTTTCTATAAAAGCGGTGGAGTGACGATGTAGCAAAAGGGTCATATTTTCAACAGTACTACTCTTCGATAAAAGAAAGGATTTTTTTCTTGTGCTCGATAACATATGTTTTTTAACTGTCGGCTCTTGGATTATTACAAATGTGTGCTTCTTATGAACTTTTGATACGAACATTTTAGCTGGATGCCTGAAACACAAAACATCCATGAATAAATGTTCACTTGAGTTGAGAACACAGTATATGTTGAACAGTAGTGTGTAGTATTTTAAAATTATGCAACTGTAATAGCCATATCACACGGAGGCTTTCGCTCAACTTTTCTTACAATAGAACATTTCAATGAGCAAAACTTGGTTGACCTTGATGAAGGAGAGAATTTTGGTGGTTATTTTAGCTCACCGAGCATTTTCCGTGTCGCCCGGGAAATGTTGAACGTTCGGTCAGCGCTGATCATTTGAACCAATAGGAGCGAAGTGAGAGTTCGAAGAACCTGTTTACCAAGTACGCAGTGGTTGGGAGAACATGTTGTGTCAAATGATTTCTGAAATGTTTGTTGTTTATCATTCTACGTGTGATACCGTTATAAGTTGTTACAGAAATGTAAATTATCCCTTGCTTCTTTTCCATAATAACCATACCTGACAAGTTTATCTAACTACATTGTTTTAAATATAAGATTAAATAAAAATTAAATCTGCTATAAAATCACAATGAATGACTTTTATATTTTACTGTTAAACTGCCCAATTCTATATTGTTTAAAATTTTTTTAAAAAATGCAAATTAAAAAATGCTTTTTTAAAGTGTAAATGAATTTCTATTGTAACTTTCCTCCAATATTTTTAAAAATATGGCTGAACTCTTATTATGCAAGTTCATTTCCATGTGAAATTTCCTGCTGTAAAGTCATGCTGCTTTTACCAAGAATATTATGAGCTTTTTTGTAAATATATGGCCAGTCCACTAAATGCATGCTAACATGTCATCAAATTATGTGCCAAGACCGTAAGATTATGGTTAAACATATACGATCACTCACTGTTAATTTACAGGGCCTAACCGTAACAAGGCAGACCATAAAATTACATTTAAGGACCGTAATTATACAGTTAATGCTGTATTTCTTAGCCCCGTAAAATTACGGGCTGCATAAAATGATGGGCATGGAATTTTTTTTACGGGGTATGGCTGGAATCTCTGCTGCCGGTCTCAGCCCGTAATTTTACAGGGATATTTTTAACAGTGTAGGCTATCATTATAGAGATGATAGGAGGCAATAATGCCGTGTAATAAAAAGTTATTGTATTTCATGATGTAGAACACAAATAAGAAGCAAAAGAAACAAGACCTTAGAAACAAAGTGCATGCTTGATTAGCTCATAAAATTATTGTTTATGAATTGAGAAAAGATGACGAATCAATATTCTATTAATTATTTATATAATTTTAGAAAAATACCCAGCTCATGCTGGGTTCAAAGAATACATGATAATGAGACAGGCTTCATCTGAATCCTTTGAGTTTTTTAAGAAGAAAATTTAACAAATAAGTTTTTTTGCACAAAAATATTTTTAGCATATTTCTTTTCCGATTTTAAAAGTGTTACTTCAATAAAACCTTGCCTATTGCGTAAAAAAGAGATATATTTATCTTTTTCAGGTGACATTAAGTTTTAATTTTAGGGGAAAGTTACTTTTCAGTAAAATAACAAAAACTAAAACTATCAAAAAGTTTTATTGAAAACTAATGAACATGTTACTGCTTTTTATCAAAATGACAACTGTGACAATTCTGGAAGAATTTTACAACAATTAACAAAGAACAAATTAAGTAACTGCTAAACCAAAAAAGATGTCATAACAGTAAATGCAACGATATAGACAAGGTCCATGCTCAGATTTAAAATAACAAAAATAGAAGAGATTTTTAAGATGTATCTATTTAGTATGAAAAAAATGTTTTTTTTTTTCTAGTTGACAATGTCAAGAAAATTCTTTGTAACGCATTTCAGAAACACAAGGATTTTATTCTGTATGTGTCAAGAGATGCTTTCTTAGATAACTATTCCGAGAAAATTTCTTGGAACATATTTCACAAGCAAAAGGTTTTTCTCCTGTGTGAGTCAAGATATGTTTTCTCAAAGTACTTTTATCAGAAAATCCTTTAAAGCATACATCACAACCAAAAGGTTTTTCTCCTGTATGTATCAAGCGATGGGTTCTTAAGTCACGATTCTGAGAAAATCCTTTGGAACATATTTCACAAATAAAAGGTTTTTCTCCTGTGTGCGTCAAGAGATGGCTTCTTAGATGACTACTCCGAGAAAATCTCTTGGAACATAATTCGCAAGCAAAGGGTTTCTCTCCTGTATGCGTCAAGAGATGACTTCTTAGATTATTATTCTGGGAAAATCGTTTGGAACATATTTCACAAATAAAAGGTTTTTCTCCTGTATGCTTCAAGAGATGGGATCTTAGAATACTTTTCCGAGAAAATCGTTTGGAACATACTTCACAAATGAAAGGTTTTTCCCCTGTATGAGTCAAGAGATGCCTTCTTAAATTACTATTATCAGAAAATCCTTTAGAACATGCTTCACAAATGAAAGTTTTTTTCCCTGTAACAGTGGAGGAATTTTTTTCCTTATCTCCATTTTGAGGAACAAAGTGCTGTTCATTGGCAGAAGAATTTTCCTCTGTCCTAATCGATGACATTTTCTTAAATGAATAATTTAAAACAGCAACTGCTTCGTTGTAGCAGTATGATGAGATTGTTCCTTTTTCATCTATAGAAATGACTTACTGAACTTCAGCAAAAAAACAGTTTTATCTACCTAAGAAAAATCATAAATAAGAAATTTTAAAATAAACTGTACTAAATTTAAATGTTAATTAAAATAAGTTTCATTTTTTAAAACAGTACAAAATTCACGAATTAAATTCACACATTATATACTCTTAGGTACTATTTAATTTGATAATTTTTTCATAGACTAGGGGCTCTGCTCTTATGCGCTACGCTCTTCCACCCCTGTCTTGTCTCTAAAAATCAGTTAATTTATTCAGCTTTAAAAAATTTATAGAAGATTAAAAACAGTTGCAATTGCCCAATAAATGGGTAATTATTCTTTTGCACTTTACAGAGGGGGTTTAAGACTGAATGAGCTGCTGTTAAGGGCTGTTTTTGCCTTTGATTAAATATGATTATTTAAACATTTCAAAATGCTTAGTCAACAGTCTTAGCTTCTGGGTATTTTTAAGTTGTTTTTATGTAATGGCTTTAAATAAGAGATTCTTAAATGTAATATTTTAATTCTGACGTAATTTCCATTAAATTTTCTTTTTCTTTTGTAACATTCATGGGAAAATATTTTTTTGGAGAAAGGAAATATTTTTGTACTGTCTTATTTTGTTTTTAAAAATTTGACGCAGTTCTTCTCCAATTATGATTTTAAATGCATATTAATGCATTTATTATTTTAGAATTTTCTTTCTCTTTTTAAATTCACATGCAAATTAAGTTTTTATGCTACAATTTTTCATATATATTTTTTGTTTTTATAACATAATGTTCATTTACTTTTAATTTGAAAGTTTTTTCCTATTTATAATATTCACATGTAGAGATGTAAATTTTCCAGAAAAAATGGAAAAGCAAAAATAAAACGATTTTTTTGGAAAAAATTAGAAAAATTGATTTTTTACACGTTTTATGCTTTTTCTAAATAAATTATATTTTCTTAGAGAATATTTAATTTTTTTTGCACTTATGTGTACAAAAATAACTTTCAATTTATATGACTATATTCCAGAAAAAAAGCAGTCTATTTTGAAAAATTTCATTTCTTTTTTTTTAGTCTCAGAATTTTTATAATAACATTCACATTTTACTTAATACTATTGCTTATTATATCTCTGTTGAAATTATTTTTCGGTTACATGTATAATTACCAACTGACCTGATGTAAAAAACCTCTGCCAATATCTCTGCAGTTTGGAATCAAATCTATTATAAATCAAATTTTCATAGCATTGTTTTTTAATATATAAATGATACTAATTTTAAGAAACTGACTGTTGTAGTTTTGTCATTGTTATGAATAATAGTATTCAAATATTCCATTGTCTAGAAAATGTATATTTTTACAATATTACATTTTTCTTTCTTGCAGTGATAATTTTCATTTCCTTTAAAAAATATATATTTAGTTTTGATATAAGTTTCCAATATAAACTCAAAAAAGTTTTTAGTTTCGTGATCTAAACTCTAACAAAACTAAGTTTTAGTTTGGGCTAACTCAGTTCTGCAACCATAAACCTTCAGAGGATTTATTAACTGTTAGATTTTTACTCACTGAAACTGAGAAAATATTAAAAAAATAATTTTCCATCACACGAGGTTTTCCTTAAAAAGTGATGTTTTTAATTTAACTAAGCATAAAATTTCTCTTTTTACCTTGAAATCTGATATCCCATTGTTAATCAAAAAACCATAAGCAATAATGTTTCCATATGGTAATTTCATACTTTTAAGAATGGAACTCAAGAGACATGAATTATAAAACACAACATTTACAAATAGAGAAAAGAAGGAATTTAAAGAAAAAAAATGTAATTAAACCGAGACATGAGTTTCTAAAATGCTTCATACAATTCAAAAATCCAAAGTTTAGTCACGAGGAAAAGTATAATTTGGAACATAGTTACTTGTAATAAAATATTGACTTTTTTCATGGCAATTGTATTTTTTTAATGTAAACTCTCTGTGTTTTGCAACAATACTGAATAGGATGGAGGGAAGTGGAGGTCATTTTTAGATTCACCACACTAAAAACAGACACAATGAATCAAAAATATCGCATGCAGCTAAACAAGTTAATATTTCTGCAAACTTGCATTTTGAAACTAAACCAAAACTTCTTATATACATAGGTTTCCCAATATTTAGTTCAGACTTCAGACAGACGCCGTTAGCAATGCAGAATCATCTAATTCAGATTCTAACTTTAATATTAAGATCCCACACAACTGACTGGAAAAGACCAGAATGATAATGTAAAGTCTATGGGAGCAATCTTTTCAAATATCTCGCTCACATTTTTAATATTTTCACATGATTTTTTTCAGATGATGACAAAAACTTCTTCAAAGAAGCAGTATTTATCAGATTGTTGCCATTTTCATCAAAGGAAATGACTTATTGAACTTCAACGAAAAGTTTTATCTGCTTTTGAATCTGAAAACAGAAAGAGAAATATAATAAACAAGACATCTCAATACAAACTCACTAAATTTTAACTCTGAATTAAGTAGCCGATTTTACAAGTTTCATTTCTTTAAACGGCACAAAATTTATTCAATAAATTATCCCATTATAGGTTCAAGACATATGGACTTGAATCGAGTCTAGATATAAACATGTGTCTATAAATAGAAATATTGATCCTGTTCCACGAGCATTTAAAGTACGTATCTTTAAGATGGAGACTCCTTGGTCCCTTTTTTATGCTATCCTTATTTTTTTTGGCAACAGCTGCATGCAATCATGGCAGTCTAACTTTTTGGTACATCATTTTAGGGGTAACTTTAGTGTCTGGCATATGTGTTTCCATTTCTATCCATTTTGATTATGTTATAATTTTTTTGAATGTTTTTATTCACTTTATTTTGGTATTAAGTGTGTTTGTAACCCTAAATTTTTATTATTTTGCTTTTTCAAGTCTGACACGGAGATGAAACCACACACTTTATTAATGATGCCTAATATTTGGTATCTGATGGATCTACTATGATTCTGCAAATTCCAAATATATTCCTTATAGTTCATTTTTTTTCAAGTTTTGTTCTTGTATATTATTTTATAAATATTAGAAATACATATATATATGATATGATACATTCCTTTCTTACATAATTGCTTAATGTTATAACTAACACTGGAATTACACTGAGAATGAATCACTTGTTAATGTGCTGAAGTAAAGAAGTTAGTCAAAATCCTGTTATGAGGCCAATTTGTTTTAAATAGAAAATTTGTGAAAATATTGTTCCTCTTGACTGACAACATAATACACATTATTTCTAAATTAGAATTATTTTTTTTAATTTGTGGTATTTGGTTAAAAAAATAAGCAGGGATTATGAGTTTTTAGCCTCTTCTACTCCTTAAATTTACAATGTGTTTAAACCAGGAGAACTCGCTAGTGAAAATTTCTCTCACAGTTCTCAATTACTTTTTGTTTACATTCATTTAATATCACCTTTTTTTGCCTTAGTTCTTTTATTCACGAAAATAGGTAAAATAATTCAAATAACATTTTGAAATTTTAATTAAAAGGAAAGGGGGTTTAAATAAGAATCTTAAAAAAGGTACGATGGTGAGAAAAAATTTCATGCAGCAAGTTCTCCCGGGTTAAAGCAAAACACAATATTTTGAATTTGAAATTTTAAAAATATACAATTGATTTAAATCAACCCTTACAAAAATGGCTTTTAGAGCTCTATAGAAATGTTTTTATAGAATCCTATAGAATTATGGCCTGTTTTTTTTAATAAGCTAGTTTAAAAGCAACAGAAATCTGTAGAAGTTCAATAAAATGTTTGTAGAGCAGCTTTTTCTATTAAAAACTTTCTCTCTACGGACATTTCTATTAAACTTCTATGGATATTCAAATAGCTTTTAAACTGCAGTCACAGATTGATAATCCGTGCACCCATAATCCGCAATTTTCTATAATTCATGTTACTGTACGAATGTAAACAATGAAATAAACAGTTAAAAAAATTCATAAATTTGTGCTCCAAAATTTATTTTTAAAAACAAATAATAAAAAAATTGAAAAAATCATAATAAAACACATACTTTTTTTTAATATAACTCTTTTATTTTAATCGCAGTAAAAAGCAAACTGTATTACGGAACATATGTAAATATTTTTATTTGAATGCAACTATAAATCATTTTTTCAATAAAATAACTTTTAAAAGACATTTTTTGAGATAACATATTAAATTAATTATTAGATTTCACATATATCTTTTCATATTATGCTCATCGTAAAGCTATTATTATATGCTATCTAGTAATACTAAAAGGACATATAAATCATATAGTACTCTATAATCCACAATATTCCATAATCCTCACAACCTATAGCTCCAACTTTTGCAGATTATAGAACTTTGACTGTAGCTTATAGAAAAATGGACCATAATACTATAGGATTCTATAAAAAAAAATTCTTAAGAATTCTAAAAGACTTTTTCGAAAGGGAATGATTTAAAATAACAGTTGATTTAAATTATGATAAAAATGAAGCTGATTTAATCAATAAATCGTGTTCCAAAGCAAAAAAAAAAAAAAAAAAAAAAAAGTTTAAATGAAATTGAAGGTTGCATTACGAAGAGAATATTGTCTTTCATTTTTTGAAATAAAACAAAATATTCTGTGTCTAAATTATGTATGTTGGTTATTTTATGTGTGTAAAACACTTTTATATAATTTCAGTGAAGTATTTTACTTGAGTTTGATTCATCTGAAACAAAAATAAGTAAAAAAAAATTGAGCCCCTTAAACCAGAAAAATAATGCTTGAATCTTGCACAATTAGTCATCTTTAACATAAACTTTATTCTGAAATAAGAAACATTTTAGTCATGTATTAATGTTTTAAAACTAGATGAAAATAATCTAAAATTAGGTACTGAATAGAAATATTTAAATGTTTCAAAAACAGTTTTAAAAGCTGCACATATAATTTAAAATATTATGTATAAAAAGTATAATTTATGCTTCGAAAATATCTTTAAAAATTGCATATTAATCATGAAAAAAAATTAAATAATGCATTTAAAGACAGCAAATTATATTTAAATTACAGCAAAAATGACAGTGAAACACAAATGTTGTCTTAAATCAGAAAATGAATTATAGATAGTATAAGCATGATACTTTACAATAAATTACCTTGTAAAAAAAGTATCTGAAATGGTGACTTTTAGGTCTAACTCAACAATACAGTAAGTAGCAAATTACTTATAATTAATGTACAGTAGACTCCCTCAAATCCACACAGCTTAGGACCAGAAGTTGTGCGAATTTTAGAATTTTGCAGATCTCTAGTCATTGCTTTGTTCAAATTTTTTTAAATGCTAATTTGAATGCAAAGAATCGAAACTGAGTGTTTACAATATAATAAAATATTTAAAAAAATAATCAACTAAAATTTAAAAAAAATAATTTTTTTAAGTTACTCAAATATTAAAAGCAAAGGTCAAGTTAAAAAACAATAATGTATGAATATTCATTATAAATAAGAGGTAAATTTTTCCTAAATTATTCAATGAAACTTGCTTCATAAAGATACATTACTAATTCAAATGAAAATCACATAGTAAGGAAGTTATATTTCAGGTTTAGCCAAACTTAATAACAAAAACGCTGGATTAATACATAAATAAGAAAATATCGATTACTAGTAATATCAGCAATATCTTGAATTTTTTGAGAAATAAATTTATTCTTCCTTCATGAAATAAAACAAAAAACAAATTCTGTAAAAAAAAATATATATATATATATATTAATAAAACACTATAGACTCCCTCAAATCCACAACTCTCTAAAATCCACACATAATTTACGGATGTAAACAATGAAACATCTAGTTCAGATACAGGGTACAAAAAATTTACTACAGTTGAACCTCGAAAATCCGGACCTCCAAATTCCGGAAATCTCTAAAATCCGGACATTTTTCCGATTTCAGTTTTATTAATTTTTAAAATAAGACATAGCTGTAATTTTCATCAACTGCAGTTAAATTCTGATAACTATACTAAAAAATATATATATAGATATATTCTGGTTAACATTGTAATGACTTGCCGTTAATTAAAGACTTTATTATTACAAAAATTAAAAAGTTAAAAAGCGTTCAACAAAATTTAGAGTAATGAATCACGATGAAATGAATGAATCGTTGAATTAATCATGAATTTTGATACTTGAAAAAAATTTGGTTAAAAAAAAAAAAAAAAAAAAAAAAAAAAAAAAAAAAAAAAAACGCAAATTCTGTCGAAAAAATGCAGAAAAAACGGAGAAATGTGTAAAAAAAAAAAAAAGAAAGCCAAAACAAGCATGAAATCAATTAAAAAATCGTGAAAAAACGACATTTCATCAAAGATTCATGATTCAATCATTTCATAATGATTCGTCTGACTCTCAATCGCCTTTGAGAATCGGTAGGGTGGGCGCTTTCTCGCGATTTTTTGAAAATTTCAAGTTCTTTATGAAGTGGGGAGGGGGCGTTTGATCGGGAATAGCGGATTAACGGGATTTTATGGTATTATATAGGCATAAAAAAGATTTTTTAATAAACCTCCAAAATCCGGAAAAATCGAAATTCCGGAATCGCCGCGGTCCCGGATTTTCGAGGTTCAACTGTATTTTAGTTTTACATCAATTCCATACATTTTTTTTTTCGAATTTTTGTTCATATTACAGAATTTATGTTTTTTGATGAAGGAAGAATAAATTTATTTCTGAAAGAATTCAAGATATTAAATAAGCTAAAAAACGTAGAATTTTTTTTTTCTTTTTTTTCACTGTTCCTTGTGACACGTGTTTGGATCAGCTGAAGACGAGCTGTATTTTTGAAGCTCGAAACGCGTCCTGTTTACTTTCCTTTTTATGGTGATTTTACAAAGTTTTTTAGCTTATTTATTAATTTATCGCCAGTGAATTCGGTGTTTCTCAATAAAATTCAAGATATTGCTGACATCATTGGTAATCAAAATCTTCTTATGAAATATATTGATTTATTAATCAAGCTTTTTTGGTTATTAAATTTTTCTAAATCTGAAATAAAACTTTATGTTATGTGAATCAGTAATATACCTTTATGAGGCAATTTTATTGAAGAATTTAGTAAAAATACATTTCATTTTTATAATAAATATTTAAACATTCAGATTACATAGTTAACTAAAGCTTTGATTTCAATATTTTAATCCTTTTAAAAATGATCTAAATTTTTATTATTTTAGACAATTTCTTATTTTAGTATTTTATTATATTGTTAGCATTCATTACAGTTCTGATTGCATTTTTAATTGCCTTTAAATTATGGCTTTTTAAAAAAATGCAAACAAAGCAATGACCAGAAATCTGCAAAACCTCTGGTCAAAAGCTGTGCAGATTTGAGGGAGTGTACACTGTAAAAAAATATAGATATAAAACCAAAAAAGTCAGATTTTGTCCCTATATTTCAACTGAATGTTTCATTGTTTACATTTGTGAATTATGAGCACAGTTTAGAGAGTTGCAGATTTTTGGGAGTTAATGGTATTCCTGAACTCACTTTACTATATTTTGAGAACGAAGGGAAAAACTAGTCATTGGAGGCCACCGTAATACTTACCCATCATACATATGCATAATATAAAATATGAAAATAAAACATGCGTAACTTATTTATATAAAATGCATTGCAATTCCAAAATAAAATTTTAATGCATATTTAAATAGTTTTAATATACATAGTAATGCTTTATTAATGAATTGCTGATGAGCCAATTTCGACAAATTATATAAAATGGCAAAATACTCAAGTAATACCGGATTGCGTAAAAGAAACATCCTTATTACACCAAAGATAATAATCATATTAACTAGCAATTTATTGCGTCGGATGAAGCGTCTCATTTCCAATTAAAATATATCTTTGAAATCAAATTTGAATGAAATACAGGGTCATGAAAAATCAAGGAATGTGAAAAACAGGATTACACGTATCTCAGCAACTAATAATCCGATCGACTTCGTTCTTTATGCAAAATTTGTGTTATTTTATTGCCTTTTATATCCACTCCTTAAAATAAAAAATTTTGAAAATTTTTATATACGCTTCATCAGAATGAATTTTTTGAGAGTCCGAAAAAAAAAGTTCCGGATTATCGAGGTTACTGATATTAAATAGGCTTCGTCCCATTCTTACATACTAAGTACATACAAAATTTCAAGTCTCTATCTCAATTTGTTCGGGAGATAGAGTGGTTACAGATAGACGGACGGACGGCAAATTTTTTTTTCTAAAAATATGTTTTTCGAAATCTCCAGTACCTGAAACGTGTAAATCCATCAAAAATTTTTTTTTCGATTTTCAAAACGATTGCAAGACTTACCCTATACTACGTATGATGGGTAAGTAATAAAATAAATAACATATACAGTATAACATCTTTAATCCGGACATCTATAATCAGGAAACTTCTGTAATCCGGACATTTCGTTACTTTCATTTGTTTTTATTTTGAATTAGAGATAATAGATTTTGCCATAGTTTATATATATAAATGAATTTCAGAAAATGGCTAAGAAAATGAAAAGATTTCATAATAACACAACATTTTTTTCAATTTTAAAACTATAGGAACTTTCTAAATTACATGTGTAATAATTAGAGGTGTCTTCTTAGATATTAAGTTTTAAAAATTCATGATTAATGGTAATTCACTTAAAAAAAAATAATAAGGTGTCATGAATAAATCACAAAATCACATTTTATTATTGTTATTTCTCTTAAGTATTTAACTTGTGACTTACTTTGATACTTATAAATGCTATATATTTCATTTCATCTAACATTAACTTTAAATATCACAATTTCAAATATGTTACTGTAATTATAAAGTTGATTTTTAAATTCTAATTGTACGTCTTAAATTTCTCACTGTATTTTTTTGGGTTTAGAATTTAGTTTTTCAATATTTTTCATGATAAGTCTATTATTCTTGTGATGTATGTTATTTATTAAGTATTCATAAATCAGAAATCACAATTTTTTTAGAAATCGTAAGTTTGTTGTTTTTAAAGTTTATGACAGATGGCGACACTGCATAAAATTGACATAATTATTTTTAAAAGGTTCATTTTTGAGCTTTTTGACTTGATTTTTCTCAATGTTTTCAATTGTCCATCTCTTTACATCTTTGTATTGGCATAGTAATAAGTGATATTAGTATTATCATTTATCGACATGCTTTTCAGTTACAAAACTTTTGTAATCCGGAATTTTCTACAATCTGGACTCGCTCTAATCGCAACAATTCTGGATTAAAGAAGTTATATTGTATTTAAATTTACTAATGAGAACTTAAAATCCCTAAATAAAAATTCAGATAGAGAAGGAATGCTACAGTCTTGTTATTTTATATGTAGCTGTTACTTTATTGGGGTATTCCAAATTCTCATAAGTAAGTTTAAGTAGTAATTAATCATAAGTTAATCAATAAGTTCATTGTTTTAAAAGATGACAGATATTCTACAAATCAAATAAAAGAAAATTGGTATTCAACATTTTCCAGTGTAAAATTCCAACACTAATGAGAAATTTCAATTAGCTTGAGCATTTTTATGGCAGCGGTTTAGCAGTTTTATCAATTGATTTCTAATTTCTGAAAGTACCAAACCAAAAGCAGAAAACGTTTTGTTTTACTCAAGCAAATAAATCTATTCCAGTAAAAAGCTAGTTGATCATTAATTCTCTAAGTTTTTTAATATTGGCCTGTCGATAACTTTAACAAAAAAAAAAAAAAAAAAAAAAAAAAAAACCTTCCACCATTCTAAATGGCTGAGATCAATTATATTAAATGAAAAAATGAATAAATAAATAAATGACTGCTTCAGATTTTACTCAGATCTTAATTTAACAGGCCTCACCAAAGTACAGCATATAAATAATACAATTTTACCACAACTTGCAGAAGTTTTTCTAAATATTAATGAGTGAATATTCAAATATTTATAATATTTCTGCTTAGATTTCTTTACTGTTGCAAAATTATTTTATAATTTGATTCAAATGAAATTTGAAACCATTTTTTTTTTCTAAACTTTACATTTATTTTACTTTTTGACAAAGCTTAAGCTTCATCTTTCTGAAAGTTGTTTGATTATACAATCAAAGATCTATAATCCGCACACCCATAATCCACTATTTTCTATAATTTACGTTATTTTACGAATGTAAACAATGAAATAAACAGTTAAAAAATTTACAAATTAGTGATCCAAAAAAATTTTTTTCAGAAAAATTAAAAAAAAAAAAAAAATGAGAAAACAATGAGGAAACAGTGAATTATGGGTGTGCGGATTATAGATCTTTGACTGTATATATATTATATAAAACTAAAATATATTAAATCACATTATTATGTTTGTTTACATCTTAATTTATTTATTTATTATTTGAATAACATGCATCCAACTTGTGTGCTCAACATGAAAGTTTGCTCATAAGTCATCGTCAATATAAAAGGACGAGTTAGCACAAGGAAATTTACAGCACAAGAGAAATACAACCAGGAGCTCCACACAAAGTGTGTGTGCAATAGAGCCAGCGGTAATCGAACCCACAACCTCCTTGTTAGCAGAGCCGTGTCTTAACCACTCGGCCAAGGAGGCCCTACATCTTAAATTTATTTAAAAATAAGTTTAAAAAAAACTGATTTAAATCAATGATTTTTTAAAAAATCAATTGATTTAAATCATGATTAAAATCAAGCCGATTTAAATCAACGAATCTTGAAGATAAACAAATAATCTATTTACCAAAAAACTAGGTCTTTGACAGAGTTTTGGAGATTGTGATAATGAAACTAAAGCAAAAATACATATTTCAAAACAGAATCTTAAAATTGCAAAAATTATGATTTTAAAAGCATACAAATTATGAAAAATTGTTATCTCAATAATTTAAAAACAATTTTCTCATTTACCTAGCAAATTATTGCTTAAAATTTATTATATAAAATTCAGATGACTACAATAAAAAAATTTAGTTTACAAACTTTTTAGAAAGAAAAATATTTCTTGGTCAGACGGGCTCCAACCAAATGAACCCCCCCCCCCCCCCTGGTAATAATTTTTATTAAAACACACATATCTAAACATGCAAAACAATTATGTTCAAAAAACAAAGAAATTGTACACATAATTGCTTTTAAAAACAAAACAAACCTTTTTTTAAAATAAAAAAAGATATTAATAAATGATTTTCTAAAGAAATATATTAAGCTTTGAAAGCAAGTAATCATTTATATATATATATATATACACAATTAAACATCATTAAGATTCAAAACATCACAAACTAAAGAAATGCCTAAAATACTTATGTTTAAATGCAAAACAACTCTACTGTCAAATGACAACAGAAATATCGAAAGTATTTCCATTTAAATACAAAATAAACTATTTTTAATTTTAAAAGAATTAAAGAAAATTGTACTGCTTTTAAATTAAAATGGTTAATCTCCTCAGTCCTGATATAGCCTGGAGTGAACACTAAAAAACACTCTTGAAATTAATTTAAATACTTTTAGAATTGTTAAAATTAAATCTATACCTTTTTTAATAGATGTATACATGTTAGATGGAGCAATATAAAGGCCGATGCATTTTTAGATATGTTTTATAATAATTTTAAACAGATTTCTGTAGTGCCATAAAAAATTTGTCTCAGAACTGAGGCAGGGCCGTAGCTAGAAGTGAACAATAGGGGGGGGGGGGCTCATAATTTTTTTTTCTCACTGATGCAGAAAGATAAATTAGTGCATGTCCCCATTGTAGGTACTATGTTTCTTATTAAGCTGTTATAATAACTTCATTTTATGTTAAGAAAAGTGTATGATGATGAAATTTTTAAGTGTATAACTTGGTTAAAATTAGATTTTTGTTAGCTTTATGTGTACAAATAGGATGAGGAAGTGTTGAAACACTTATTTTAGATACAATTTAGTAATTCTGTAAAACTGTGAAAGAGTCACAAAACTAAATTTGATATTTGAACATAATTCCATTCGAATTTTTGGAACAGAAATTCCGTTATTGACCTTGTAATCTTTTCCAGTGGAGAGGTGGCTCAAAATGTTTTAGGGGGGGGGGGGCTGAGCCGCCCATAGCACCCCCTTAACTACGGCCCTGGACTGAGGAGGTTAAACGGTCAACAATAGCTGCAGCTAGACAATGAGAAAATTAAAAATGATGCTAATGTGTTTTCTAGCAAATTCTTTTTTTATTTACCAATCACGAAACACCTAATAGAGAGGAATTAACAGCAGATGTGCAGGAAGGCTGAAAGCAAACAGAAAAGATTTCCTTTGAGGTTGCCATAAAGAGCAGCTCTCACAGTGAGAGAGTAAGGGTCTCCAGACTTGGCATATCAATCATACAATTAAAACAAGTTGGAAATTGCACGTGAAGCGTAGCAAACGAGGTGCGTTCGTACGATAACGAAGTTTTAAAAATATTACTCTCATATATCAATCTCATAAAATTGTAAATAGTGAATTACAACTAAAACGCTCATCAAACAATGTTCTCCCTATACCATTATGTAATGGAATACTTTTGTGTGGCCTTGTAAATCAATAACAAATGTTCTTTGCACCACAGATTATGTAAAATGTATATCATAATATGTACTTTATAATTGCATATAAATTTTATTAAATTCGAATGAGTGTAACATCATTAAAATGCATTTGAAACATTTTCCCCCATTGACCGTAATGTAACGGAATACTTTTGATTGTCCCTGTAATTGATCTATGCATCCGATTTTCATAAAATTTGGAATAACTCGACAAAATTATGTAATAACTATGTATTTTAAATTTCAAACGTATAAAATACATTTGAAACTTTTTCCCCATTGACTATAATGTAATTGAATACTTTTGATTGGCCCTGTAATTGATCTATGCACCCGATTATCAAAAAATTTTAAATAACTCGACAAAATTATGTAATAACTATGTATTTTAAATTTCAAACGATTAAAATGCATTTGAAACTTTTTTCCCCATTGACCGTAATGTAACGGAATACTTTTGATTGCCCCTGTAATTGATCTATGCATCCGATTTTCATAAAATTTGAAATGACTCGACAAAATTATGTAATAATTATGTGTTTTAAATTTCAAACGATTCGGTTGGGTAGTTTTTGCGTTGTTATATGCGGACGGACAGACAGACAGACAGACGGACAGACAGACAGACGGACGGACTGAGCGACAACAATAGGTGCTACGTATTTACATAATTACGAACGCACCTAAAAACAGTTGCCAAGAAGGGGATTCAAACGCAATTTACCCATCTGGGCTGTTTTCATAATTAACTCTGCATTTTGGATGTTCTGACATTCTTTTTTGTGAGATTTTTTTTTTCTTGTTCAATTTCCTCAGTGTTTTTTATATTTGTTATTATCACTTATAATCCACTTATTATTATTATTATTACTGTTGTTAATCATTTTTCTCTTTCTATACTACATTTAGAAAATAAATTGTTTTGCAGTGTTAAAGTTACACTTCCTATGTTATAAATATTTTTTTATCCCTTTAATAAAATATAAAGCATTAGACATGTACTAAAATTAATACAGAAATAGAAAATATGCCTATCACACAATACTTAGGGTAAGCCTATCCATATTCCAAATTACCATTTCTTAGAAAACAAATCATAATAAACAGAATTCAAAAATTTATTTTTTTCCTTTTTCAGTGCCTTAGATGTTCCTGTACAAGTTTGAAATAAAATTAAAAGTTTTCACCAGTTAATAATCATTAACAATTAGAATATTTTTATTACAAAATACAGAACCTTTAGTAGAAGAGTAAGTAAAAGAAACATATCTTACCATTAAGTTATTTTAGTAAAAAGGATAGGTCACTAAATTCTAAAAACATTGTTCCATTATATTGCTATAAATCATTATATTTTAAAAATTAGCCGTTTATTAACAGAGAGCTTTCAAGTTCTCCAAGTTCATGTAGAAGCAAAGAGACGCCAACTCAATGAATGAATCACAATGATTGAATTTGAATAACGGATGAATTAAAAAAAATCTGCCGCAACAGTTTTTACTTTCTCACATCTTCCCAGTGTTACCATTTGTTTCAAGAATTTTGAAAAATATCCCTTTGAATAAGAAAAAAAATAACAAAAGATTATCAATGAAAAATGTATTGATTCATTACTCAAAATTTTTGAATTTGCCCTCTGGTGAAATATTTCACAAAGTATCATCGTACATTACAATAACAGCAGCATCCTCATCAGAAGAATAGCGTGTAAACTAAAAATAATTAATAAATAATAGTTGAGAAGATATATCAGGAGTTTCTCTATTGTATTGTTTCTTGTAAGCTTCCTATTAAACAATTTCAACTATCGATTATATTATTCATAATCTGAGATTAACTTGATTATCAAAAAACTTTCATGAATCGTTTAATTTAGATTTGAAAAATTGTTTTGGTCGCATCTTTTGGTAAATAATTATAAATGAACAAATTTTGCGTTTAAAGCAAATCTTATAGATATATTTTTAAAATAAGAAAATTCATGATGGTTAGATTTAATTCGAGATTGCTTTTACGGGCTTCAGCTTTACAATTTAAAAACATCTTCAATACACATAAAAGGAAAATTATTATTACTCTTTTCATGAAATTTCATCAGTTTTTTAAGAGCTCAGCTTATATCTTTAAATCGAGATTGTACTTGCATTGCAAATAAAAATAATTTTTTTCATACCAAATATAATCGTTAGAATATGTTGGAAAGTGTTGTTTTCAATATTTTGATCGCTTTTGACCGATTGGTTTTAGCTCATTTTTTGCTTCAGTAGTAAAACTTTTTTTTTCTTTTTTTAATAACTTTTTTTTTTTTTTTTTTTTTTTTGTAACTTTTTTTATTTTAATGAAATTTTAACATTTTATAGGGATGGCCAGATGTAATTTTATTGAAAATAAGTTTTATGAGTCCTTTTAGTTTGTTTGTAGGGTTTAATTTGTTCATTTGATTTGTTAAAAGAATTTTTTTTTTTTTTTTTTTTTTTTTTTTTTTTTTTTTGTAAATTAAGTAATCTGCTCCAAAATAGACCAAATGTAGTAATGCATTATTTTATTGAAACAGAGGTAGCTGGTGCTGATTGTAAAGAAAAGAAGGTACTACTTGGTTATCTTGTAGATCAAAAATCTATCACCAAACTATAAGATTAAATGCCAATAATGGATGATTGTGAATGTCACATCCAATAACATTAAATACGATAAACATGTTTAAAAGTCATTAAATGATTTTTATTTCGACTTTTTATTTTGTTTTAATAAATAGTCTACCAATTATTTGTTTATTAAAATAAAAACTACGTCAATATATGTAATTTGGCAAAATTTGTTGATGGGATAACCAAGATATTGCAAATATTGCAATATATTTGCGAAATATTGCAAAATATAAGAGATAACTTAATCTTTTACACTCTTTTTTTTTTTTTTTTGCCATAATCTGCCACCATTTTTGTTTTGAAAACTCATGTGCAACATTTTCATTGAACATTGAAGCAGGATAATAAATGAAATGATTAATCTTAAAAGCTATAGCAATGAAAACAATCTTACTCCTGAAGTAATCTGGCACAATTCCAAAATTCAGGATGGTGTTCAAGTGCCATCTTTAGGCATGCATTAAGATTTAATAAAGCATTTCGATGCATTTTAGATTACAAGCACTAAATCTTTCTTCTTTACAGCTAATTTCTATTTTTGTCATTTTATCTCTGCTTAGAAATTCTGTTAAATATGATTCTTTTGAAATATATTTGAATTGGCATTTAACTTTTTATTCTTATACACTAAATTAAATAGTAATACAGTTGTTGCATGTAAAAATTTAAAAAAAAAAAAAAAAAAAAAAAAAAAAGAAAGAAAGAAAGAAAGAAAAAAAAAGGGTTTTTTGAAGTAGGACAGCTGATTCTATATCTAAAAGATGTACTTTTTTGAAACTGAAAGTATGTTTCTATCATGATGTATGAAAGATATAATCAGGCAGATATAATTACTGAATCAATCCGTACAATGTAATAATACAACTTATTCTTAATATTTTGGATGTGTAAATACAATCAAAGTTCTATAATCCACACACACTGTGGCCGATGGTTGTGCAGATTATGGAATATTGTGGATTATAGAGTATTACGTATTATATGTCATTTTATTATTCCTAGACAGCATTTTAATTCTTTAATCAGTATGTATGAAAATATAAATATGAAATCTAATAATGAATTTAATATGATATCTGAAAAAAAAATGCCTTTTTAAAGTTATTTTATTAAAAAATTTATATATAAGTGCAATTAAATAAAAATAATTACATATGTTTCGTACTGCAGTAATCCGCTTTTTACTGTTAATAAAATAAAAGAGTTACATTAGCAAAAAATTGATGTTTTATTATGATTTTTTTTCCAACTTTTTTATTACTTGTTTTAAAAACCATTTTTGGATCACAAATTTGTAAATTTTCTTAACTGTTTATTTCATTGTTTACATTAATAAAGTAACGTGAATTATAGAAAATTGCAGATTATCGATCTTTGACTGTAAAAATTCTCCAGAATGAATTTACAGTAAGAAAAACTTTAAAATTAATGTATTTTCATACAAACATTTATGTAGCTTTTTTCAATAGAAAAATAGCTTAACAATGAGTTTTACTCGAGTGTCTCATATTTATATTAAAGCTCGTCTCAAATCCAAAGGATCTATTTTCTGATACATGTATGAATTCACTTGTTTTCGGACATTTGTTATATGATCAGATGTTCTTACTCAGAAACTATGTTATTGAACGGGGTTTTCCATACTTTGGTAAGCAGAAGATCTTTAAGAGAGTACTGTCAAAGTTAACGTTTTAAAACCAAAATTTCTGGTGTAACACAGTGGAAAAGGAATAAAAATGGTCATTAAATAACAAAAATTGTTTGTTACTAAATAAGTTTTTTTTTTTTTTTTTCAAATAGAAAATACGCATTGATTTTGCATTGCTTTAATAATGAAGCTCACTAATTTTACATCTTATGTTTTAAAGTGATTCAGAAAATGTGTGTGAAAGTTTTGCTATGTTGAGTAAGAGATTTTAGAACAGCCTTAAATGCAAATTTGCTTTAATATTGAAGATTAAATGTGCATAATATTTTTTTCTGCCTCTTATTATTCTGTGTAAGGATGTCTTGCTACATTTTATGCCTGAAAAGAAAGCTTGTTTTGTGCTAAAACATTAAAAATATCTGAAAACCATAACCCCATGCTTCTTGAGTATATTTCAGAGAGTGGGATATTTTTTTCAGAAAATGGGTCATCGAAGGTTTCAATGATTACAACTTTTAACTTTCTCTACATTCATATAAAAAAATGGGCTTCACATGTATAGAAACTGCATACATATTTGCATTCTATCAAGCAATTGTTTATTTTCATTAAAAAGTTACCTTAAATCTGCATATAAATTTTTAAAAAATTGCTAGAAAGTGTGAATTTGTTTTTCCCAGTATTTTCATTATACAGTAAAACCTCTAAATAACCGACACATCAGAGTGTGGAAACTGCCCGCTATTACGAGTCCACTATTGAGAAAACCTCAGTAATTCAAAAATAACTATGAAATACTTAATGTTTAATTAATTGGCTGTTATATATCGTAAAACCTTTATTGTATAAGTAATCAGTAATTAAAGCTAATTTTTTTAGCAATAAAACTGAAATAAAATTGTACACTTCTTTATCCACTATTTATTACATTCTTACAAAAAATATCTGTTACAAAAGCTTGCTTTTGCTTGCGAATACACGTAATTTGTTTTTTAATGTGTGCCATGCTTTCATTTTTAGATGCGTTCGTAATTATGTAAATACGTAGCACCTATTGTTTTCGCTCAGTCCGTCCGTCTGTCTGTCCGCATATAACAACGCAAAAACTACCCAACCGAATCGTTTGAAATTTAAAATACATAATTATTACACAATTTTGTCGAGTCATTTCAAATTTTATGAAAATCGGATGCATAGATCAATTACAGGGGCAATCAAAAGTATTTCATTACATTACGGTCAATGGGGAAAAAAGTTTCAAATGCATTTTAATCGTTTGAAATTTGAAATACATAATTATTACATAATTTTGTCGAGTTATTTCAAATTTTTTGAAAATCGGATGCATAGATCAATTACAGGGACGATCAAAAGTATTCCGTTACATGACGGTCAATGGGGAAAAATGTTTCAAATGCACTTTAATGGTGTTTCACTCATTCGAAATTAATAAAATTTATATGCAACTATAAATTACATATTATGATATACATTTTAGATAACTTGTGGGCACAGAACATTTGTTATTGATTTACAAAGCCACACAAAAATATTCCATTACAAAATGGTATAGGGAGAACATTGTTTGATGAGCGTTTTAATTGTAATTTACTATTTGCAATTTTATGAGATTGATATATGAGAGTAATATTTTTAAAACTTCGTTATCGTACGAACGCACCTCATTTGCTACGCTTCACGTGCAATTTCAAACTTGTTAATTCTGCATGAGGTTTTAACACTTTAAATAATCTTTTTTTTTTAAAAAAAAAGCATAAAATCTCAAACTTTCCTGAGTGGAATTGGGGTAGTGATCTCATATAAATATAGGGGATTGTAGGACTTTCCTCGTCTCACCCCCTACATTTATCCATTATTACAAAATTTCTGACAATAATGTGATAAATTTAGAGGCATTTTACTTTTTTTTCTTAATAAAAAATTTCTCGCCCTTTTTCACCAAAATTACTCTCCGCTGTTAAAAATGTAAGAGGTCAACCAACAAAAATTTAAGTTTTGATAGTGGGGGATTGAAAGACTTTCTGTTAAATAGAGGTGTCCGTTATGGAAGTTTAACTGAAATATATTATTTTACTGTTACAGTTTTATCGTATTATAACCATTTTCTTTCTATATATGAAACAGTGCTAATTTGTAAAATTTCTACTATTTCAAAATCCTGAAACGAAACAGTTCTCTGGCGAGTATTGATATGAAGATCTTAATAATTTTATCCCTACATTTAAATTAAGTCGCAAACTATTAAATTTCATATCTATTTCAATAATATGCTTTAATATTGATTTCAAACTGTATAAAGCATCAAGCACCTCAAGAATTCCATTTTACTTCAAAAACTTCTTCCTCCCTAGACACGAATTACTTTTTCTTCTGCATTATCAGTAAAATACAATAACAGGATTACAACACAATTCTGGTGGTAAAAAAAAAATCTTGTCTTTTCAAAGGATTTTCTGCTATTTTTAAAGTTTACTTTTTTTATTATAAAATATTTTTATAATATTTTCATAATAAAAATTTCACTAATGTATTGTTGCAAAACTCTCCACAACAGCCGACTTTAATCTAGATAAGTGCTGAGAAAAATGTGCTATATGAATTCTTGATTTTTAATTACTTTTCATATTACGCTACTGTTATATAGTTTATGTAACAATTTTAGATTGAATGAAGAATTAATTCAAATTTTTTTCACTTTAACTTTAATTATCAAGATTCTGATAAAAAAGTATTAAGAAAAAATTCCCTGATTTTTTGCTTGAATTTTCCATATGCTCTAGATTTATCCTGAACCGTAAAAACCTTAAATACCATAAAATCCTGTTAATCCGTCCTTCCCGATCAAATGCCCCCTCCCCACTTTATAAAAAATTTGAAATTTTCAAAAAGTCCCAAGAAAGTGCCCCCCCCCCAAAAAAAAAATTGCTGAATCGGGATGCATCATGAATCTTTGATGAAATTGGCTTTTATTTTCGAGATTTTTAAAAAGATTTCATGCTTTTTTGGCTTTTTTCTGCGTTTTTTCAACAAAATTTACTTTTTTTTTTTTTTTTTAAATGCAATTTTTTTCAAGTATTGCTTCAAGTATCAAAATTCATGATTCGTTCAAAGATTCGTGATTCATTTATTTCATCATGATTGATTCCCATAAAACAATCACGGAAAAATCCCGTGCAAGCGCCCTCCCCCCTCTAATTATTTTACGATTTTTAGTCACGTTTGGGGGGGGGGGGAGCAGATTAACGGTACTTTACGGTAAGTATCTGAAAAAACACAAATCATTGACCTGAGTTTACTACATATAAAACTTCTTTGTATATTGTGGGCATTAGCAGCATGCATAAAAACACAAGAATAGAATTCATTCACAAAATAGTCAAATGATGTTTAAGGTATCTTTCCTAACTCTTATAAATGCAAAGATGATTTTAATTGTATAGGGCAGTGTGTGTGTGTTGGGGGGGGGGAGAGTTTGGCTGATGATCAGGAAGCTAAAAATTAAGTGGCAAAAATGAACAAAATGCTTGACTAATACTTAAAATCTATTATTCATAAAGTTACTTGCAAAATCGTGCCCTGGTTGCTGTGTAAGTCTATAACTGAAAAATTTTTAAATAGAAATTAGAAAAAATTAAAAATGGAGAACAGTTTGTTGTACAAACTATGTGTTAAAACTTTCAAAATTTTATATTTATAATTGATTACGGCAAAGAATTCTGCACATTGTTTTTTGTATGAAATAAATAGCCTGCCTAATGTGTAAAAAAATACTTCTTGTTCTTCATACTAGGAAAATTTTAATAGCAAGGAAATGGCACTGAGTCCCCAAGGGTTCAGCCTAATGGGTAATCTGCCTCTGGTTATAAATAAGGAACTATGATGTAGAGAAGTCATTAGTATACAGCAAGACTAAAATGTATATGAAACAAATTTATTTTTTGATGCTTAAAATAATTTTTTTTCTGTATACAATAGCAATCCCATGCAAATCAGCAACATTTTTAACATAAGATTGGGCTAGCCCTTTTTAATCTAACACCCACACTCCCATATGCATTCGTTTACATATATTTTGATGAACTTTAAATGTCTTTCATTATGCGAATAACTGTTTAAGAAAGATTTACTTTCAACTGAACAGAATACAATGAAATGCAGCCTATGAGCAACACAATTTTTTTAAAAAAATAATAATAAACGTTATAAAAAAATTCAAATGTATTTCCTCTTTTAAATTTGAAATTCAAATAATATTAATTAAATTACTTACAAATAAATAATAAAATAACGAAATTATTTTCATGTTTGTGTTCGGGTCCGCCGAATTATATTACGCTAATAATAATTAACATACATTTATTACGATACATCACATAACTTCACGCCCAGAAAAAAACATACACATATCTCAAGAACATAGAATAGAAGAATAATAAAAAGCATCATGGGAGTAAAGCATGGGAGTGAAAGTTGTAGTCCTTTTTTCACGATCTCTAACGTCTTGGTAAATACATAACACTCCTTCCCCCTAGGAATACAGGATATAATCTTCTAAATGTTTTGGTGAGGTTCGGGAGCGTTCAGAGCGTCGTAGAGTAGGAAGATCTGGTTTCTTAGTTTCAGGCTGACACACAGGATCGGACTCTGTTGGTGAATCGGGTGTAACTGGATCATTTTCTGGAGTTGGCGAAGGTAGAATAACAGAAGGCTCTGTAGACGTTTCAGCATCTTGTACACGGCTTCGAACATGATCAACATGTCGATTGTGAATAATACCGTCTACCAAATCTTGAACTTTATAGGATAATGGCCCTGTAGTTTCTGTAATTTTTGCTGGAATCCAAGTTGGCCCTGAACTGTAGTTGCGAATATACACGGGATCGTTCTCTTGAAATTGCCGTAGGCGTTTGTTTTTGTCTGCCTCAGTTAATTTCTCCTTTTTGATCTTCATATCTTTATTGAGATCAGGATGTAATCTGTCCAACATGGATGTCAAACGACGATTCATTAGAATTTCAGCCGGTGATTTACCTGTGGTGGTACAAGGCAAGGTATGCTGAGCAAATAGAAATCTGGCTAGGCGAGTCTTCCAGTTACCTTGAATGATCCGTTTCAAAGCGTGCTTTGTAGTAGCCACCATTCTTTCTGCCTGGCCATTGGAGGATGGATGATAGGGAGCTACAAAAATAGGTCGAATCTGGTTTCGTCTTAAGAAGTGTTGAAATTCAGCGGATCTAAACGTTTTACCATTATCAGATGCAACTGAATCTGGAAGTCCATGCGTGGCAAAAATAGATCTTAGGTTGTCAATGGCAGCCGATGACGACATGGAGGAAACTGGTACAACCTCTAGCCACTTGGAGTGAGAATCAACTAAAATGAAAAAAGTTTTCCCTTGAAAAGGACCGGCGAAATCTACATGAAGGCGAGACCATGGCTTTTCTGTCCATTCCCAAGGATGTATAGGAGCTTTGTCAGGAGCTTTCTGATTTTCTTGGCACATATTGCAAGTCTTAACGGTATTCTCAATGGCACTATCTATGTTAGGCCACCACACGTAACTACGCGCCAGACCTTTCATTCTGACTATACCAGGATGTCCATTATGAAGGAGCACGAGAACTTGATTCTGGAGTGCAGTAGGTACGACAACTCTACTACCCCATAAGACACAACCTTGATGAACACTTAGTTCATTGCGACGATTAAAGAAGGGTTTGAATTTTATATCGGTCATTTTGGCAGGCCAACCATTTAAAACCATCAAGGAAATTCTGGATAGTATCGGATCTTTTTTAGTAGCCGAAGATAACAACTTTGCATCTAACTGCGTTACAGGACATGACTCTAGCAATAGAACTTCAGTCGGGGCAGGAATATCAAGTTCAGGAGTATGTAGAGGTAATCGGCTTAGAGCATCGGCATTAGCTATTTCTTTACCTTTCCTATATTCTATTTCATAGTCATATGCAGCTAAAATTAAACTCCATCTAAGTACCCGGGGTGAAACCATTTGTGACACCGGTTTATTTGGATTTAAAAGCCCTAAAAGTGGTTTATGGTCAGTTATAATTTTGAATCTACGCCCCTGAAGATACTGATTAAATTTTTTGACAGCAGAAATTATGGCAAGAGCTTCCCTATCTGTCTGACTGTAATTCCTTTCTGGTTTTGACAAAGTACGAGAATGGTAAGCAATAGGGGATTCTTTACCATTAAGTAAAACATGACTTAAGACGGCCCCTACTCCCTTAGACGAAGCATCGCATGTTACAGTTACCGGAAGTGTTTCATCAAAATGTGTTAACACGACATCTTTTTTTAATAACTCTTTTGCTGCTTTATAAGCCTTATCATGCTTAGGCGTCCAACGCCAAACTCTGTCATTTCGGAGTAACTCATGCAATGGTTCTAAGCAATCCGATCTATTTTTTAGGAAACAGCCATAAAAATTTAACATTCCTAAAAAGGCTTGCAATTCAGTTTTATCTTTTGGAGTTGGTGCCTCATGAATAGCCTTCACTTTATCAAAACTCGGTTGAATTCCCTTCCGATTTACACGAAATCCCAATAATTCAATTTCGGGAAATGCGAATTTACACTTTTCACGTTTAAGATGAATTCCAGAATCTCGCAAGCGTTCTAGAACTTGCTTTACCTTTAAATTATGGTCTTCAACATTTTTTCCTTGAATAAAAATGTCATCTAGGTATGGCAGTACGCCATCAATACCTGCTAGTACTTCTTCCATTCTTTTTTGGAAAATCGCCACAGCGACAGAAACACCAAATGGAAGCCTATTAACTTTGAAAAGTCCCTTATGGGTATTTAATGTTAGTATTCTGGAAGTTTGATCATCAACCGGAAGTTGCAAATATGCTTCAGAAAGATCCAATTTTGAAAAAACTGTACCACCGGTCATAGTAGCCAGAACTTCATTTACCGTGGGAAGAGGATAAGTAAACGGTTTTACTGCTTGATTTACCGTGCTACGGTAATCGCCACACAGTCTGATACGACCATTTTTCTTTAGAACCGGAACTACGGGCGTTGCCCAATCAGAATATGAAACAGGTTCTAAAATTCCTTTTTTAACCATTTCATCTATTTCAATAGTTACTTTATTTCGAAGGGCAAAAGGCACATTTCTAGCTTTTAGAAATTTTGGTGAACACTTTTCATCAATTTTAATTGATACCGGAGGCCCCTTAAATTTCCCCAGCGATTCATTAAAAACATTACGGTATTCGTGTAATATAGAATCTAAAGAACAAATAGAAATTTTATTAACATTTTCATTAGAAATTAAATTTAAATTCAAGGCATTAAACCAACTCCTGCCTATTAATGATTTACCTTTCCCCTCAACGACTAAAAGAGGTAAATTAACATTACTAGACTTATAAGTAACATTAACATCAAAATATCCAGCAAGATTTAATTTTTCAGAACTCCATGTTTTAAGAGATTGATCCGAAACAGAATGTAAATATGGAGGTTTAACTGGCCATAATTTAACATAAGTATCATAACTTATAATAGAATGCAAGGACCCGGAATCAATTTCCATTTTATGTGGAATTCCATTTAATTTAACAAATATATCATAAGGGGGGTAATCAGTAACAGCACTTACAGAATTTAAATTATTGATGCAATTATATTCATCATGAATAATATTTGACTTACCTGCATCGAATTTTTGCACTTTAAATGTTTTGGCTCCCTGTTTATTACTTTTTTTAGCATTACAAACTTTCGCGATGTGGCCAACACGACGACAGTAATTGCACGTCGCTTTAATAAACTTACACTCACCATAGGGATGATGATCGCCACATCGGTAACAGGGATTTTTCTTATTTTGCTTACCTTTACACTCCTGAACTTTTTTACCCGACACTTTCGGTTTGACGTAATTTACGGTACTAAGTAGCGTACCTCGAATTTCTGTAGATTGTTTCACAGCAGCTTCTCCTGCCAGAGCTAAATCTAAAGCCGAAGTCAAAGTAAGTCTAGGGTCTGAAAGAAGTTTTCGTTGAATTTCTTCGTCAAGAACACCACATACTAACCTGTCACGAAGCATAGAATCCAGTTGAGTTCCAAAGTTGCAATTTTCGGAAAGTCTTCTCAATTCGGCCATAAATTCAGAAATAGTTTCATTTTTCTGCTGGTCTCTTTTGTTAAATTTAAATCTGCATAGGATTTCAGAAGGCTTAGGTGAGAAATGTTCATCTAATTTTACCAGCAAGTCGGCAAAAGTCACTGCATTTGGGCTGTTAGGAGTGCACAAAGAGCGTATAACTGAATATAGTGCTGGACCCGAAACACTAAGAAAAATTGCCCGTTTTTTTTCTGGTTCCGTTATACTGTTAGCGGTGAAAAAGAAATCTAAACGTTCTTTATATTCAATCCAGTTCGTTTTCCCTACTATAAATTCTTCGAGCTTGCCAAACGACATTTTGAAGAAATTAAAAGAAAGTACCAAGAGTAATTACCAGTTCAGGAAACGTTGAAAGGAACCAAAAGAAAATAAATTATCACAGTTTTATTGCTCGTCGCCAGTTTCATGTTTGTGTTCGGGTCCGCCGAATTATATTACGCTAATAATAATTAACATACATTTATTACGATACATCACATAACTTCACGCCCAGAAAAAAACATACACATATCTCAAGAACATAGAATAGAAGAATAATAAAAAGCATCATGGGAGTAAAGCATGGGAGTGAAAGTTGTAGTCCTTTTTTCACGATCTCTAACGTCTTGGTAAATACATAACAATTATCATGATCATTATCAAATGAAACGCAAAAACATGACTAAATAATCAGAAAAATGCTGGGATACATGAAATTTCTTATTGTCATCTTATCAAATCCCTCAATCGCAGGGCTTTTAGCAGAAGATTAACCAAAGAAACTATATTAGTATTAACTAATTTTAGTAAATTGGCTAGGATCAGGATCAATAAATTGATGTTTTAAAAGTTATCAGATATTACAAACAAAACAAGACGCAAGACGCCAATACAAGAATGAATCGTACATATTTTTACGTCATGATTCATTGAAAAAAATCACTCAGATATTTATTTACTTGAATCTTGATTTTCGTCAAATGTTTTACATTCCTTTTCTAAAAAATGAATGTGTTTTTTTTTTGTTAGTTAATTGAAAATTTGTTGAGCATTTGTGTTTAGATTTTTTTTCATTGATTTAATATTCACTATCAAATTCATCCTTCGTGATTCATTCATTGTAATGGCGTCTCTACTTTCATGATAACATGTACGAAATGGATTTATTCTGATGGTAACAGTAGCTAATTTTTTAAATCAGTTTACTAACGCATTTTGATTTCTAAAAAAATATTGGTAAGATATATTTCTTTAGTTACTATTCTACTGAAAATTCTATAACTTATGATTCGATCGTATGATGACACAAAATTTTATGTATTGCAACTTGCATTTTTGATGTCGTTCATAATCATTTAAAATATTCGGCACAAATAAATTGAATATTTAGCTAACCGAATAGTAACTATCAGATCGAATACTTCAATATTTTAGTAGTTAAAGATGCTAAAAAATTAAGTTTTATATAATATTTATTGCTGGTTACTTTCCTTTACATAAAAATTATTTCTTCACAAGTAAAATTTACACTTTAAAAACTGTGCTTTGGGTTATTGTTTATTTTTTTAATTAATCGAATTTTTATTTTTATGATTGGAAACATAATTTCCTTATTTTCTTAAATAAATATCTTAAAACAAAGAAAAATTTTGGAGTATTTGAAAGAAAACAGTATCCATCATATGCTGTTTCTTTGACAGAAAAGCACTAAAATAAAAAAATACAAAATATATAAATATTATAATTTAGTCACATTATAGTAACTTGATTAATTGTACATTTTTCGTGCCAGGTCAGTAATTGTACCAAGTATGGTGTCAGTTATACTAATTAAAGTAATCTTTAGTTTCTGAAACTAGATACTGTGGCATTGCTAATAAGAGTTGCAATGTAATTATAATAATACATAACATTTTTTATTTATTCATCATAGTTTATTGGGATTTTTTTTTTATAGTTCATTTTTAATTTTTTGTATTACTTACAATGCTTATTTATTATACTTTATTTATTATTATTAACTATATTGATTTTTTATATTGATTAACTTTTTTTTATTGTTTTATTTTTTTACTGCACAGATTCCATATGCACACAACATTGGCGTGATTCTATCCCCACCACTCATAATCATTTAAAAATATTCGGCACAAATAAATTGAATATTTAGCTAGCCAAATAGTAACTATCAGATAGAATACTTTAATATTTTAGTAGTTAAAGATGCTAAAAAATTAAGTTTTATATTTATTACTGGTACTTTCTTTTATATAAAAAAGAATATTTCTTTACAAGTAAAATTTACATTATAAAAACTGTGCTTTGGGTTATTGTTTAAAAAACTTTTTTAATTAATAGAGTTTTTATTTATATGATTGTAAACATTATTTTCTGAAATAAATATTTTGAAATCAAAGAGAAAGTTTGGAGGATTTGGAAGAAAACAATATCCATCATATGCTGTTTCTTTCTAGAAAAGCATACAAAATAAAAAATATATAAATATTATAATTTACTCAAATTATGGTAACTTGTATTAATCGTACATTTTCTGTGCCAGGTCAGGTACAATTGTATCAAGTATGATGCCAAGTTAAAATAATTAAATTAATTCCTTAGTTTCTGAAACTAGATACTGTGGCATTGTTAATAAGAATTGCAATGTGTAATGATAATAATACATAACATAGTTTATTTACTTATCATTGTTTATGGGGATTTTTTTTTATAGTTCATTTTTAATTTTTTTTATTATTTATTATGCTTTTATTATATTTTATTTATTAATTTTTATTATTATTGACTAGATTGATTTTTTATATTGATTATCATTTTTTTTTTTCATTACTATTGCATAGATGTCATATACACACAACATTGCCATGATTTTATCCCCATCACAAATTTGGTGAAAACTTTGTTTTGAAACGTTGCTGTAAGTGTTAATATATACAACCAGTGGCGCAGCCAGAATTAAGTTCTGGGGGGGGGGGGGAAGGGGAGTTTTTGACAAAGGTGTTGCTAGTTATTTGAATCACTGGTTAATGAAATCAGTATACATTAAACTCCCTCAAATCCACACAGCTTGGGACCAGAGGTTTTCCAGATTTCAGAATTTTGTGGATTTCTGGTCATTGCTTTTTTTTACATTTTCTATTGATTTAATTTATTAATTAATTGATTTTTATTTAATTTGAATGTTATTAACAATGATATTGTAACTATTATGAAGGCATAAATAAAACATTAAAATAAGTTATAAACTATAATAATAAAAATTTAGATAATTCATAACATGATTAAAATATTAAAAGCAAAGTTCAAGTTAATAATCAATAATGTATGATTAAATATTTATTATAAAGATAAGATGGCTTTTTCAAATGAAATTCGTTTTATAAAGGTACATTACTAAGTCACATCAAAATCACAAAATAGAGAAGTTTTATTTCAAGTTTAGCCAGACTTAATAACCAAAAAATGTTGGTTAATACATTAATATATTTGGTAAAAAAAAAATTGTGATTACCAGTGATATCAGCAATATCTTATTTTTTCAAAAACAATTTTATTCTCCCATCATGAAAACACATGGATTCAGTAATATTAATGAAAATTGCAAATTAAAATATATATGGAATTGATATAAAAAAAAAAAGGCAAATTTTGTATCTACATCAAAACTGAAAGTTTCATTGTTTACATCTGTAAATTATGTGCGGATTTTAGAAAAGTGCAAATTTGAGGGAGTCTACTGCATTTACTGTATCAAATCACAATGCATCTTTTCCACAGTTACATTGATCATATTTAATTTAAACAGCATTTACAATGTTAGTTTGGAAACGACAATAATGAACCTATGTGTCAACCACTAAAATTGGTATTTAAGGTGTTTTCCACCACATGATATTACATGACATCGAACTTTGCATTACTTAATATAAATTTGTTGAAAATTTTGTTAAAATATCTTTCTTATTATTAAAGTTCTCTAAAAATATCTGGGTATGACTTGAACAGGAAATAATCATTCTTTTAGCATAAGATGTCTCAAAAAAGTGATAGTTCAAATAATCAATTTTCACTTAACTAATGCATGTAATATGCACTTTCACAGTTTTAAGTAGAATTTTTGCTATTTAATTAAATCAGTTTGTTGAATGGAATCTGATTAAACAAAGTGGGAGATTCAGAAATACACAAAACGTTTAGATATTAAATTTGGTTTTGATTCATAAAAGCGGCAATTATAGCAAAATTCCTTAGCTCTGGGAGGGATTTTAGCCCCAGAAACCTTCCCTTTGTCTGTGCCACAGTATACAACTTGTGACATTGATAATGATTATTATATTTATTATTTTGTTTACTATTTATTACTGTTTATTTATTTCTGTAACTGTTGTTTCTTTTAAAAATAAATTGTTAAAAGAAAATGACATGGTTATTGTATGAGGGATAAAAACTGCAATTGCACCAATATGGTGCATGTACAACATCTGTGTAGTGTTGAATTCAGGGGGGGGGGGGAGGGGCATTACCCTCAGGAGCAATAAAATGCCCCTCACCAGGAAAATTAGAGATTTTGGGTTTTCAGTAGTCAAAAAGTGAAATCCCTCTCCCCTGCAGGAATTCCATAATGTTCACAGAACAACAGAAATCCCTAAAGGAGAAAAATGTCTGAATTCAACACTGCATCTGTGCCTTATTATTTACCATTTTTAACAATTTTATTGTACTTATTAGTGTTAAATTACAGTTTTGAATGTGATTGTCTATGATAAATAGGATTAGTACCATAATTCTAGGAAGAAATGCTGTGGCATTTATGTGTTTCAAACTAAAATGTCTAGCAATGTGGCATTGACATGCATTCTTTTTTTTTTTTTTTTTTTCAGCTGGCATGATTCTGTTAATAATTTCTCTGAAAATTAAAAAAAGAATCAGTCATAAATCCGAAAATTTGGACATAAAATGTATTGTGAATTTCAACAAATGATCACAAAAACAAGCTAATTTTCATTTTGTTATTTGTTCAATGAAAAAATGTCAATTTTCATAAAAATCGCAAAAAAGCAAGTTTTGTAAAAATATCACGAAAAAAAACCCCTGCAAATTTCATTAAAAGATTGTAAAAAAATCCCCACAAATTTTGCAAAAGATTGCAAAAAAACACAAATTATATTAAAAAGGCATGGAAAAATGCATAGTTAGTGCCGAAGATAGATTTTCCTCTTCTCTCCCCCCCCCCCCCACACCCTCTCATTTGTAACCTTTCTGAAAATTTATTTTGAAATGAATCAGATTTTTTTTTAATACTCATATTCATCCCTGTCTTAAAGATTCAGGCACCAAATCTAAAATGATGTAGATCATTTTCATTGATGTAGATCGAAATTTTCATATCCAGGCGAGCAAAATATATTGGTCCTGCCTAATATACATGCTGAAATTTTGTCCCATGCAACCAAGAAAAATCAATAAAATAAAGTCTGGGCCTGGCTTAACCAGGCTCAATTTTTCACAGAGCATCAGATTATCTCTTAATCATCATTATCCTATAATTAAAATTGTTTAAGAAATATTTTATACATATTCATGCAAATATTTTGCATACTCAAACTAACTCCGTTCCCATACTTTTGCTAACCCGACATTTCCTTCAGTTGGGGCCCGACCCAAAGCAGCATTCAGTTCTGCACCAAGGGTCTCAAATTAATATAAGATACAACATTAAAATGTTCATGCAAGAAGTATTTTTTAAATATTAACAATATTGCTAAATATTTTTAAAAACAACCCGAAAATAAAACATATTCAATTGTATTGTTAAAATCTCTTGTATTTAAGAAACAACACAGAGATGGCAAGTATTTTTTTTTCTCTTAGTAACCATTTTGTGGTTAAATGCTGTTAGAACAAAATCTTCTAATTTAAATCTATATTTATTTCTTTGAAATTGTGACAGCTGGTAATGTAACAGAGCGATAGAAGAAGTGAGGGAAAAAAGAAGGCAGCTGGAACGCACTTTACCTTTTCATAATTAGCATGAATCATGTAATGTTTACAATCCTTATCGCTTCACATGCAAGGGAATGATAAAAGTAGGTCATCAAATTTTTTCCAGACCGACTGCTTAGAATCAAATAAAAAGTTTGATTTTGAAAACTTTATTATTCTTATAAACCACAAATACACATAAATAATGGCTGCATTCACTATAAGTCTCTTTTAATTATCATTTATTTATATTTAAAGAAATTAAATAGTTTTTTTTTTCAGTTTTTGATAAGGGGAAGAAATATTTAGAAAATGTGGAAAGTTGGTTTTTTGAACTGAATTTTCAGACAATACAGCTTAGGAAAGTCATCTCCAAATAGCAGTCGCTTATAACTTAAAATGTAATACATTTATAGAAAATGGAAAAATGTGTTATATTTCAAATCTTGATGAATTATTGCATGAATTTTCTTTTTAACTCCCCCCATCCTTTAAAAAAGCGTCTGTATTTTCGATCTACAGATTCTTTTAGAAATGATTAGAATGAGAAAAATTATGTCTTATTCAACTGACGAAATAGGATATGATAACATTATTTTATTTGTACGTAATGCTAATTATTAAAATTATTACATTTGTTATTTATTTGTAAATAATTTTAATATGGACATAAAAATAATTAATGTCATTTTATCCTATTTAAGGTATTTGAGTTAAAGTTGATACTCTCTTAACCCCTTAACGCGCAGTGTTGCCGGGTCGGCAACACCTAAAGTTCCCCCTGTTTGGAGACACAAAAACTCCGTGAATATTTCAAAAACTACTCTAATGGCTACTTTAAATCTTTCTTATGAGTTCTAGATGGCAGCACCACAGAGATCAAACTCTACTGTTTTTAAATAATAGGTAAAATGCTTTACTGTAATACGTGCTTCACAGCAATGCTCTTCTCACTGCGCGTATCAATGCTTTACTTATGGGAGGTTACCACTTCGGCAACAGCTGTATAATTAAAATGGTTAGTGCAATCTTTACAAAATAATACCTGTGTACTCCTCAAGGCCTAAATAGATTGCCTAATTTTTTTATCTTTAAATTCCAACTTTAAAGAGTAGTGCGCCGGAAAGAGTTAATGCCCAATCATTCTCAAAACGCTAATAAATATACAGAAAGGTTTACACAATTTTAACAGGATTTTTTCTTCTAAATATTATTCATATTTGCTTGTAAATCAATAAATGTAAAAATATATATTGTTTCTAATAGAATACAGCATGCAATATCATTGTGTAGTTCCCGGATCAGAGTAAATTATCCTTGCGAACCGACAGCCGAGACATTTACATTCTCAAACAAGAACAAGCATCCAGAAAACTTTAAAAAGTAGACTGATGCAACACCTTGGGAAAACTTGATAGTGACAAAATCTTCAAGGGTATTATAGTTTATTCTTTGAACATTGTTTGTATGGCTTTACACTATTAATGACAAAACATAGTTTTCTTTCTTTCTTTTCTAATTCTTCCTTTGAATTTTAATAACTCATCAATTAATTATACCATGTAAAGTTGCTTTTGTTGAAATCACTGAGTTATGAACCAGTTTGGGTTTTCAATGTTAGATTGTTAGTGCTCTCATTTACTGTTATTCTATATTAATTTATAGAGTAGAAGTATCAGTAATGGATACCCCTCAAAGTTTTTAGTTTATAAAATTAATAACCAATAAAAATTTAGCTTTATTTTTTTTCTTAATGCTCCTGGTGTATTTTAAATTCTTGAATTAACTGGTTGACACTCTTAATCAAACAATCACAAAGCAGAAAATGTCTTATATAAATATATTTTTAAATTTAAACTGTTTGCAATATTATTATTTAACTGTTTTACATATGGTGTAATTTTTTTCATCTATGGCGGTTAGATGAATGAATTCATTATTTAAATATTTTCTTTCTGTTTTCATATTCAGATGTAAGTAAGTTTTATGAGGTATTTTTAATATGGCTCAGTTTCAATTTGTAATTATTTAATTCTTATTTGAAAACTTTTTTATGTTTGTAATAGTTGTGTGTAAATATTTTTTTATTAGAAGGAAGTATTATTCTTTGATCATTTGGCAGCAATTTAAAATAACAATTTTTTTTTAATATGTAAATTATTTCTCTTAAAATGCTGAAAATTTGAATTTAAAATTGGAATAAATCCTCAAAAGATTAGTGAAATTAAAAAAATTAATGTAATCTGCACACCGGGAACTTCTAATGTATGAAATTATCTATAAATGATTAAATTCCTATGCACTATGGAACTATTTATCCAGAAACCAGTTAATTGGAAAACCAATTTTCTGGAATGATATTTCTGGTGAATTGATGTTAGAATTCTCGTAGAAAAAAGTGTCATATATGTGCCAGTTTGATATGTACCACATTGCTTGAAACAGTTGTATAGTTTGATAACAGCATGTAGTATTTGTAAAAGAAGCATATTATATATTATAGATGTTTTCATTTTTATGCTGAGAAAACAGAAGAAATTTTGTTCCCAAGGAATTCCCATAAATTGCCTTCTTTCAAACTCTGATATACTTTTGAACTTACTTGCATTTGGTTCTTAGTTCAGGTAATCTAATAATTAATTAAAAATTAGAAGTAATACAACAACCACATAATACAGTGAAGTAAAATCTATATGACTGGCGATAATTATTAATTACAGAAAAACCCTTTGTATTAATCAACATTAAACGATTTTCGTTTAATGGTGATTTATACAAAGTGCTTTATTGTAATTAACCACATAATATGGTAGCTTTATACTTCACATACTTAATAATATGGTTGTATTATACTTCATATTAAGGATTGACTAAAAAAAATTTTTAAGACTAAAAAAAAATAAATAAATAAACTTCCTATTTTTAGCCAAAAACAAAAAAAGGCCTTTTTTGTAATGAATGCATAATACACATAAAAAAACGTACATGATTATTTATTAATCATAATTGTGGCCAAGTTGATTTTGTGCCTCTGACTAAAACTTTTTATATTAATGTAACATAAAATAAAATTAATTTATCAGCGACACAAAAGGATTTTCTACTTATTCAAATTCCATCTAATTAAAAGATGTTTTAGATATACATATCTCCATTTATTATTTGGAATGATTTTTGTAAATGATCATCTGTTATATTGTAGCTCTGATAAAGAGTATTTGAAATATTTGTGTCATTTCAAACTAAAAATTATCTATCACACTTAATTCTGCAGTTTAGTCATGTATGCATTTCTTGCTTTATAATTTGCATTCACCTGTTGAGTAGAGGGGGTCCTTATTTTCAAAGTTTTTAAAATGTATTACTCTCACCCTCTAAATTAATTCCATTACATCTAAAAACTATTTTTGTAAAATTTTATTACTAACTATTATTTATAGGTAGTTTAATTAAGAGTAAGTTTCCTAATTTAGGGTACTTTTGTTGTTTTCTTTTCCTTTTACTTGAAAAATATCTTTTTATCCCAATACAGTAGAAGATCTTCTTTGCTTCAGGTCAATACAGCAGATCTTTATAACGCAATTCTCCATATAACATACAATTTCTTCTATGTAAACAATAAATTTTGCAGTGAGAAGCACCTGAATTTCCAGATTGCAAAAAAACTGCCACTCCCTTGGGGACTAAAAATGATACATCAGCTCAACTTTATCTCCTTAATGTAGGACTTTTTAATGAAAAAAATTACTACTGTAACAAATGTTTTTGAAAATGAGTGATACATAATGAATGATTTGGGTCCAGGTAGAATATTTGGTTCATTTTTAAAAAGTATATTCAACAGTATGTGGATAGATCTATATACCGGGTGGCCAGAAATAAAACACCCCTACTCTGACCTCCCTGGATATCGAACTACTCAGTGTAAAGGCTTGAAAATTTGTGGACATACTATTCAAAAAATGGGAAAACGGATTTCACGAAAAAAAAATTTAGTTCCAGAAATCACCGATAGGTGGCGCTGTACCACTGGACGTATGCTGAAAAGACACAAAAACACGTTTTAAACACATTTTATTTGAAAGAACCAAGCATACATGAAACAAGGACGTTATCGATGCAGGGAATGCTGCTCAATATGGTTCCCTTCCTGAAGATGTAAAATGTGAAGTCTGTGGACAGCTTGTTCAACTGCGGATCGTAACTGGTCATCTGAGATGCTTCTCACATGCAGACTGATACTCTCTTTCAAATCTGCCAAGGTTACCAGACGTTCTCGATAAACAAGGTTTTTTAAGTGTCCCCAAAGCCAAAAATCACACGGATTAAGATCCGGTGAACGAGATGGCCAAGTTGTCGGAAACGCGCGACTGATTATTCTGTCATTGGTGAAATGTTGGCGAAGAAACTGTTGTACAGGGAGTCCAATGTGTGGAGGTGCTCCATCTTGCATAAAAGTAATGGTGTCAAGGCATTGGCGCTGCTGCAAATGGGGTACAACAAATGTTTCGAGCATCCTTTTGTACCTGTTGGCCGTCACGGTACATGTCTCAAGGCCATTGGGAGTAACCTCTTCGAAAAAGAACGGTCCAAGGATGAATGTGGCTGTGAATCCACACCAGACTGTAACTTTCGGTGAGTGGAGTGGAATCTCTTGGAAGGTACGGGGGTTTGTCGTGTCCCATATGCGACAGTTATGGGTGTTCACTGTTCCACTGAGGTGGAAATGGGCCTCATCGCTCCACAGAATCTGCCACGGCCACGATGCATCCACTTCAACTCTAGCAAGAAATGTCAATGCAAAGGTCAGTCGCATCTCCCTGTCTGTGGCCAGCAATTGTTGATTAGGGCGGATTTTGTACGGGAAACAATGCACCATTTTTCTGAGTATGCTCCACACTGTGCTATAGGGAACACCCAAGTGTCGTGACACTGCACGTGCACTACTGCAGCCTAAAACACTATCCATTGACTGTTCAACAATAACGGTGGCAACATCTTCAACGATATCTGAACGAACCGGTTTGCGTCCTCGACCAGGCTGAACTCCAAGATGTCCAGTTTCCTCGAATCGAGCGATCATTCTCCTGAGAGCTTGTGGAAGCAATGGTCCCTTACGCAAATCCTTAAGTCGGCGAAACTCTCGAAGTGCTGCTGGAGCATTTCCTTTATTCTCGTAAAACAACTTCACAAGCAAAGCGCGTTCTGGCAGCGTGACAGCCATCACTAATAAGAATGACATTCCCCACCTTTTAACTTCTTTTATACCCAGAACATGGCTTCTAACCATGCTTTATGCAAATTTTTCTGGTTACAGTATGAAATTGCAGTTACAACGGGAGTTCTAGCTTCTTTACTATTTTTATTTTCCATAAGGGGCAGAAAAATTAAAAAGGAAGCATTCCATTCCGCATAAACATTTTAATTTTTATTATTATTTGTGTCTTTTGATCATAGTTCCAGTTGTGCAGCGCCACATATCGGTGATTTCAGGAACTAATTTTTTTTTCGTGAAATCCGTTTCCCCATATTTTGAATAGTATGTGTACAAAATTTTGAGCCTTTACACTGAGTAGTTCGATATCCATGGAGGTCAGAGTAGGGGTGTTTTATTTCTGGCCACCTTGTATAATACAAAAGTTTTTTTTATCTAGATAAGGAATGAAGTATAAAGTTTGGTTTGGTTTGGTTTATTTTTGTCGTCCGATTATCTACACTAGGGATATAGGACCGGGGGGATGCCTTTCGTGGGGGTCTTTCTAAGGGAACCTAACCCGTATTTATGCAAGGTTCGAAGAAAACCATGAAAACTCCGTACGGTTAGGCCAACAGCCGCGTTTGGGTTTGAACCCAGCACCTGCCGTCTACCATTTGAGAGGTTAGAACCTCTCGGCCACTGGTCGGGCATGAAGTATAAAGATACGCTAACGTATTTTGATATGTTTCAGGCATGTGTGGCTACATTTATGATGTTTATTTTATGATGTGTGAATTATGATCAATATAATGCATAGCCTTGCATTTTTAACTTTCTTTCTATAGATCTCACCATCTATATACTCTCACCACCATTTAACTTCATTCCATTATAACTAATAAGTAAGTAAAATTATGCCTTAATCAGAGATTATGAAACGCTTTCCAACGCTTCCTGAAATCTTTAACAAAACTTTGTTGTCCAGGGAAATGATGTGTTACTGTTCATAACCAAATATGTATTCTAATACTTTTGAACAGCCCTGTATTTGATTTGTCGGTTAATATAAATATTCTATATAATGGAGAAATTTAGTTTAGCAAAAGAACGCCTAGCTGGTTGAAACTTTTAGCGATTTATACTAATAGATGGAATATTTCAGTACTTTTATTCCGCCCTGTAGTTTACCTAGTACTTTTATTACACGAAAGTATTTTGCTAAAATTTAATTCAAACAAAAATACTCTTTAAACTACTTACATCAAATGTCCAGAAATGATCATCCATTGGCGAACACGTATCCAGTTCTTTGCGTGACCCTGTATATAATTTTATCCATATTATACAACCATTGCAAAGTAAACTAAATGCATTTCAACGTAAAAATGCAAAATTTATTTAAAAACCACCTTTTAGCAAATAACGCTCATATTCAGTAATCTTTCTTAGCTCTTTTGTGTAACCCTGTATATCTAAATTGTGTAACTATTAGCATTTATGCACACCATATAATGTGCATACATTATGTCACATACAGACAAACTAACAGACAGACACTTTGTAAAAATATAATTTTTAGAATCCCTGATCCCTAAAATGTGTTGATCCTTCAAAACCCGGAGTTCAAAAATTTTCACAAATCCAATACTTTTTTCTTATAAAGATGGAAAAAGTAAATTACAAGCTTTTATTGAAATAAATTTGTAGTTTTTACCACTCAAGGTATAGGAGGGTCCCAATATGGTCTATGGCAGTGTCTAATATATCCACATGCACACCTACCCATATGTATCTTCATCTATAAAAAAAATTGTTAAATCAAGTCATATCTAAGAATGTATAATTTGATAATTTCATGCATGAATTTTGTAGTATTTAAGGAAAAGAAAATTGTAGAATCGGCTTCTTAATTCAAAGTTAAAACTTAGTGCAGTATATTTTTAAATGTCTTGTTTATTATTTTCTTTTTGTTTTTAGATTCAGTGGTAGATAAAACTGTTTTTCCTGAAACTCAGCAAGTCATTTCCTTGCATGAAAATAAAAACAATCTCTTCATACTGATGCCTCGAAGGAGTTCCCGTTATCGTCTGAAATCAAGCTTATTCATTTGAGAAAATGTCATCCATTACAGAAAAAAATTCGTCTGCCAGTGAACAGCACTTTGTTCCTCGAAATGGGGATAAAAGAAAACATTCCTTTATTAATACAAAAAAAGTTTTTATTTGTGATGTATGTTCCAAACAATTTCCTATGAATTATAGTCTAAGAAGGCATCTCTTGACACATACAGGTGAAAAACCTTTTGTTTGTGAAATATGTTCCAAAGGATTTCAACAGAATAGTGATCTAAGAAATCATCTCATGACGCATACAGGTGAAAAACCCTTTGTTTGTGATGTATGTTCAAAAGGATTTTCTCAGAATGGTGCTCTAAGAAAGCATCTCTTGACTCATACAGGTGAAAAACCTTTTGTTTGTGAAATATGTTCTAAAAGATTTTCTCAGAATCGTGATTTAAGAACCCATCTCTTGATACATACAGGTGAAAAACCTTGTGTTTGTGATATATGCTTTAAAGGGTTTTCTGATAAAAGCACTTTGAGAAAACATATCTTGACACATACAGGAGAAAAACCTTTTGTTTGTGAAATATGTTCCAAAGGATTTTCTCAGAATAGTAACCTAAAAACCCACCTCTTGATACATACAGGAGAAAAACCTTTTATTTGTGAAATATGCTTTAAAGGATTTTCTGATAATAGTAATCTAAGAACCCATCTTTTGACACATACAGGTAAAAAACCTTTTGTTTGTGAAATATGTTCCAAAGGATTTTCTCAGAATAGTAATCTAAAAACCCATCTCTTGATACATACAGGAGAAAAACCTTTTGTTTGTGAAATATGCTTTAAAGGATTTTCTGATAATAGTAATCTAAGAACCCATCTCCTGACGCATACAGGTAGAAAACCTTTTGTTTGTGAAATATGTTCCAAAGGATTTTCTAAGAATTGTAATTTAAAAAATCATCTCTTTACACACACAGGAGAAAAACCTTTTGTTTGTGAAATATGTTCCAAAGGATTTTCTCAGAATAGTAATCTAAAAACCCACCTCTTGATACATACAGGAGAAAAGTGAAATATGCTTTAAAGGATTTTCTGATAATAGTAATCTAAGAACCCATTTCTTGACGCATACAGGTAAAAACCTTTTGTTTGTGAAATATGTTCCAAAGGATTTTCTCAGAATAGTAATCTAAAAACCCATCTCTTGATACATACAGGAGAAAAACCCTTTGTTTGTGAAATATGCTTTAAAGGATTTTCTGATAATAGTAATCTAAGAACCCATCTCCTGACGCATACAGGTAGAAAACCTTTTGTTTGTGAAATATGTTCGAAAGGATTTTCTCAGAATAGTGATCTAAAAAGGCATCTTTTAACGCATACAGGAGAAAAACCTTTTGTTTGTGAAATATGTTCTAAAGGATTTTCTCAGAATAGTGAGCTAAAAAGGCATCTCTTAATGCATGCAGGAGAAAAACCTTTTGCTTGTGAAATATGTTCCAAAGGATTTACTGACAATTCTAATCTAAGAAGTCATCTCTTAATTCATACAGGAGAAAAACCTTTTGCTTGTGAAATATGTTCTAAGAGATTTTCTAAGAATTGTAATCTAAAAACCAATCTCTTGACTCATACAGGAGAAAAACCTTTTGTTTGTCAGACATGCTCTAAAGGATTTTCTGGGAAAAGTGCTTTGAAAAAACATATCTTGACTCATTCAAGAGAAAAACCTTTTGCTTGTGAAGTATGTTCCAAGATATTTTCTCAGAGTCGTTATCTAAGAAGGCATCTCTTGATGCATACGGGATAAAATCTTTGTGTTTCTGAATGTTCCAAAGAATTTTCTAGACATTGTCAACTAGAAAGACATTTCATGAATCATACTTGAGAAAATGTTTTGCTCATGGAATGTTTTTAAAAGTTTATCTGATAATCATTGTTTAAAAAAATACATTTGCCTCATAACAATTAGATACCTCTTAAAAATCTCTTTTTTTTTTCTTTTTTAATTGAATACGAATCCTGTATGTGTCATTGCATTTACTTTTATCACATCACTTCTGTTTTTCCATTTAGAAATGAAATAAAAAAATTGTGAAATTTATACATAATTGTTACAGTTTTCATTTTCATCAGAAGCAAATACCTCCTTTCCTGTTCATTTGTTTTCAGTAAAACTTATTGGTAGTTTTAATTTAAATTTTTGTTATTCTTCTGTAAAATATAGTCCCCTTAAAATTAAAACTTAATCTGAACTGAAAAAGATAAATTGTACCTCAATAAATTACGCAACAGGAAAGACTTTATTGAAATAACACTTTTAAAAATAGATGGGAAGTATTTTAAAAATCTTTTTTCTGGAAAAAAAAATCTTTTTTCTTAGATTTTCTTCTTCAAATTCTTTAAAAGAATTTAGATGAAGTATGTCTTATTATCATGTATTCTTTGAACCCAACATCAGCTGAGTATTTTCAAAAACTATATAAATAATTAATTGAATATTGATTTAGCATGTTTACTCAATTGATAAATATGTCTTATAAGCTAATCAGGCATGCACTTTGTTTCTAAGGTCTTCTTTTTTTTCTTCTTGTTTGTGTCCTAAATCGTCAAATACAAAAAAAAATGGCATGGCATTACTGCCTCCTATCATTTCTATAATAATAGTTTAATCATGTGACTGTCATCAATAGTTCCAGGCTAACCACTTTTTTTTATATATATCAAGCAGCCATTTTGGTACTTTAGCCAAGTGCAAGAGATAAATCACAAAATAATGTTCCATCGCTATCATTTCATTTATATTATAATAGTCTAAGTTACTTGACTGCCATATATGTCTTTATTTTTTATATGCAAAAAACCTTTTCTTTAAAAAATCAAAATTATTTTTTGAATAAAACTGCATAAAAGTTCCCATGATCATAAAAAATTCTTGGTACTTTTATGTTAGCCAGAGTCAAATCTCACCAATAGCATTTTTTGCTCACCATTTAGCATTTTTTATTTTCCACGTGGTAAATTAAAACAATGTTTTGGTGCTAAAATTAAAAGAACTACTTTGTTATCCCATTGACCAATTTCGGGAAATTATAGAAATTGCAAAGCTATAAATCGCAAGTTATAAAAATTGACATAATTTTTATTTTAAATAATAAATAACAAATTAAATAGTAAAACGTTAATAAAAATACAAATAAAAGGTAAAATTTAAAATCACTTCATGATGTAACAAACACGGTTTTTGTGTTTAATATCGAGTGAATGTGATATGAACAGTAAGCTATTATTGGCATTTTAATCGACGATTTTAGAGATAGTTTTCAGTTGACGCGTGACCAAGTAGTATCATACTAATCGCCATAGTTGGCTGTATTATTATTATTTAAAAAAATAATTAAAAAAAGCAAAAGCCATGAATTTGAAATGTTTCATTTTAAATATAAAAGTTATACTTTAAATAAAAAATGAATGAATCGACTACATTTTAAAAAATTTAATGAAATAGGGAAAAAATGTGACAGGAATATTGCTCTGATTTATGACTTCCGCCCATCTAACAAAGAAATTCTATCGACCAATTTCGCAAAGTTACATAAATTGCCAGACTGCTCACCAAGTTATACAAATTGATATTATTTTTATCTCAAATAACAGAAAAACAAATAAATAAACAAAATATTGATAAAAACAGAAATGAAACATCAATTTCAAACTCCTTCGATGAAGTAACAAACACATGTAACGTGTTTAATGTGATGTAGGGTGTCCCAAAAATATAAATTTTTAAATATTTTCAATCTCACCCCCTAAAAAGTTTTATATGGCGAATTTAAGATTTCCTGTAAATTTTCAGCTTGAAAAAAAAATATTTGCAAGTCCTCTCAAGGTCGCTAAAAAATTTTAGGAATAATATTAATTCCATAATATTTTACATTTACATGCAAAATTATTATTTTTCAAAATATATATATGAATATTAAAGCTACGTGTATTTTTTATGTGGTTTCTAAAAAAAGTATCCTATTAGTATTATTTGAAGTAGAAAATATGATAAAATGACTAAAAACAAACTTCATTCAAAATTGCAAACTGCATAGTACAAAAAGTTTTATACTACTATCTTTAAGAATAGAAACTAACACCCATAAATGGTCAACTTTTCTTGTTTCACCTGATTATAAATCAGGTAATGACTTCCCATCCCAATGAACTACTGTCAGTCAAGATTATCCATCTGTCTGTATATAACAATGCAAAAACTGCCTAAACGAATCGTGTGAAATTTAAAATATATAATTGTTACATAATTTTGTGAAGTAATTTCAAATTTTATCAAAATCAGATGCATAGTTCAATGACTGGGAGAATCAAAAGTATTCCGATACATTACGGTCAATGGGGAAAAAAGTGTCAAGTGCACTTTAATGGGGTTACACTTTTTCGAGCATAATAAAATTGATATGCATCTATGAGGTTCATACTATAATATACATTCTGTACAATCTGTGGTGCAAAGAATATTTGTTATTGAATTACAGGGCCGCACAAAAGTATTCAATTACAGTTCTAGAAAGAACATTTTTTGATGCACGTTTTAATTGCATTGAACTTTTTAACATTTTATAAAATTGATATAGGTTGCTGAGGATTACTACAAGTTATTTCCTGTATAATAGAAAGTAGGAAATATGTGCAGGAACACACAAAATATTTCAAACGCTATTCTATATCCGAAGTACTGTTTACTGTAACAGCAAAATCTGAATATTTTTAAAATGCCATTATAGTCGACCGCTCATGTGCTACATTTTACGTGTAATTTCCAACTTGTTTCAAAAAGAGCAGCATCTATAATTCCATTGCATTATTGATGCAATATTTTTTTGAAAGATCAAACGATCATTCTTTTGGTAATTCCATCCAAAAATGGGATGTTTGATTTTTATGAAAGAGCAAGTCATAACACAATGAGCAAGATCCAATTTAAAAGATTTGGCAGAATGTACAAATAGGACAGATAAATCATTTCAAAGATCGTATTTTTAGCCATTACCTATGTACCAAAAAAATCTTTGTTGCTGAATTTTTTCATCATAATTTTTTAACGTCAACTTGTATAGGGGTTTCCAATTTTGGACGAATTTTCACTGACATGTCGTATACTCGACTTAGGCATGGAAATATATGGTACGACGTATTTGTCATGTATAACTTTAATCTTTTTAAGATATGATGCTTAATGGCGAGCTTGATTTTTCTCTCTTCATTACATACATAAATACAACGTTCTATGCAGGAACAGCATTATCACTGATGATGCAGCTTCTTACTAAGTGCAAATTTTAATTGTGTTTTTCTATTTAATAATTCTTTTTATTATATTTTTGTCAATAATAGATACTAAAAAAATTTTAATGGAAATAAATTATGCATAATTCATCCTCATTCATGATTAAAATTCCATATTTTTAACAAAATTAGTGAATTTTTTTCACTTTGAGAGGCCTATTAATTTTTTACGAGATGAGTTCTAATGTCATATAGTTTAATAATAGAAGTAAAAAAACATTTTAGAGAGTAAGACTTAAAAAAATTAATTTTGGGGCACCTTAAGGTGAAGTGAATATAACGATTTACGATCAGCCATTATAGGAATTTAATCTTATAGTTTTTCGATAATTTTTTAGTCGACTGTGTAATCAAGTAGTACCGAATACCGAATTCTTGATTTCCCTGTCAGAATCTTCTAATTTGGCAAAGGATTGAGTAAGTAAAATGTAAATTAATTTAGGAATAAAAGTAGCATGACTCAGTGCTTAACATACATTTAAGGGAGACCAAACTGGTCGCCAAGAGAGACTAGTCATAATACGACCAAATCTTGTGAGTTTGCATATTTTACCTTAAAAGCATCTCTGACTTAATTTTGTTTCCCACCGTTTCGTGGTACGAGAAGAGCATTGGGATAGGTCACATGGTCAAGGCATAGCTTAGGGGGCTCAGCCGCTTTTTAAAACATTTTGAGCTTCCCCTAGAAAAGATTTCACGCACATTAAATGAATTTCTGTTCCGAAAATCCAAATGAAATTCTGTTCAGAAATCCAATGAAGTTGGGAGGTCCTTTCACAGTTTTGCAGAATTACTAAATTGTCACTAAAATAAGTGTTTCAACACTCGCTCATCCTGTTTGCACAGATGAAGCTAACATGATGTTTAACACTGCACTGACTATACACTCGAATGTTTCATCATCCTATTTTTTTCTTAGCACAAAATGAAGTTATTACAACAGTTTAACCCTTTGCGGCGCAGAGCAAATTCATTGCTTAAGTGTTGAAATTAATGACTGACACAGGAATTTCAAAACAACTTTATTTATAAATAAGAAGAAGCTATATCGCGCATTCAATAAACCGTAATTTTTTTAATCAAAATTCCGATGCCAATGTGGCGTTTAAGAATTAAATTGAAGTGGTTTCGTAGATATACCCCGAAGGGGTTAATAATCAACAATAGTAGCTACAATTAACATAAGCACTCATTTATCTTTTTGCGTCATTGAGCGAGAGAAAATATAAACTCCCCCTGCCCTATTATTCAGTGCGCATGATTTGGAAAATTCGACGAGTGGTTGATTTTGGTGTAACTGTAGATGTAGTGTATAATAAAAAGAATGTATTTTAAAAGAAATGAAGATTGAAACAGCTACTAAATTTCAAAAAATATACATTTAAATTTTTAATTGCTAAAACGGACGTCAAATACTAATAAAATACCTTAATAATTTGACAAGATTTTTTTAAAAAGATCTTAATAATTTGACATGTTTCGATTGAATTTACTCAATCATCATCAGAAAAAACAAAATACAAATGAACACAAAGATGGAAAATGACAATAACCTGTTACAAATGAAATTTAAAAATAAATAAAAATCACGCGCGTTATATTTTAATTATGTTTCACGTTGCTTAATTTTAATTTTCAAATTATCCAACAATTCAACCTAAATGTTTGGTATTTGAAATGACAATGAGTCATTGCAGACCATTGAGCTTCTGACGTAAATTTCAATAGATTTTCTGATAAAAAGTTGCAAATAAAAATCTGACCTATAAATTAATCTACTTTCATTAAACAAAATATCTATATTTTCTATTTTATTTAGCCTTGATAATGCGGTTTTATCTCTATTAAATTTTATGTCTGCAATGTGTTCTTTACATCTCACTTTGAATTTTCTCTGAGTCCTTCCAATATAATACAATAAAAAGTAACACTTTGTAACACGGTCCACAACTGTAATAGTCCAAGAGCCGACAACACAAAACCCTAAGTCATCGAGCAGAAGAAAAAATCCTTCATTTTATGAAAGAGTAGTCATGGGGTAATCTAATGATCCATGTCTATCGGAAGCGAAGGGGCGCATAAACCAAAAATGAATACTACTAGTGCTTTATTCATAGACTTAACACTGTGTTTGCAATACATTCAAAAGTATGAAAACATGGAAAACTGGGTGCAGGATAACACAATGCTAAACCTACAAACAATTAATGCTATTCATTTTTGGCCTATGCACCACTTCACTTCCGGCAGACATGGATCATTAAAGTGCTATTACACGTAAAAATTGCAAGCGACAAAAATCGCCTGCGTTTTTCCGTTTTCTTAGCATTTCATTGGCTGTTCGAGAAGAGTCTTTATCATCATTTGGATTTCCAAACATTTGATTGGCTCTTACTGGCGAGTCGCTTCGTTCCAGGCGTCAAAGACGCTTCGACACAAGAGGATCGCGCGCTAACCAAGCGACTCCTCTGGTCCCATAGGGTAACATGGAGACGCCTGCGATTTGATGCCTGCAGCAGAGCACGTGTAATAGCACCATTAGATTCCCCTATGACTACTGTTCCATAAAAATAAAGGGGATTTCTTGTGCTTGATGACACAGGGTTGTGGTGTCGGCTCTTGAACTATAAATAGCGAGCCCATCATAATCGCGAAAATTCAAGACTCGCAAATTATTTATTTATTTTTGTCTGAAATAATAAGAAAACATCAGAAATTTTTCGCTTATCCAAAATTTATTGATTACAGTTACTTAATACGTTGACCGCCGGTGACAGACACTGAACTTCACGATCAGGCTGCGTCAGTCACCTGGGACTGACAGACTAAAATATGATATAACAGCGGTTCCCAAACTTTCTTGGCACGCGACCCACATTTCAATGAAAAAAAATTTTGCGACCCACCCAAGATAAATTAGTATATCATTACAGCCAAACCTCGTTAACATGAACCTCAAGGGGAATCAAAATTTGGTTCATGTTATTAGTATTAAATCTTCGTATTCGTTTTTACAGGGGACTGAGAAAACAGTTCATGTTAAAAGTAATTCACGCTAAGCTTGTTCATGTTAACGAGGTTTAAGTGTATAGCAATTTGTGTACGATCTCTATGCATTCAGCTGTCCTATCCTACAAAAAACTCAAACCTTCATACGGAAGATACTTTTTCAACAAAAACTAGAATTGGTGATCTCATTGTGCATAAGAGAATAGTAATTAAAACAATGCACAAACTACAAAGACAGTTAAAAATACATTTAATTATGATAAAAACATAAATTTACAATCAATGAGATTTGTGGTACTGGTGTGTACCAATGTGAGAAAATGTATTAACACGCAGTTTGTCTTAGTATTTGTTTTTCAAAAACATCAAAGTAGAAAAGCATGTATATAATACATAAACACGAAATGTTAAATTTCTTCAAGGACCTCAAAGCTGATTTAAATATTTCTGGATATTTTATTCGCATATTGATCTAGAAGGAAATTAAGTAATTTCCCTTAAAATATTATTTCCTGTTGAAATTATCATTTCTTTTTAAACAAATGACATAAAAGATACATGTTGATGGCAAACCTCTATTGTCAGACACCCACTAAAACAACTGCCACGGCCCACCAGTGGGTCGCGATAGACCCATAGATTGGGAACCGCTGTGATATAAAACTAAAAATAAATATGTTGTTTTGAGTAATTACTGAAAATTTATTTAAAATTTATTTAACTTTTGTTTATTACAGGATTAGACTTCTTTAATAATTATAAAACAATATATTTTTTTTAGTTTTATATTATATTTTATTCTGTCAGTCACGGGTGCCGAATGTGGCTTATATAAAAAGATCAGTGTCAGTCACCTTGTTTAATAAGAAATAAGTACAAAAAATTGGTGAACACTATACAAGTATTTATTGATAAACTAATGGAATGCAGCTCCTTTTTTTACAATATTTATACCAGCTTCTGTGAAGCAATTCAAAATTATCAAATGTTTGGCTTCAACATCGCTAAATGTGTTTTTGAGATTTTTCAACTTTCGGTTCATTTGAAATTCAAGAAATTTTCAGCTTGTGAAATCACCAATATTTTTATTCTCACGAAAATAGATGCAGTATTGCAGTATTTCACAGCTTTCAGCCTTCTCAGTGGGGAAGGAGGGGGTTACCTGTGATTTTATTGAAAATCTTCTAGCTACGTTTCTACGAAATGTTTTTTAGATTATAAAAGAAAAAAAGACTGTGCAAATTTGGATTTGGAATACAAAAAAAAATCTGTTTCTTGTACTTGTTCTTTCTGAAACCAGGCCCCTGGGCAGTTTCTCTTTCCCCCCTCTCCCACTGGACCTGGTTGTTTTGTGTCTGCATATGTAAGCTAACTACAATAGGTTGTGTTTGAATAAATGTATGCAAGTCATTTCGCTGTATATATTGGAACCTTCAATGGTACACTACGATATTAACTGAATTTAATCACAATGCATCTTCTACACAAACTCTGGATAAAACCAGATTATCCCATCAACCAAAAATCTATCGCCAAACTATAAGATTAACTGTGAATAATGAATAATCGTAAATCTCACATTCCGTGATTTTTATGAATATCTCTTTAAGTTTTGATAACATTATTATAAAATTTTAAATGAATAAACTAAATTCTGCAGTGAATATAAATATTAAGTTTCAAACCGTTTGAGCTGGATAGTTCTTGCAGTGTTATGTGTGGCCATATAGACAGACCAGACAATGACTATGGGTGTTGTGTTTTTATAAATTAACGAAATTTTAGCATAGAACATAATGAAATGGAATAGTTTTTAAGTGTCTTTTAAATGAATCATGAAGGGCTACATACAGTGTTCTCGCTGTCGCTCGCCGCGAATGAATTCTTCATTCGGCGAGTAAACAAGCGATTAGATTTGCCAAATTGCTAGTGCTTTTGCAATTTTTGCTTTTTAGTTCTTTTCTTTTTTTTTGTGCGTGTACTTTTGCCCTGTGCTTTGAAGAGTACAATTTTGAAAATGCATTTGATGTATGGGCATCTAAAAAAACCGAAGAAATCTAGAAAAATAAAAGTTCATTTGAATATGACATATTTTGATTTTTCAGATTCATTGTATGCAAAATCATAAAATTCTGAATTAACTTAGGAAGTTTTATTTTATAATATTTTAATAAAATAAATCGATTTTAGAATTTTTTTAATTACGCAAAATATTTAAAATATGCATATTTTTAATATATTTGTAGCGGATAATTGAATTTATATTAATAGCAATCGTTGTCGCAGTTATAAAAACTCAGGTTATTTTAGAGCATATGGAGAAAAAAGGGGTACATTAAAGGATTAAGGATAATTTTTAGTGCTACACGGTGAGTTTATTTGGCTAATACTTTTTTCCTTTGGCGAATGTTTTTTATTTTTAATTAGCCAAATTATTAACGTTGGTCAAATGTCAGCGAGAACACTGGCCATATATATTTTTAATACCGAGCATGCCATATTAACCTCAGTAACATATTTAAACAAGGTTTACACAATTCTGATAAAAACATTCCCGAATTTTTCCCTGACCTTCCTCTATAAACATTTGGCTTATATATTGTTGTAAAACCATCCACAATCGACCATTTCAGTTTAGAAAAATTCTAAAAAAAGTATGTGCTGTATGAATTTCTGTTTTTTAACTTTTCTATTGTTATATGTAAGCATCAATTTTATATAAAATTTTAGACTAGATGAGTAATTAATTGAAAATTTCTTCATTTTGAGCAATGAAGTGTAGTACATCAAAAATTCCCTGATCACTTCAAATATTTAAAAAGTTCATAGCCTAAATTTTCAAATTCACTGATTTTTCTCTGTTTATCGGGTTTTTCCTGATCCGCAGGTATCCTGTTCAATTAAAAAACAAATCAACTATATTTATATAAAGTTCGAACAGAAAGACCAATCAATTGGGAACTAAAACGGCCTATAGAGGCGCTGCTCGCAGCCTTCGATACAGGATAACTGTCCCTTTAATTTCCCTTTAACTAATGTTAAAGCCCCATTGAAACAATTCTTTATTATAAATGTATTTAAAAGTTTTAGATAATCAAATTCGTATAATATTTATTTCGTCATACAAGACAGAAAACAAATGTCACAGGAAATCTGAAACTATACAAAAGAATAATTATTTCAAGTATGTTGGAAAGTGTTAAGGGAGACCCAAACCCCATTTTCGGCCAAAAATCATCAAAAGTTCAAAAAACTTTTTATCTCAGAAAACAATAATATACCTATTTGCGAATATCTATGCAAAATTTCAGAGTTCGGGGACACTTGGAACAGGTAGCAAATGAGTTTTTTTAATTGTATTCACTAGAGTTTAAAGGACTAGCGGCCATTTAAAAAGCTTACACATCTTTATTTACTTTTATATTACACTATTAAACAAAGTTAGGTACAGTTAATAACATTTTAATTAAAAGAAGAATTCCTACAAAAATTGCGTCCTGTTTACCAACAGCTTGCTGATGACACTCGTTGAAACTTTGTATGATTTGTCTCACCCAAAATGCAAATGAGAGTTTTCATAATTTGATTTGGATGATATGTCCAAAAACTGTATTTGTATCGAAGATGCGCATTCAAATCGCAGTGATGAATTCTGTCTGTCATTATAATATTAGGGATACAAAGATGGAAGCTTTAACTTTAAATACTGTAGGAGACAACACACATCGCATATGCATCAGAAACGAATAAGTGGGATTAGAAAAAAGAAGCAATCCTAAATTTCAACATAATCGCCAAAGTTTGAAAAAGGCTCGTTTGCAAAAGGAAAATTGCTGTGGAAAAGAGGGAAGATCCCTCTTATTGTGCCGGTGCTTTTTAAAATAAAAAAAAGATTTAATAATATAGTTTTTTTGTTGAATAAAATAAAATAATACACAATTTTATACATTTTTTGTAAAAGCGAAGAATTTTCTTCGAAAACGATATTAGCAAAAATTTTTATTGTGTTCAATATAAAAAATAGTTTCAACACAAGGTATGTTTTATTTTACTAATTTCTCTTGTATTTTATACCTATGCATTTTCCTTAAATGACGTTTTTTCATATTTTGCCTAAGTACAAAGTACTGGCTCAGTGGTAAAATAATTTAGAAACAAAGTGTTTATGTTTTTAAAATCTTTAAAAAATTTGCAGAAAATGTTGCGGAGATACATTTGTAAAATATTTCTGAAAATTTTACATAAATTGGCAAACATGAAAATTATAACGATTTTCAGAAAATTTACCATGCGTAACGCTAATTTTTTTTTCAAGATCATTATAAAATAAAATTTAAAATATCTCTCTCCTGGTCTTTTCCGTATACCACAACACTATTTAAGAAATTTTAGTAATACTAAAATATTGAAAATTGAATGAAGAGTAGTATTTTAAAAAAGTATATATTTTGACAGCTCGATGAATTTTTGTAGCTGAAAATCGAGGAATTTTCTTCGAAGGCAAAACTGGCTACAATTTTTTTCTATTGTACACAATATAAAAGTTTTTCTTAAAAAATAGTCTTGATATATTAGAAATTAATATAAAAAATAGTTTCAACATGAAATAATTTTTTTACTACTTTCTCCTGTATTTTATACTTTAAATGTGTTTTCCTGAAAATGACTTTTTTCATATTTTGCCTAAGTTCAGGCTCGGTAGTAAAATGATTTAGAAACAAAGTGTTTATGTTTTTAGAATCTTAAAAAATTTTGCAACAAAAGTAAGAAGAGATATATTTTTTAACTGTTTCTGAAGATTTTACACAAATTAGTAAACATGAAAATTATAATGAATTTGAGGAAATTTACCATGCGTAATGTTTTTTTATTTTTTTTAGCTGATTAAAATGGAAAATTAAAAATATCTCTCCCTAGGTCTTTTCCATATACTATAACACTATTTAAGAAATTTTAGTAATACCAAAATATTGAAAATTGAATGAGGAGTAGCAGTTTTAAAAAGTGTATTTTTCGACAAAAAAATCATAAAAATCCCCATAAAAATATACTTTTTAATAAAAAGTGAATTTTTTTGCTAATTATTCCTTACAAAAAGATTCTTAAATAGTACACCAAAATTCATTACTTTAAAATAAATAAAAATGTTGGGATTTTTCTTACGGGTCTCCCTTAAAGACGCATAACAGGTTGACATTTGACTTTTGGCAATTATGTCAATAGATTGAAGCATACTTGAATATTTTTGCATAAAGTTGTATTTTATCTGCTATTTATATATACCTGCCTCTATTTAGCTAAAATTTAATTAAGTCTGGAACACAAATTATGAAGGTAAACTTTTAATTTCTACCAGAATTTACCAAGTCTTAAAGTGAAATAAAAAAATCAAAAGTAACTATAATAAATCTTTGCGATAAAAGTTTATTGTAACGTGGTGAATAGGTGATGAGTTATTTACTTATTATGAAAAACACAATACGCTGGGGAAGACTTTTTGAAGATTTAGAAAAAAAAGTGTATATTTTTATTTCAATACTAAATGCTAAAACACAAGGGATGCTATAGCAGTAAATGCATCGACAGATACAGGGTTCATAGTCAATTTTGAGAATAAAAAGATAAAAATTTTTCAGCAGGTGTCTATTTCGTATGAGATAAATGATGTCTTCTTAGAGTTCTAATATCAGAAAATGCTTTGGAACATACTTCACAAACAAAAGGCTTCTCTCCTGTATGTGTCAAGAGATGCTTTCTTAGATTACTATTCTGAGAAAATCCTTTGGAACATGTTTCACAAATGAAAGGTTTTTCACCTTTATGAATCAAGAGATGGATTCTTAAACTATTATTCGTAGAAAATCCTTTGGAACATGTTTCACAAATGAAAGGTTTTTCACCAGTGTGAACCAAGAGATGTTTTCTTAGACTACTATTCTGAGAAAACCCTTTAAAACAGTTTTCACAAACAAAAGGTTTCTCTCCTGTATGTGTTAAGAGATGCTTCTTTAGATCACTACTATGAGAAAATGCTTTCAAACATATTTCACAAGCAAAAAGCTTTTTACCTGTATGTGTCAAGAGATGGTCTCTTAAACTACTATTCCGAGAAAAACCTTTGGAACACATTTCACAAGCAAAAGGTTTTTCTCCTGTATGAGTCAAGAGATGGGTTCTTAGACTACTATTCCTAGAAAATCCTCTGGAACATGTTTCACAAATGAAAGGTTTTTTACCTGTATGAGTCAAGAGATGCCTTCTTAAACTACTATTATCAGAAAATTCTTTAAAACATACTTCACAAACAAAGGGTTTTTCACCCGTATGAGTCAAGAGATGCCTTCTTAGATGACTATTCCGAGAAAAACCTTTGGAGCATGTTTCACAAATGAAAGGTGTTTTTCCTGTATCACCTGAGAAATGTTTTTCTTTATCCCCATTTTTAGGAACAAAATGCTGTTGATTGGAGGAAGAATTTTCTTCTGTAATCGATGACATTTTCTAAGTTTAAAAAATTTGTTTCGGATGATAACAGAAACTTCTTCAAAGTTTCACTATGAAGAAATTTTTGCCATTTTCAATCAAGGAAATGACTTACTGAACTTCAGCAAAAACGGTTTTAGCTACTATTGAATCTGAAAAAGAGAAAGAAAAATAATACACAAGATTTTTTTTATAAGTTGCACAAAATTTTAACTGTCAATTAAGTAGTAGATTAGACAATTTTGATTTCTTTGGGGACTTTTCATCTAGCTGCGGAATTCTTCTCCAATGTTAAATCTCAAATAATTCAATGTTAAATCTATGGACGTTGGACGCATTCGTATATTCAAACTATCTCTTGCTGAGATTAATATTTTTAAATTCTTTTTTTCTGTGTACTCTTCTTAAAAGATATTTCCTTTGCTCTTTAGTTCTCAAACTATTTCTAAAATCTATGCTTAGTTCAATAATTTATGTTAAAAGCTGGCGGTACTTCTATTTTATCCCGTCGACCAATTTCGCCAAATTATACAAATCGCCAAACTAATAGCCAAATTATACATGTTGACATACTTTTTATTTTAAATAACGAAAAACAAATAATTAGTAGAATATTAATAAAAATATCAATAAAAAGTCGAAATAAAAATCACTTAATGACATTTAAAACACGTGAATCATTTAATGTCATTGAATGTGACATTCACGATCATCCATTATTGGCATTTAACCTTATAGTTTGGCGATAATTTTTTGGTCGACGGGATAACCTAGAAGTACCAAGCTGGCAAACTGTGAGTAAAAGTGGCAAACATTTCATATAAAATAAAGTCTATACTTCAGAGGTATTTTGATAATTAAGAAAAACTGAGACATCTTTTAAGAAGTGTCTACAAAATTAGAAGTTAAAAAAACTAACTTCCTGAGTAGATATTTTAAATATATGAATGTATCCAATGCCCCTAACTTTACATTGCTGAGGGGTATTCAGAAACTGAGTGACCAGTGGGGATGTAGTGGAGGGTATACGGGGGTATACACCGTATAATTTCTGGATTTTTTTAAGGAACGCCGCATACCCTCTGTTTCTCTAGAAAGCCATAGTGTTACATCGTAGGGTATATTCTCTACTTTTAGCGTAAATCTTCTACTTAGAACGTTTACGCTCTGGCTTTTTTACGACTACACCACTGGTGATTAGCTACCTTAACTCGAGTACAGATAAATATATATATATGCTTAATATTAAAATAGAAATATTGATCCTGTTCCACGTAATACATCTTTCTTTTGAGTTTATGTGGGCCGTATATACGCAATATTATCATCTATGGGGGAGAGGGGGTGGGAGGTCTGGCACTTGATATTGTATTGATATCTATCCCTACCACTAGGTCAGGCATAACAGAGGGAAATAAGGAAAAGGGTGGCATAAATTTCCAATTTGCACAGTAAAATTAAATTCTTAGAATTTACACATAATTATTAGTTACTCATACAATAAAATAAAATAGAACTGGACATATGATTGTTATTTCCTTTTTTAGATACTACTAGGTTATCCCGTCGACCAATAAAATATCGCCAAACTATAAGAATAAATGCCAATAATGGATGATCGTGAATGTCACATTCAATGACATTAAATACAATACATGTGTTTAAAACATCATTACGTGATTTTTATTTCGGCTTTTTATTTGTATTTTTATTAATATTCTACTAAATACTCCTTTTTCGTTATTTAAAATACAAATTATGTCAATATACGTAATTTAGCTTTAGTTTGGTGATTTGTATAATTTGGTGAGAATGGTCGACGGGATAACAGAGTAGTTTCTTAATTTAATATGCTATCTCAACTTAGAAATTACTTTTTTTTAAATGTAATGATAACTGTTTAGAATCATTAAATAAAAAGTGAAAGTTCTGAGGCAGTCTACTGAAAGATATAAATCCTAATACCTAGTGAAAACTTATATGAAATACTGTAGAGATTAATCAAAAGATTTTTAAAAATAAATATTATTTTGAATGATTTGACTGTTTAAGATTTTAACAGCCCCCCCCCCCCATTTTTTTAAATCTCCATGCTATGTATATGCACTTCAAATTGATTTTTTTTTTGTTCCTTACATACATTTCCAAGCATGCAACACTGAAATCACTCATAAGTGTTGTACAATAAACTCCCTCAAATCCGCACAGCTTGAGATCAGGGGTTTTGCGAATTTTCAGAATTTCACAAATTGCTTTATTTACATTTTTGAAACAGTAATTTGAATGTAATTAATAATGCAATCGAAACTATAATGAATGCTTTTAATTCAACAACATATTAAAGTAAATAATAAATTAAAATAATAAAAATGTTGATAATTTTAAAAATGATTTAAATCTTAAAAGCAAAGATCAAATTAATAATTAATAATGTATGATTAAATATTCATTATAAAGATTAAATGTATTTTTTCCTAAATTATTTAATGAAACTTGTCTCATAAAGGTACATAACTAATTCACATCAAATCCATAAAATAAGGAAGTTTTATTGCAGCTTTATCCAGATTTAATAACCAAAAGAAGCTTGATTAATACATGATATACAGGTTGCATCTAAACTCTTGGGCAAAACTTTAAGGGGTGATAGTACTTATCAAGACAAACAATATTAAATAGGAAACTAACGGTCCAAAATATCTTCTGAAGGACATAGGCGCCATTAAAGTTTAGGGTTCAAAATTTCACAACACGGAATTATAAAAAATGGAAAAATTGGTCGATTCGTTTGCAGTTTCCACTAAAACTATTCCTTATGTCAGTATTTTCTTAAAAATAAATTATAAAGACAAATTTCAAAAATTCCGATAGAGGGCACTAAACATTTTGGAGTAATGGTTAAACAACTATTTTTACCGTTATTTTTTGCATTTCGTTATTTTTTTTAGAAGCTTAGACATAAACTTAAATTTTGAGCTCAAAATCCGAATCGTTGGGCGTGGTTAAGTAGCGTAGACTGAACTGAGTTCAGGGTATGAAATTTACCCCCCACCCTCGAACGCAGTTCAAATTTGCGCTACCTAATTACTCCCAACGATTCAGAAATTAAACTCAAAATTTAAGTCAAAGCTTTTGCAAGCATTTAATTAGGCACAAAAAATAACGGTTAAAAATAGTTGTTCGTTACACTAAAGTTTAAGACGCTTTCTAATGGAATTTTTTGATATTTATTTTCAAGGTACTACTGACATAAAGAATACTAGTTTTAGCAGAAACCGCAAACGAATCGACCAATTTTTCCGTTTTTTATAATCATTTGAAATTTGAACCCCTCCCCACCTTGAACACAGTTCAGTTTGCGCTACTTAACCACTCCCAATGATTCAAATTTTCAGCTCAAAATCTAAGTTTATAATAAGCTTCTAAAAAAAATAAATAATGAGATGCAAAAAATAACGGTAAAAAATAGTTGTTGGTTACTCCAAAGTTTAAAGTGCCCTCATCGGCATTTTTTGAAATTTATCTTTATAATTTATTTTCAAGACAATACTGACATAAAGAGTAGTTTTAATGAAAACCGCAAATCAATCGACCGATTTTTATGATTATTTGAAATTTTGGACCCTAAACTTTAATGGCGCCTATCTCCTTCGGAAAACGTTTGGGACCCTTGGTTTCCTATTTAATATTGTTTTTTCTTGATGTGTACTATCACCCTTTAAAATTTTGCCCAAGAGTTTAGATACACCCTGTATTTGGTAAGAAGAATTGCGGATATCACCAGTGATATCCGCAATTTCTTGAACATTTTCAGCAATAATTTTTTCTTCCTTTTATGAAAAAACCATGAATTCAGTAATATTAATAAAAATTGCAAATTAGAATAGATATGGAATTTATATAAACTAAAAAAGTCAAATTTAGTTCTTATATCTGAACTGAATGTTTCATTGGTTACATCCGTAAATTTTGTGCGGATTTTAGGGTTACAGATTTGAGGGAGTCTACTGTATAAATAAGATATCCTGCTCCAAAAAGAAATCTTATAGAAAATTATTTTGCTTTAAAATACTTTAAAGAACTTCATGATGTTCAGATGCTTATAACATATATATAGGCAGATTGTAGGGGTGCACAACCTTTTCAAGAGAAGAGACACTTAAAAGTATGGCTGGGTGATTGAGGGCCACATGAAAACATGGAGAAAATTTATTTGAAAGAGATAATCTATGGCCTATAATCAGAAAAAAATATAGTTTCAGAGGGAGGGTATCCCACTAGATCCGTTTACCCAGTCAAAATATCTAAATCAATTGGTAGGGATATATCAACATCTTTTATGTTTGTATAGATAACGGATATCGCAAGGATTATTTTCAAGATGTAATAATATTCTTTTATTCTTCGGGAGAGTAAATTTTGCTTTAGTAAAAGGGCTAAAAAACAAACATAAGTGGTTAGTGCCCCCAAAAATGTGAACTTATAAATAAAGGTGAGAGAAGGAGCTGATCTACAAGATTTTTCCATGCCTTATCAAGGACATTCCCAATTTTCATGCCCAATTAACGAAATTTGCAATATTTCTATGCCTGATTCTCCAAATTTGCACTCTCTTTGAAGCCGATCGCTAAATTCGCAATTTTTCCACGCCTGATCGACAAAATTTGCGATATTTCCCTGATTGATCATTAAATCTCACTATTTCTGTGCGACTGATCGACGAAATTTGCAATTTTTCTGTTCCCAATAGCTGAAATTTGCCATTTTTTCCTTCACCTGATCGGCAAAATTCACGATTTTTTCACATCTCAACGAAAATTTTGCTATTTTCCGTACTCATTCAACGAAATTTGCGATTTTCAACAGACTGGCGAAATTTTCAATTTTCTCGAGGCAAATAAACGAAATTTACGCTTTTCTCTTGCAACCTATGTAATAAAATTTCAACTTTTTCAGTTATGAACTGAAGACACATTCGCGGGCCACAGGTTGTGCATCCCTAGCATATTGTATTTATTTACATGGGTATCTAATGTATATATATATAAATACTTAAATAATACAAATATAATGCTTATACTGTAAAAATATGTGTTCATAAAAATTTAAACCCATCTTTTTCCACCATTTTGAAATTTTTGGCAAGATGCTAAAATAGCCTTTTCACGCCATTTTGGATGACTTCACCTATTACACCTGGGTATCCTGTGAACAGGATTCTGGGAGTGTATTCTGGTATGATCGGCTAAATATCGCCCGTAGTAATTGGGATTGAGGTACTATCGGCTCTTTTGAAGAGTGGCTCACTATGAAATGGCATAGTCCATTAATACTGCAGGTGGGGAAAGAGGAGTAGAATAGACTGATGGGAGAATTCAAGTCCAGTCTCAGTCCCTTACCTGGACTCTGAGCTGTGGTCTGATTTCTTCCTATAGTCTAATGGGCGTACCATAAATGATGTCATGCTTGAAGGGCGGGGGGGAGGGATTCATGAAATTGTGACAAGGGGAGGGGAGGGGCTAAGAAGAAATGTGACATTTTAGTTAGAATAAAATCATTAAAATTATGCAGATTAAATTATGAATTTATTTCAAAATTAAAATATTTTGTTCTCATAAAAAAAAAGATTTAAAGCCAAATATGTTAAGTTCTATTTCAAATCCGGAAATACTAATGTTTTCAATTGCTGTTTCATATTAATAGCTTATTACTTTTTTTATATAGTTTATTTTATGCAAAATACGAATAATTTTTATTGTTCAGCTCACAAATGTCATTAAAATACATAATTAAAGTTTAAAATGTGATCTAAAACGTAGTGTTTTGTTTATGAACTGCAATTATATATTTACGTAATATAGTGTGACATGTGACAGAAGGGCATAAAGTGCAATGTGACACTTTGTGACAAAGCGGGGGAGGGGAGTCAAAAATATGGAAAAAACGCGAGACATCATTTACGGATAGCCCCTAAGGTGCTTTAATTACGCAACGTTGATATTTAAAATAAAAAATTACATTGCTTTTTTTCTACTGAAAATAAGATTTTGTTTGGCACGTTTTGTATTGTTTCACGCTTTTAATATACAGTTCAAAAAATTAGTTTTTGCTAAATTTTATTTTTTGAATATTCTTGTGTTACTATCAGTTTGTTCAAAAATTTGCGTAGGACACATTATACAGACTATTTTCCAATAAGTTTATGCAATAATATTTAAAAAATAATAAAATAGGAGCATTACACAAACTACTGATCAATCACAAAATTAAAATTTTGGACTTCACTTACCTTGAAACATCAGGATCCGGAGCATTATAACACTGTAATTTATGTGTGGGAGGGCATCTATAAAATAAATATAAAATTAAAATAAATGTTTATTTCCTTCAAAAATTTACTTAAACAAGAGTGAAGGAAGGGGAAAAGGGAAATCCAAACTTTAGCTTCTACATAGCACAATGACAATAAATCTGCAAAATTCTAAAATCTGTACAACTTCTGGTCTCAAGTTGTGTGGATTTGAGGGCGTCTACAGTATTATATGACGTCAGAGATGAAAACTTTTCTTACTGCATTTTGCATGGATTTATTTGTGTTATTTCAATGAAAATTGCTTCCATAGTTAGTTAAATAATAAAAATATAATTATATTTCTTAATTTAATATTTATACTTTCAAAAAAACAAGGGACTCCCTATGCCCTTACTTTAAAAAAACAAAACAAATAACCCCAATAAATATGGAAAAAACCCCAACTGGATTAAGTGTTTTTATAAGTAATCCAGGTTTTTTGCAACTATAAACAAAAAACAGTACTACTTGTAACTCTTTGACCAAAATGTATTGCCAAATAATAAGATTAAGTGCCAATAATGGATAATCGTATCATATTCAATTCATATTAAACTGCAAACTTGTGTTTGTTATGCCATCAAATGATACATTATTAGACTTTCAATTGTATTTTCATTACTGTTTTATTAATTTATTTTTTCTTTACTTAATTAAAATAATAATTATGTTAATTTGTATAATTTTGCAAATTACTCATCATGGTGATTTTTGTAATTTGGCGAAAGTGGTCAACAAGATTATTAAGTAGTACCCAAAAAACTACTAAGAATAGAGTTTACATATTTTAATGCAGAAATATTAAATCCATTCATAAACAAATAGATATTTTTAAGATATTGCACTTATAAATAAAATGTAAGTACAAGCAGACTTTTGCCCACACAAATTAGAACTAAAGTTTAAGCATATTATACAGGGTGATTCAGCTCGTCGGTGACAAACTTTAAGGATCGATAGAGCACACCTAGACGAACATTTTTGAATAGGGAATGTAGGGTCCCTGACGCGATGGTAAGGCGCTAGGCGCTTTCGAAAATTTGGGTGCCGAAATTCGAAACGTCATAAAAGCTAGGGAAATGGTTAGATTTTCTTGCTTGTTGCGTCGAAATGATTCTGTTTGTTTAGACTTTCTTCAGTACCAATTTGATAAGCGTATCTCTTAAAACATGGATAGGGGGCGCTGCAGACTTTGGAGAGCTAGACAACAACTTTAAGCTCGTTATTTTGATAATTTAGCACATGCTCGCCAAAGTTTATACTCTAACTTAAAGTTTGAACCCAAAAGTCTAGCTCTCCAAAGTCTGCAGCGCCCCCTATCCATGTTTTAAGAGATACGCTTATCAAATTGGTACTGAAGAAAGTCTAAACAAACAGAATCATTTCGACGCAACAAGCAAGAAAATCTAACCATTTCCCTAGTTTTTATGACGTTTCGAATTTCGGCACCCAAATTTTCGAAAGCGCCTAGCGCCTTACCATCGCGTCAGGGACCCTACATTCCCTATTCAAAAATGTTCGTCTAGGTGTGCTCTATCGATCCTTAAAGTTTGTCACCGACGAGCTGAATCACCCTGTAGAATATTATGGATTACAGAATATCATGTGGATTGTGAGTAATTCTGTTTTTTTTTTTTTTTTTTTTTTTTTTTTTCTGGAGAATCTTTTGATACCATATTCAGTATAGAGTGGAAGACCTATTATCCAGAATCCTCAGAACAGAGGACTTTCCATATTTTAAAATTTTCTGAATTTTTAATCCTACTAAATTTTGAAACTCCCCCATCCTTCTTTTTTAAATTCAAAATTTTTCAAAAACATGAAAAAATTAAAACAATCTCATGTAGAATGGAAATAAAACATATGTTTTGAATGTTTTTAAATCATGTAAACAAAAATTATTGCATTACACAATGATAACAATGAAAGAAAATTTTTAAATGAAATGGGTAATTAATATTATACAATTTTCAAGCTCTATTTTTTTTTCTTTAGAGCTACATGATTCATATAAAAAATTTTGTTACGTCATTTTTAATGAATCTTAATTCTTAAATAATTCTGCTTGTTGACCATGCAGGAAATCTTTTTCCATGACAATTTTTGAACATTTTTGCAAATTCTATCAGAAGAAAATTTAGAAACAGTGAGCAGATAGATTATTTTGGAATTTCTAAGAAATACTAAATGAGGAAAATTTAAGAATTCTCCTATTATATATCTATTTAAATTATATAATGGTGTAGCCATAATATCTTTTCAGAGGAGGGGAAGAGGGCTAAATTTCTGAGGATTTGTTTTTTAAATGATTTGTAATATAAATTAATGGTACTACTCTGTTATCCCGTCGACCAATTTCACCAAATTATACAAATCTCCAAGCTAATAGCCAAATTATACATAATGACATAATTTTTATTTTTAATAAATGAAAAAACTAATAATTAGTAGAATATTAATAAAAATGTTTATAAAAAGTCAAAATAAAAATCACTTAATGACATTTTAAACATGTGAATCACATTTAATGTCATTGAATGAAACATTCACGATCACGCATTATTGGCATTTAATCTGGTACTACTAGGTTATCCCGTGGATCAAAAAATTATCACCAAACTAATAGATTAAATGCCATTAATGGATGATCGTGAATGTCACACTCAATGACATTAAATACAATTCACATGTTTGAAATGTGATTGATTGAGTGATTTTTATTTCAATTTCTTATTTGTATTTTTATTAATATCCTACTAATTATTTGTTTTTTCGTTATTTAAAATAAAAATTTTGCCAATAGGTATAATTTGACTATTAGTTTGGCGATTTGTATAATTTGGCGAAATTGGTCGAAGAGATAACAGATAAGTAACTTTAATCTTATAGTTTGGTGATAATTTTTTGGTCGATGAGATAACCTAGTAGTACCAAATTAATTTTAAACTAAAATTTGAGAAAACCACAATTTTTTCCTAATTTTGGGAGGTATCTAAGTTCCTCCGGTACTGAAATAACTTATTTTAGTGGTTGCAAATTAAAGAAATGTACTTAAGTTCATTTATTAAAGAAATTATATATTTAAAAAATAACATAGACATTGAAATCTGATATGTTATGTTATTAAGTTTTCTTTCTCCTGCAATTGACTGACGAAATACCTGACCATTTGTTGATGATCCTAATATTTTTTAGCAATAGATTAGCAAAATATCCAATATTGACTTTTGCTAAGGTACACAAAATGTAGAAAACTGCAGATAATGGGTGCATGGATCATCAATACTTGACTGTATTTTCAGTTCATATTTAAGAGAATTTTCTTATGTCAAATGATGTACTTTTAACTAAAATACATTTTGTTATACAGTTAAGGATCGATAATCCACACATCCATAATCTGCAATTTTCTATAATTCGCATTACTTTACAAATGTAAAAAATGAAACAATAAACACTTCAGAAAATTCACAAATTTGTGCTCCAAAAATGATTTTCTAAAACAAATAACAAAAAAATTGAAACAAATCATAATACAGTAGACTCCCTCAAATCTGCACAGCTTGGGACCAGAGGTTTTGTGGATTTCAGAATTTTGTGTATTTCTGGTCATTGCTTTGTTTACATTTTTTAAACAGTAATTTGGATGTAATTAACAATGAAATCGAAACTATTATGAAGGATTGCAATACAATAAAATATTACAATAAGTATTAAAATAAAATAATAAAAATTCAGGTAATTTTTAACATGATTAAAATATTAAAAGCAAAAGTCAAGTTAATAATCAATAATGTATGATAAAATATTTATTATAAAAATAAGATGCATTTTTCATATGATATTTCCTTTATAAAGATTACTAATTCCCATCAAAATCATAAAATAAGGAAGTTTTATTTTAGGTTTAGCCAGACTTAATAACCAAAAAAATTCAGTTAATACATAAATATATTTGGTAAAAAGATTGTGATGACCAATAATATCAGCAATATCTTAATTTTTTCCAAAATAATTTATTCTTCCTTCATGAAGACACATGTATTCAGCAATATTAATCAAAATTATACATTAAAAAACATATGGAATTAATATAAAAATAAAAATGTCAAATTTTGTCCCTACATCTGAACTGAATGTTTCATTGTTTACATCTGCAATTACCCAGATTTTAGAGAGTTGTGGATTTGAGGGAGTCTACTGTAAATCATCTATATTTTTTAATATAATTCCTTTATTTTATTCACAGTAAAAAACAAAGTATATTATAGAACATATATAACTATTTTTATTTAAATCCAACTATATATAATTTTTTCAGTAGAATAACTTTAAAAAGACGTTTTCTGAGAAAACATATTAAATTAATTATTATATTTCATATTCATCTTTTCATATTATACTCATTATAAAATTAAAATGCTGTCTAGAATAATAAAAGGACAAATAAATCATATAATACTCTATAATCCACATTATTCCATAATCCGCACAACTTTTGGCCCCAACTTGTGCAGATTATAGAGCTTTGACTGTAAACACACACACACACACACAAAAAACCCTTAGAAATAAATTAGTTATTACGTTTAAAAAGCATTTAATAGTAACAATTATGCCATGGGATGGGATAAAACAGGTTCTCATAGAAGTTAAAGCATTAAAAAAGAAAATTCTTTGGAAAGAAAAAAAATGGCACAAATAAATCAAGTTTGGGAGTAGATAATAGAAACAAAACGGCCATTTTGGCCAAAATACTAGGGATGCAACGGATACTGATTTTGCCGGATATCAGATACCGGATATCCGATATCCGATTTGCCTGCCGGATTCGGATATCCGGTACTAAATATGTTTTTAGTTATGGTGAATGTTTGTTTATTTCTTTATCCAATGTCATCTCAAATAATAAATTGCAAACATGTTTCACACACAATTATAACATTTTAAATGTAATGAAATATATTTTTCGGAAACTTTGTATCTTTGACTATCAGGGCTTGAAATTTAGGTTTTCCCAGGAGGAGAGAGTTTCCCTCACAACATTTGTAAATGCAGGGGGGTTAAACTATATAAGAGGGGAAAAATATTTTTTTAACCCTATTATTTTTTACTTGCCACTTAAATATTTACAATTTATACCGACGTGACAAATTTCCACTGAAATAATTTAAATCAACAACTCAAGATAATTATCCAAATTGTTTATTTTAATTAAAACAAAGGAAAAGAATCAAGCTTTATATATATCATATCTGTTTTTCAATTTTTACTCAGTGTTATGGGTCTCCAGAAAAAAAAAAAAAATTGCAAAATTTTGTGTGATAAGCAAACAAGAAAAATTTGTGAGAAAAATTACAGTCAGACGCAGAAAAACAATTTTGTATAATTGTCGTAAGAGCAAACTGTGAGATTTGTCAATTGATAGTGGAAAATATCACGAAAATAGTCAGTCAGCCCTGAGACTTGATCGTCACTTCACAAAGAAAAAAATTTCGAAAAGTAATTTTTTTTTTTTTTTTAGAAACAGGAATGTCTTGCCCACAAGATTTTTTAGGGCATGAATCCTGCCATTCCATCCTGAAATTCAAACATTTAAATACTCTGCCTATTTGTCAATGAACTGCTGATTAATTGCTAATAATTTGTACAATGAAATGCTGATAATTTTTAGAGCAAATTTTACATGTTTATTAATATTAAAGTATTAATATTAAAGTTTATTAATAGTAAAGTATTTTCATAAAGAAATACATAGCACTTTTTATAATGCAAACATAAAATGTCTTACTAATATACCAATGGTTGAAGAGTTATCTCCAAACATAGGTTCAATTTTTTTCATGTTTTAATTATTTAATACTGTTTACCTTAAGCTACATTTAATTTTATTTTAAGTTAAATCAGTTTAAAATTTATAAGCAAAAAAAAAAAAAAACTTTTGAATATTTATAATGAAGTTAAGAAAATAACTAGTTGGATGCACCAATCCCAACACTCTCTTCTATTTCGTCGATCTCAATGTTTAAAAAAATATTACAAAATATTAATACTACTTCAATATTATACCAACTTTTATTTTAATCTAGAATTTTTGTTGCAGTCAATTAATTAGATTAAGAATGAGTTAATCTCGATCATGATATTTATTAAAATGTATTTTCATTATTCTGTTATACATCAGTTGTTTGCAAATAGTCAGTTTTAGCAAGATACGAAGTTCCAATTGCTGCATGAACCGTTAATTCACTGTATAAATTGATTATGAAAAAAAAACTTTACTTGAAACTTACAATAAAAAAAAAAATATATTGCCCTCTTAAACTGATGGCATTGAGCTCACAGGCTACACATACTAATTGTATATTACAGCCTCATATTTTCAAGGGTTAATGCTGTTCGAAAAACAAATTAAGGGAGGGGGGATAGCTGTCCTCTCATTTCAGCTTTTTATACTTAATCATTGGATTTCCTAAACTAATCAGAGATAAGCTTTATCACATAAAAAAAACTTATATCCAAATTCATAGCAAATTGAATAATTCTTCATAAAAACCCATTTATATAATTTAAGAGGAGTTATCCCCCTTTATACTTAGCCATTAAACTTCCAAAACTATTCTGAGATTCGCCTCATCAGAAAGAATGTACATCCAAAATTTAAAGCAAATCGGATAATTCTGCATAAAAACTCATTTACCAAATTTAAGAGGGGTTGGGGTAATCGCCTGTATCCCTTTTATGCTTAAGAAGAACTTCACAGATAATTAGGGAAGCATATTATCCCTATGAACCTGTATTCAAAAATTAAAGCAAATCTAATAAGAATGTATTTATTAAAATACAACACATTGCTCATTGGTGCACAAAACAAAAATTTTAATATACACTTGTACAATTAAAACAAACTAAAAATATCAATGTTTCGCACTGTCTTCTGCTGGCGTCTTCAGGAAAATATGATAATGGAAGGACTCAGTTTGTATCTTGATCGAGAGATAATATTTCTAATAAATTAACACCGAAATGAATTCAAAGTTTTAATTCATTATATTATTCATTCATATTATCTCTCGATCAAGATGCAAACTTACTCCTTCCATTATCATATTTTCCTGAAGATACCCGCAGAAGACGGCACGAAACATTGATATTTTTATTTTGTTTTAATTGTACAAGTGTATATTAAAATTTTTGTTTTGTGCACCACTGAGCAATGTGTTGTATTTTAATAAATACATTCTTATTAGTTAAATTTTATGGTGCAACTGGCCTATGTATATTTATAAAGCAAATCTGTTAATTTTGCAAGAAAAATCATTTACCTAAATTAAGAGGGGTAGTCCCACCAATCCCCCATTTATACATATCCAATGAACTCTGAAAAAAAAATCAAGGAAGTGCCTTATCACAATGAATCTATATCGAAATTTTGTAGCAAATCTGTAAATTCTGCATGAAAAATCCCTTAAGCTAGATTAAGGCGGGGGGAGTCACCTCCTATTTCCCCCCCTGTTAGAGTTATCCAATTAACTCGCAAAACTAATCATGGATGTGTCCTCATCAGAATGATCCTATGTCTAAAATTTGAATGAAATATGAGACTTTTGCATGAAAAACCCATTTATCTAAATTAAAGGTGGGGGGTTAGCCCCCATCCCCCCTCTTTATACTTATCCAATGAACTCCCAAAACTAATCATGGCGGTGTCCTGATCAGAATGATCCTATGTCTAAAATTTGAATGAAATCTGATAAATCTGTATGAAAAACCCATTTATCGAAATTAAGATTGGAGAATTAGCTCCCAGTTCCGTTTCTTTATACTTATCCAATTAACTCCCAAAACTAATCATGGTGGTGCCCTCATCAGAAAAATCCTATGTCTAAAATTTGAATGAAATCTGATGAATCTACATAAAAGACCATTTATCGAAATAAGGGGGGAGAATTAACCCCCTGTTTCAACTCTTTATACTTATCAAATGAGTATCTAATACTAATATCAGAGGCGCCTCCTCAGAATGATCCTATGCTTAAATTTTGAATGAAAATTGATAATTCTGGATGTAAAACCCATTGATATAAATTAAAGGGAAGAGTATTAGCCCCCATTCCCCCAGTTATACTTGTCGAAGGAATTCCCAAAATTAATCAGGGAAACACCTTCTCAGAATATACATATATTTAAAATTTCAAGTGAATCGGATATTTTTATCATGAGTTACTGCATTATGCATATACATACATACATACAGAACGGGCGAGCACATAAGCTTCCACGATCTTTTGAGGAAATCTTTTGTTTTGTGAAATTTTGTGACAAAATTAGCCATTTTTTTGCACATCTTGTCGGAAATTAGTCATTATTTCGCGATTTTTAACGAAACTTGCCGGGTTTTTTAGCAATTTTTTGACGAAATTACCCATTCCATGAAACGTGTATGAGATTATTTTTTGCGTAACTTACGCGCTATAGCACATTCGGATCACCACTGGAGGGCTGCGTTTTTTCAAATGTGGGCAAGAAGGGCGCTATTTTTTTTAATGAATGATAAGAGGGGCGCTAGTTTTTGAATGAGGGGCAAGAGGGGTGTGCGCTCCCGAAGTTTGATTAAGAGATCAGCGCCACCTAGCTGATAAATGATGTAACGTTCAGTTGAGCTTCGTTGTCCTTCGAACAACACGTTTGTATCGAGCGCCCTCGCTCTAAAATCAAAAGCTTATATAAATGTTTGCCCCCTGGCAATAATAATAAAAACCTATGGTATAATAAAATCAGTCCACTTTTCTCTAACGCTGTCGACATATGGTCCGTCGAGCCGGAGCATATGTCGACAGCGTTAGAGAAAAGTGGACTGATTTTATTATACCATAGGTTTTTATTATTATTGCCAGGGGGCAAACATTTATATAAGCTTTTGATTTTAGAGCGAGGGCGCTCGATACAAACGTGTTGTTCGAAGGACAACGAAGCTCAACTGAACGTTACATCATTTATCAGCTAGGTGGCGCTGATCTCTTAATCAAACTTCGGGAGCGCACATACCGGCCCCCATTGAAGTATTCTGATAGTTCAATGATACAAAACAGTTAAATATACAATAACATACAGATACTATTACAAATTAATGGTTACACATAAAGCACTTAATATAAATACAATAATAAGAAATAATAAATTCAATAGAAATAGGTTAAGCTTAATTAATATTTTCGTTATTTACAATTGGTAGAACACAAATATTAGAGATACTTCTTTTGTAAGTTCCGGATGGAGTCCGGACTATTACAACCCTAACATTGTCATCATTTCCCTTGATGATTTCTGAAATACGACCTATTATCCATTTACAAACTGGTAGGTCTCCATCCTTTACCAGAACCATCATACCTGGTGCAACATTTTGTTTTTTAAAGAGCCATTTGGATCTCTGCTGCAAATGGCTTAAATAAGAATTGGACCAATTTTTCCAAATTAGTTGCACGATTTTTTGAGTTCTCTGCCATCGGTCGAGCAAGTTTTCTCTCACATTAATCAAGTTTGGCTCAGGAAGAGCATTAATTGGTCTACCAATCAAGAAATGTCCTGGGGTCAAAACTTCATAGTCTTCTAATTCAGAAGATAATGGGGAAAGAGGGCGCGAATTTAGAATACCTTCGATTTGAGTAGTAATAGTTAAAAATTCTTCAATGGTTAATTTCGTAACACCAATAGTTCTTTTTAAGTGGTATTTGAACTGTCCAACGCCTCTCTCCCAGAGTCCTCCGAAATTTGGGGAACGAGGGGGAAGAAATTTCCAGAGAACTTGCTCGGATGACAGAAAATTTGATACATCATCATTGTTTTTATTTATAGAATTTAATAATCTCTTTAGTTCCGCACATGCTCCAACAAAGTTGGATGCATTGTCACAAAAAATAGTATTACTTTTGCCTCTGCGAGCAAAAAATCTTTTAAGTGTTGCAATTAATGCAGCAGAAGTTAAGTCAGAAAGTAGTTCTAAATGAACTGCTTTAGTAACCATGCATATGAAAATGGCCACATAAACTTTATTAAATATCCCCTTTCTCTGGTTGCGATATTTAATAAAAAATGGACCGCATAGGTCAAGACCTGCATTGGAAAACGGTGGCCTTTGTATTACTCTCTCAGGGGGTAAATTACCCATTATTTGACTTACAATTGAAGGTTTTATTTTGAAACATTGGACACACTCGTGTACAACTTGACGAGCAATGTTTCTTCCATTAATGGGCCAAAATAACTGTCTTATACTATTTAATAGCCCTTGCGGACCAACATGTAAGTCCCTATCATTATAGTAAATAAAGATAATTTTAGTTAATTTACTACTTGGGGGTAAAATGATTTGGTGAGATCGGTCATAGCTTAAATTTGAGTTGGTCAAACGACCACCCACTCTTAACAGATCATCTTTATCTACGAAGGGATCTAAAAATCTCAACTTACTTTTTACAGGGACAGACATGCCCTTTTTCAATGCAGAAATTTCTGATGAAAAATACTCACCTTGAGCTCTCTTAATTAAGAAATTTCTAGAAACTGTTAGTTCATCTAGTGTTAAGGAACCCTTAAGTTTTTTCTCATTTTTACAGTTGTGGACAAACCTGAAAATAAATGCTAACACTCTAATTAATTTAATATAACTATTTGAAATGGTAAGAAAAGAGTTCAAAAATTCATAGTTTATAATTGAAGTGAGAACCGGAACCGACTTTAGTTCCTTTAAAAAATGTTCGTCTTTGTTATGAGAGTCCTTTTGTGGACAAAAATTCACAATGTCTTGTTTCAGGAAATCGGGTCCTTCAAACCACAGTTTATTTGTAGCAAGCGATTTTGCATCTTGACCTCGGGATAATACATCCGCTGGATTTAGTTTTGATGGCACATATCTCCACTCGTAGTTTTTGGTAAGTTCTTGAATCTTAGACACTCGATTTGCAACGAACGTTTTTAGAAGATGTGGGGACATGTTTATCCATGCTAGGGAAATCGTAGAGTCCGACCAAAGTATGACTTTGTCGATTTGAAGTTTCATAGCTCTAATTACCTTTTGAGCAAGTTGGCACAACAATAGACATGCTGAAAGTTCAAGCCTCGGTATGCTGACAGTTTTGATAGGGGCAACTTTACTTTTGCTGCAAATGAGGTGACAAACAGGCGAATTTGAGTCAGTGTTCGTTTGAAGATAAAGGCAAGCTCCGAATGCTTTCTCACTGGCGTCAGCAAACCCATGTAAGAGGATAGTTGAAGCATCTTTAATAAGAATACATCTGGGAATTTTGATGGTTTCTATAAGAACTAGTGAATTGAGGAAATTGTCCCACTCTTGAGCAACATGAAGTGGAATTTTATCATTCCAGTCGCACTTTAGCAACCATAGTTGTTGCATGAAGATTTTTGCACGGCAAATTACAGGACCGAACAAACCAAGGGGGTCAAAGAGTCTTGCAATTTGACTTAGAATTTCGCGTTTTGTATAGTCAGAATTTCTGTTGACGATAACTTTAAAGTTAAATGTATCACCAGTGCAGTCCCACATTATTCCGAGAGTTTTTGTTGAAGTTTCTTCGGCATTTTGATTAAAGGGAAATGTTTGATAATCAGGATTTATTTCTTCAATAACATTAGAACGCCATTTATGCAAGGCCATCTGACCTTTTTTGAAGATGTCTGTTAATTGTTTTTTAATTTCAAAAAATTCGGAAATGTCTGATGCACCTGACAGGCAATCATCCATGTACATATCATTCTTTACAACTTCGGCAGCTAATGGGAAATTGTTGGCTTCATCTATCGCTAACTGTTGGAGCACTCTAGTGGCAAGGTATGGACTGCTTGCACAACCGTAGGTGACCGTTTTCAGAGTGTAGATTTTATCAGGTTCCTCCCTCCCTTCTCTCCACAATATTTTTTGGTATCTAGTATGCGACGGATTCACTTCTATTTGTCGAAACATTTTATTTACATCAACTGTAAATGCGAAAATATGTTTTCTAAAACGAATCATAATTGAAAAAAGATCATCCTGTATTATCCCTCCTTTAAACAATAAGTCGTTTAAAGACTTCCCATTAGTAGTTTTACAACTCCCATCAAAAACAACCCTCAGTTTAGTTGTAGTACTTGATGGTCGCAAAACACCGTGATGAGGGAAAGAATATCCTTTATCAGGATTTATGTCATCGGAATTTTCTTCCATGTGTCCTAAAGTAGTGTATTCTTTTAGAAATTCTGAGTATAATTCCTTTAATTTGGGATCCCGCTCTAAACGGTTCCATAACTGATTTAATCTTTTAGCGGCAATTTGTTTTGAATCTCCCAGAGAATTATCTAACATTTGAATCTTAAAGGGTAATTCAACTACATATCTGCCGTCCGGTTTCCGATAGTGAGTCTTTAAAAAATGTTCATTACAGTAATTTAATTCCTCACTAACTAAGGGTTTTAATTCACTTACTTGTTCCATTTCCCAAAAAGCACTTATTTCTTTTTCCAAATTTTTATAATCTGTTACTAAAAAACAAGAATCAGAATATTCCCTAAATTTTGAGATAGAATTGCATACAGTTCCTGATATAACATGACCGAAAAAAGTTTCTACTAACATTAATTGGGAATCATCAATTTTAATTTTATTAGACCCTATTAATTCATAGAATAACTGCGCTCCAATCAGTGCATCTACGCGTTTCGGCTTATTCCAATTATTATCCGCTAATTCTATGTTCGACGGCAATTTTAATTTTGACGTATTTATATATTTGGGTGGTAGATTAGCGATTTTAGGAACAACTAACATATCTAATTGATAAGATTTAGTTTTGTTTTCATTAGTTAATTCTGTACTAACAAATGATTTAGCATTTAAACATAAATCATTAAGTCCGGAAATGGAAATATGAGTTTTTTGTTTACGCAATCCTAATAGATTTGCGGCATAAGAAGACAATAAATGCGAAGAGGAACAACTGTCTAATGCAGCAATTAAAGGTTGAAATTCCCCAGAACCGTCCTTCAAATATATCACAGCTGTGTTTAAAATTACACAAGATTTATTTATTTCATTTTCCTTCGCGAAAAATGTTTGATTATCAGGAGAAAGGGAGGGGGGTGAATCCACCTGGCGTCTCTCTGTCTGATCTTCAACAATGAATTGCGTTCTGATATTATTATTTTCATTTAATGGATGAAGTAATGAATTATGCTCTTTGCTGTTACAAGAAAGGCATTTATTTTTAGATAAACAAGGATTAGGTAAATGGCTGTTTAAGCAAGATTGACATAAATTGTTGTTTTTAACAAATTCTGATCTCTTTATCACGTTCATTTGTTTAAATTTCTCACATCTATATAAAGAATGTGAGTCTTTACATCCTAAAATACACGCTTTTCGCTGTTTTGATTTTGTTAAAAAGGATTTTTCCATGTTTGGCTTAGTGCCAGATTTCCAGTTATTATACGGAGATTTTTTTTGTTCCTTTGAAATAACAGTATTTTGAAGAATACGACTTCTTTCTTCCAAAAAGCTTAAAAAGCTAGCTAACTTAGGAATTTCGTTTTTATTTAATTTCATTTCGAACGATTTTTTTATTTCAGAATCTAATCTTTGAAATAAGATGTGCATTATTAAAGCATCTGACAGCTCGTTAGATTCAAATTCAAGTAATTTTAATGCACGCAAATTACATTTTGTATTATCAATTAATTGCATTAAATGATTAGGAGAATCGGGTACTTTTGAAAAATTAAGTAGTTTAATAATATGGCAATCAATGACAGCTCTTTTATTTTCATATCTTTCTTCTAACGATTGCCAGAGCGATTCGTAAGTATCTTGAGCTGACTCAAGCCTTTTGGCTTCACCTTTTAAACAACCCTTTAAGTAGCATAACTGCTGAGTTGAATTCAGATTTTTATTATTACCGATAATAGACATAAATTGAGACTTGAAGTTTTGAAATTCGTCATATTTTCCATAAAAATTGGGTAGAGGTAAGTCTGGAATTTTAAAGTTATTACTAACAGTAGGGTTTTCTTTATTCATATTAACACATTCATATTTAGAAAGAATAATGTTAAGTTTTACCTCTGAATCTTCCAGTTCATCTTCTAGCTCAGTTGCTAGTTCCAAAGAATCAGTTATGTCGACATCTTCCGGAAGAGTTGTATACGACACTATTAAATTCCGTAATGACGTTTTAATTTCCAAAATAGAAACCTTTTTGCTTTCTAAAAGGAGTCGGTCTTCTTGTTGCTCTTCTTGCGATCCTTTTAGATGAATGCATTCAAATTCATTAATAAATTTCGTAATTTTATTTACTTTTGTTTTCAATACGCCGCGTTGGCGATTTAAAGTAATTAAAGTAGTCATTTTTTATTTAGCTGTCCTCCGGGTCGGCTAGGACCATATGTCGACAGCGTTAGAGAAAAGTGGACTGATTTTATTATACCATAGGTTTTTATTAATTATTGCCAGGGGGCAAACATTTATATGAGCTTTTGTATCGAGCGCCCTCGCTCTCAAAACAAAAGCTCATATAAATGTTTGCCCCCTGGCAATAATTAATAAAAACCTATGGTATAATAAAATCAGTCCACTTTTCTCTAATGCTGTCGACAAGGGGCACTATTTTTTAAACTAAAGGGCAGGAGGGGAGGAGCATCCCCCTGAAACCCTCTGGCATAAATAATGCATGTAAAGGTAGCAAACAGCCATTTTGAATCTATCATTCGCTCCCGTAATTTGGCATGCGCTTCTCTGTCGCTTTGCTAAACTTAGCTTTTTCTAGCATGCTGAGTTTTGTCCTGATGAAGAATCTCGATAGTAGATTCAAAACGGCTGTTTGCTACCTTTTCATGCATTATTTGTGCATTTCTAAATGTTGGTTTTCTATCTTTATACATTTTTGCAAAAGGGCTTTATTTGCTATTTTGACTTCAAATTTTGTTTTATAATCTGAAAGTAAAGATACAATTTTCTAAAAGATATAAACGTAAATTCTTGAATTTATTACAGTGTTTAAATATAAATCGTAGGAAAGCTGGCAATTCTTTAAACTTTTGAGAATTACCTTTTACTCATTGATAGGGAACTTATTATAACATTTCATCTTTTGCATTGCAAACAAAAGTTTTTAGGTATTGTTTGGGATCAAACAATTACTGTTATTCATCTATATTTGCTTTGCTGCATTCTACCGGATATCCGATAGAGAAGTCGGATATCCGGTGATTGTGATTCGGATATCCGATGATATTTCGGATACTAAAAAATCAGCCGGATATGCTGGATATCGGATATTGGCCGGATATCTGTTGCATCCCTACAAAATACATCAAAACAATCCATTGTAGCAGATATTTTCATTTGGCACAGTTGGCAAAAGAATGGGAATATGTACATAAGTGACAATCTTTCGGTTTCATTCAAGTGGCTTAAATTTTTTTGAACAGGAAATTTTACTGACTATATATAATAATATACGATTGACATAGAAACAAAACAAATAAAATATTAATTTTCTGGGGGTTTTTTCTTAACTGAAAAAGAAGACTACAAGATATTAAATAATAGTTAGTACATAATAAATACTCCTCAACTGTTTTTAATATAGCAACTTAGATGAAATATGACATTACAAAGAAAATTAAATCTTGTAAGTAGCATTATTGTTGGTAGATTGTGTTCCTTCTTAGCATGTGAATACAGAAGCAGGTACCATTTTCCTAATTGTAAAAAAAATAAATAAATAAATAAAAATAAATAAATAAATCATTGTTTAAAAAATCAGTGCAAATCCCAGCATTTATTGGATATCCATTTAATATTATGAAGATATAAGAATGTCAGATTATTGGCTTCTCCGATTGTTTTAATATTATCTATAAATTTTGATAAAATTTATATAAGACATCAGTAGGAGATCAATTATTAAAAAAATGTTTACTTCCAAATGAACAGAATGCAGCCAGTCTATAAGCAAGACAATGTTTTACCATTTAAATGTTAAAAGAAATAAATCGAACCAATTAGTTATTTCTAATTTTAAATTTGAATGTTATTCATCAAACTAATTATAAATAAATAAATAAACAAAATTATCTGCAATAAATAACACGTTTCAATAATATTTTAAGTAAGTGGTTAGTTATCTGCAAAAGGAAAATTGGGACAGATGACATTTTGTGCAGCTATAGGATCAAATTCCAGTTTGAAGTACTTTTAGTAGAGGAGTAATCAAGGAAATTATCTGAGCTTAAACTTATACTATTAAAAAAAAGGTGCATAAATATAATGATCTTTTAAAAGTTACCTGATATTACAAATAGCAACAATGAACAATGCAAGGCTATGCAATGGATTTCCTAGTTGCAAGGCAACCTCACGTCCAGTTTAGAGATAAGCGTCTGAGAAATGAGGGAGCCATATTAAATAAATAAAGTTTAAAGAAATAATAATAATAATAATAAGGAAACTATTAAAATTTTAATCTTTAAAAATATAATTTATAAAAATGTAAAATTTATAGCGATATAAAAATACGGGGCAAAAGACAAGACGCCAAATGCAGGAATGATTCGTGGATTTTTACATCGTAATAAGGATTCGCGTAAAAGGAATCATTCATTAGATTATCTATGAAAATGTTACCATGATAGTATAATAATATTTTTTTTAAATCCCTGGTTATATTTTTAGCTATCAGAACAGACATTAACAGAAACAAACTTTACTATTAAATTTTCGTGTTAATTATCCAAAATAAAACTATGTAGAATTTTAAAACCAAGGCTATATTTAAGTGCAAGATTCGTGGATTTCGACTAATGTTTTCTATTTTTATTTAAATAATAAATGTTTTATTTTGTTAATTAAAAATTAGTTAAACATTTCTGTTGCCGTAATTGTTCTCTTCCAAATCATTCATTTCTTCTGATTCATTCATGGTGTTGGCATCACTTTACTTTTCTCATAATGAGGTAAAAATGTGTAGGAAATAAGTGTGTTCTGATTGTAACAATAGCAAATTTTTTAAACCAATTGTCTGGCCCAACCTTTTTACTAAAATAAATTAGTGGTAAGATATTTTATTTTATTTGCATAACCTCTTATATAATTTTTTGTCTTAATTTCTGATTTTGTGACTTTTGTATGAAATTTGCGTTTATTCATGATTCAGTGGAACAACATTAAGACTGTTCTCTATGGCCAAATTGCATAACAACTGTATGTCCAGTCTAGAGGTGGTTCCTCCATATGTGGCATTAGGAATCCCTGAAAAAAAGAAATATTGTGTAATAGTGGTTAATCCTTTAACATATAAAAAATTTATCTAATTATTACTTAAGAGAAAATGAAAACAAAGTGTAAAAACAGGTAAGAAAAAAAATAAAAGAAAGTAAATATTCCATTAGATCCAAAAGAAAACATGTCAGTCTAATTAGTTACCCAGACAAGCCCCATCTAACAAAAAAAATTCATGATTCCTTGGCAAAATTTTCCTGCTATCTTTGGTTGATTTTGGCAAGTATTTTTTTAAATGATTGATCGTTTTTTTTTTTTTTTTTGCAGCAATCATTTGTTGAAATTCAAGATAGATTTTATGTTCAAATTGTCGAATTTATAGTTGATTTTTTTTTTTTTTTTTTTTTTTTTGAAATTATTGGTTTAATTTTTCTGAAAATTAGTAACAGAATAACCCGTAAACTAAAGATAGTTTTATAAAAAACTTATATTTGAGTTTTATTAAAAAAAATTCATCTTAAATATCTACTTTAGTTCTATTATTTTCAAGTATCTCTTTTCAATATTGTAAATATGTTTTTAATGTAAATATTTTGCACGGAAAGAGGGTGTTTGATGTAGATAGATCCATTTTTTACACACAAAAAAAAAAAAGAAAAAATAAATAAGAATAAAAATATGTATTGAAATATCTGCACAAATTTTATCATTTTCTGGTATTGAAAATGTGTTCTTGACATAAATCATGCTCCTTTTTTTTTGCAAGTGACGATTAAACTGAAAATGATCCGAAATTCAGAAAAGTCTGTAATCGCCAGGATAAACAATTTTAGATTTAACTTTTAAAAAAATATATTTTTCATGATAAGTTTAATATTCTTGTGATTTGTATTATATTTTGAGTCTTTATGAATCAGAAATCCTAATTTTTTTAAAAATCATGTGGTTATTACTTTTTTTCTTGTGTGTGTGTGCGATTCATAACAGATGGTGACACTGCATAAATGTTTCATAATTATTTAAGATGTACATTTCAAATTGCTTTTGAGCATTTTGAATTGCTTTTACTGAATGTCTTTTTAATTATTTTCAACTACCAAGCTCTTTGCATTTTTGTACAGTTGAACCTTGAAAATACAGAAATCCAAATTCAGGAAATCTCTAACATCCAGACATTTTTTCAATTTCAGTTTTATTATTATTTAAAATGAGATTTACTATAAATTTCCTCAAAAGCAGTTAAATTCTTTTAACTAAACACTAAATAAATAAATAAGGGCATACAGCCAAGGATTGATAATCCGCAATTTTCTATAATTTGCGTTATTTTATGAATGTAAACAGTGAAATAAACAGCTAAGAAAATTTACAAATTTGTGATTCAAAAATGATTTTTTAAAGCAAATAATAATAAAAAAAAATTTTTTAAATCATAAAACATCTGCCTTTTTATAATTCTTTTATTTTATTAACAGTAAAAAACAAACTGTATTACTCAACATATGTAATTATTTCTATTTAAATGCACATAATCAATTTTTTATAACTAACTTTAAAAAAGCATTTTTTGAGATGGCCTATTAAATTAATTATTAGATTTCATGTTTATCTTTTCATATTATACTCATTATATAGTAATTAAAATGCTGTTTAGGACATAATGAAATGAAGTATAATCCACAATACTCCATAATCTGCACAACCTTTGGTCCCAGCTTATGCAGATTATAGAACTTTGACTGTATTCTTGCATAATTTTATAATTATTGACATTTAATTATAGGCTTTAACTATAAAATAATATAGAAATTTTAATAAAGTCATTAAAAAAAAGAGTTGAGGTGATACGTAGATGACACGAACCTTCATACATTTTAATATTTATAAACCAGGGCTGCTGGCTTTTAGCCAGCAGCCCTGTTTTATAAAAAAATCGGTTGAATCGGCCAGCTTTTTCTGGTTTAAACTGCTTGCAAAGGGTCGGCTTTTTTAAGAAAACAAGAAAGAAGAAGAACAGTAGAAATGTTCTTGTGATCAATAGATGGGAAGAATGTTTATTAGAAAATTTGAACAATAAACATTTTTTTGAACTAGTTCAAATGGTTTTTACCAAATATAATACCAGTAATTTGACTTACATTTTAAATATCAGTACTACACTGATCTTGTTTTAAACAAAACCATTTGCTGAAATTTTGTTTTAAATTCCCTCTCCCATAACTATGCTCCTTTAAGCGTAAATGTGTTAGTTCCTGGAATCTTGCTAATCCAGTAACCTATTAGATTAAACACTAAACCTCTCCTAATGCGAGAAATTTGGGGAATGGAAAGTTTACTAATTGATCCAAATCAATTATACTCCTTTTAATGTGTAGAAAATTTTGTGAAGGGACAAGAACAAAATATTTAGTCAATATAAATAGAAGGAAAGAGCATGTTTACAAACATTTCCATCAACCAAATTACCACACCACTTCATTTTTATTATAGTGATCATTGCAGGAACATTTATGTCAATATAGGCCAATCATATCATGGACCTGTTAAACAGAAACCAATCAGATTGGCTGAGGTCATGTGCACGGCAGGAGATATAAAAAACAGATAGATGTTTCTTGCTATTGCCACCGCACAGTAATTCAACCCACACTATGTCAGCATCTCTTTCCTTATAAGAAAAACAAATGAAGATAAAGGGACATACAGTTAACTCTGTATAAGTCAGAATCAATCAGAACTGAGAAAATTGTTCACAGTAAATGATATTCTGCCTTAGGCAAATTTTACACTGTCTATGGATTCACAAGGACTTGAAAAACCTTTTCGAGCTAGGAAATTTTCCATCTTACTCAGTCTGGCTTATTGAGAATTTACTGTACTTAGAAAGAAAAATAAATATAAAAGCTATGTCAAAATTATTTTTTTTCTTAATTTTAAAGTAGAATGCTGCCTTGTAAACTTCTTACATAAACAAGTGACTATTTTTATTCATAATACTAACACAATCATATATGCTAGGAGCCATTGTTCAAGTGAAGTATTTTATAAACAGTATATCATTTTGTATATTATTCATTTGGATATAATTCTTACCCATAATAACATGAAAATTACTTAACTAAGCATAGGATGTGCCACTGGATCTATAGTATAGATGTCTGTTAATCATATTGGCTATTTACAAGATTTTTTTTATATACAGTAGACTTCCTTAAATCCGCAAACCAGAAATCTGCAACTCTCTAAAATCCGCACATATTTTATGGATGTAAACAATGAAACTTTCAGTTCAGATATTGGGACAAAATTTGATATTTTTAGTTTTGTATCAATTCCATATATTTTTTTATTTGTAATTTTCTTAATAATACTCTATTCATGTTTTTTCCATGAAGGAAGAACAATATTTTTTTGAAAAAAATTCAAGATATTGCTGATATCACTGGTAATCACAATCTTCTTACCAAATATTTTTATGCAATAATCAAGATTTTTTGGTTACTAAGCCTGACTTAACTTGAAAAAAGTCCTTATTTTATGATTTTGATGTAAATTAGTAATGTACTTTTATGAGGCAAGTTTTGTAGAATAATTTTGGAAAAATGCATTTAATCTTTATAATGAATATTTAATTATACACTATTGATTATTAACTTGACCTTTGCTATTAATACTTTAATCATTTAAAAAATTATCTAAATTTTTATTATTTTAATATTTTATTATATTGTAAGCATTCATTATAGTTCTGAATGCACTATTAATTGCACTCAAATTACTGTTTAAAAAACATGAACAAAGCAATGACCAGAAATCTGCAAAACCTCTGGTCCCAAGCTGTGCGGATTTGAGGGAGTCTACTGTATTATTAACTGGCTATAAAAGTGGACATCTGAAACATGATTTTAAATGAATTTTATAAGATTTTAGTTTTAATTTACATAAAATGGCCATTTGAAAGGTAAATTAACAAAAGAAGTTGTTAAAATATAGTAATATAAGCGTTGGAAAAAAGCCAATAAAAGCCGGCTTTTTCCACAAAAGACTGGTCTTTTCCAATAAAAGCCAGCTGGCCTGGGCTTTTTTAGAAAAAGCCGGCTCCTTTACAGCAGGGTTCATTGATTTAAATCGGCTTGATTTTAATCATGATTTAAATCACGATTTAAATAAACTGATTTTTTAAAAAAATCATTGATTTAAATCAGTTTTTCTTTTAAGTTATTTTTTAATAAATTTTAGATGAAACAGACATAATAATGTGCTTTAATATAATTTAGTTTTATATACCATATATAATCAAACAACTTTCAGAAAGATAAAGCTTAAACTTAGTAAAAAAGTAAAATAAATGTAAAGTTTAGAAAAAAAAATGCTTTCAAATTTCATTTGAATCAAATTATAAAATAATCTTGCAACGATAAAGAAATCTAAGCAGAAATATATTAAATATTTGAATATTTACTCATTAGTATTTAGAAAAACTTTTGCAAGTTGAGGTAAAATAAAATTGTATGACTTTATGTGCTGTACTTTGGTGAAGCCTGCTATATAAGGATTTGAACAAAATCTGAATCAGCAATTTATTTATTTATTTAATTTAATATAATTGATCTCAGCCCTTTAGAATGGTGGAAGGTATTTTTGTTACAGATATCGAAAAAGCTCATACTAAAAAAAGAATTAATGATCAACTAGCTTTTTACTTCAGTAGATTTATCTGCTTCAATTGAACAAATGTTTTTTGCCTTTGGTTTGATACTTTCAGAAATTAGAAATCAACAGATAAAACTGTTAAACCGCTGCCATCGAAATGCTCAAGGCCAGGGGACACAAATTGTGAGGTATTCACTAATTGACTTACTTCTCAATCATGTTGGAATTCACACTAGAAAATTTTGAATAACAATTTACTTTTATTTTATTTGTGGAATATCAATCATCATATATAACACTGAACATTCTGATTAACTTATGATTAATTACTTCTTAAACTTAAACATACACATGAAAATTTGGAATCCCCCAATAAAAAAATATCCAGATGCGGCAACACTGTAGCATTCCTTCTCTGGCTGAATTTTTATTTAGGGATTCCAAGTTCTTATTAGTGAGTTTAAATAGTTATTGTTTTATAAATTGATAAATATTCCACAAGTAAAATAAAATTGCTATTCAAAATTTTCTTGAGTAAATTCCAACACTACTGAGAAGTCAGTCGATTAGTGATGGCATCTCAATTTGTGTCCTCTGTACTTAAGTATTTTGATGGCAGCAATTAAACTCATTTTTCTCAGTCAACACTTAAAAAAAAAAAAAAGTTAAAAACTTAGTTAAAAACTTCCAATTTTGTTTAAATTTTTTATGTGTTGCAGATGTTTTTTATTTTAATTAAAATATTAAAGGTTGAATTAATTTTTGACATCTGATTTGTAGTTTTTCATGCATTTTGTGTAATCAAGATTTTTTTCATAGCCTAAAATTTTACCTTGAAATAATATGAATCATTTATGTATATTGTGTAATATTAGTAATAGATAATACTTATAATATGCATGTCTATGTATGTAAACTTTATATTATTTAAATTAAACAAAAAGTCATAAAATAATAATAATGTGTGGTAATTTTTAAAAAAATCAAAAAAATCTGATTTAAATAAAAAAAATCCGATTTAAATCAAAAAAATCCGATTGTTTTGATTTTTATTAAAAAAATCAAAAAAATCACGAACCCTGAAGTCAAGGAATATTATTACATCTAGAAAATAACCCTTGCTATATCTGTCATATATGCAAACATATAAAAACTACCAATATATTCTTACCATCTGAATTGGATATTTTGACTGGTTAAGCAAACTTAAAGGGGTAACCTGCTCCCCCCCTCCAAAATTATACTTTTTATCTGATCATAGTTCACAGATCACCTCATTTAAATCGAATTCCCTCTGTGTTATCGATGTGGCCCTCAGCCACCCAGACATTTTTGTAAGTGGCCCTTCTCTTGAAAAGGTTGTGCACCCTTATGCTAAAGGATCATGGATAATATTAATTTTATTTAAAAAAAACCATGGAATAAAGTGCGATTTTCGTAAAATGTTCACAAAAAACACTAATTTCATAAAAAAAATCACAGAAAAGTGCTAATTTCATTAAAACGCTGCAAGAAAATGCTGATTTTGTCAAAAGTTCGTGAGGCCGTGAAAGTTCAGCTTTTTTTTTTTACTGAGCCTGTACCATGTCTGCTTACTTATTGCATTATCTATATATTTAAAACACCTGGCTGTTTTTTTAGTCATCAGCCCTGAGCTTTCTACTGGCCCGATTTTAATAATTATTTTTTTAAATGAAAGCTGTTCATGTGTAGATGTGCCCATTCTGGCTAATTTTTTAATTATTTCAATTTTTATATTTTATTTTTAATTTTAAAAGCTTTTTCGTGACATTTCTTCAAAACAGTGGCAACAAGTTAAACTTTTCTCTCTATAATAAAAATTTATTTTGCTTTATTGCTTTCCACCAATCAGGATCTCGATCTCATTGGTGAATGTGTGTCATCGCATTTCAAAGCAAAAAAAAAAAAAAAAAAAAAATAATAATAATAATAATGATTTTCGTAAAATTCAATCCTAATAAAATGATTGTGCATAATTATTCACTAATCGCGGTACAATACACAGATTATTTGCTGAGTAATATTATTAAGTTTTACGTAAATAAAACAGTAGAAAATAAACTTTAATAAAATATGATATCTAAAGAGTGAAATTTTTTCGATGGAGATAATGTCATCATTCAGAAACCAGATAAATTTGTTCTATGAATATAATATATATTGTTATATCTGTGTCAGTGATGATGTCATGTTCAGTGACTTTTATTCCTGCATTTAAATAAACATAATTTCTTCTATTTATTTAAAGGTCCTTGGTATGCGCAAACGAAAATATTTGTATAAGTTGCGCCATTTTCATTTAATTATAATAAATATTTTATGAAACTAAAGAATTTTTAAATAACTGCGAAAATCACGCTTTTATTTCAGAAAAGATGCGTATTTCTGAAGGTGTAAATGATGTCATATTAGAAAAAAAAGAATAAAACCTGTGATGTGCCGGTATTACGATATTTCTATTTTACATAATATCAAAAATTAATTAAAATCATTTCGTTTCATTAAGTTATTATTTAAAATAAAAATAAATAAAACGTTTTCTACATATTAATAACAAACACAAAATTTTTATTCTTTTTAATAACAAAGATATCGTTTTTCTCTTCGTTGTCATGACAATAAAATTAATTTTGACAAGTTCATGGAGGCTACAAACGAATAAATAAATTGAATTTATTGCAAATGCTGTAAATGTGTTGTGGGTTGGTTATGCAGTTTAATAGTCCCTGTTTCTATTATAACTAAAATGTTATGTTGATATTATAATTATTGTACAGTTATCAAGCGATGTTTAAACAAAGAAAAAATAAACTATGCAGATATTTTTGAATTCGTTTTCTGAGGTATTATATTATGTTAACTTCCTGAATAATTTGGCTTTTAAATAATGTTTAGTGCTCTAGAAACCACATTAAAAAGATTTGTAGCTGAAGTTAAGCACAACATAATACTTTATGAATTATTTTCCTTACTTTTTGTTATTTTCTGAACTTTGTGTATCTTTATCATGGAACGTTATGTTATCCCTATTTTAAGAGATGGCAATTGTTTATTTCGCTCAGTATCTTTTTATGTGTATAAGACTGATGTATATCATATCTAATACATATTCTTTTCCGTCGAATTTCGACGGGTGCCACTAGTTTATTATTATTATTTATTTATTTATATTATACCAACACTTGTATGACTTTTTCATTTTTTCCCCCACATGTGCCCTGGGTGGCAGAATGAAAGGCGGAGGGGGGAGCTAAATGAAGAGTATGTTAGTTATTTCATGCAAAAATGTATACATTTATGATATACAAAGAAACTCGCAAGCTAATGTTAAACCTATGAGAGCAGCCTGTTGAGGTATGTGAAAGTAAAAGTAATTATATATATAATCTGAAATTAAAAAAAAATACATATATATACAGTAACCCAATAAGAATTCAATCTCAGCTGTTCTAAGAAAAAAAAAACATTTAAAATTATCAATATGAAAGTGATAATTTTTTTAAAGAATGCTCTCATAGGTTTAACATTAGTGATTCAATTTCTTTGCATGACTAGTTTAGATTTTTAATACTAAAACTAATGTTAATCTTATGGGGATATTTTTAACATATTTTTCACTAGCATTTTAATTATTAATTTTTTTTAAGGATTTTTTTCTTATTAGGCTCTTGCAGTCGATAACTTTTATTGTGTATGAGGACATGGGAGGTGCAGGTCCCCCCCCCCCCCCCCCAATGCAGATGGTCAACAAATTTCATTTTATCCAGTAAACAGCTGCTGAATTTCCCTATTTTATCGCACAACTTACTTGATAAACTTATAAGTTTTCTTTCCCCATGTAATCGGTAAGTGAATCAGGATTTTTTTTTTTTTTTTTAAGGACTGAACAATGTTTTTTTATCATACAAAAATGTATATATTTAAATTTATGATATACAAAGAATCTCACAAGCTAATGTTAAATCTATGGGAGCATCCTTTTGAGATATGTGAAAGTAAAAGTAGCTTTATATATATATAATATGTAATAAAAATCAAAAAATAGCAGTAAACAGTTGGAAAAGCCTTTGACTCGTTATATATGTTATGCATCTTCTTTCCCCCTACCCCCATTCTGCCTCCCCCCAAGGGGACACTTCCCAGGGTGTCCCCTCGGGGGGGAGGGGTAACCGGGGGTATTTTTAGCTAAAGGGTAACTTCAGGTATTTCGGACAAAGTGTCAAGGGATTACGCAGGTTTTATTACCTTCAGGAAAGTGTAAGGTATTTCGGACAAGGTATCAAGGGTTTACGCAGGTTTTATTATCTTCAGGGAAGCTTAAGGTATTTCGGACAAAAATGTGGAGGGGAAATACAGATTTTTTTACCTTAAGGTAGCTTTCAGGTTTTTTTTGTCCGAAATACCTTGAGCTTCCCTGAAGGTTTTTTAAAGGTTTTTTGCTGACTTTTTTACCTGGGTAA
>CAXHSM010001666.1:1931817-2120588 GCA_964019185.1 Maratus speculifer
CGATAATTGACATACAGTAGTTATTGAGTGGATTCATCATTGAAAATGGATATAATTGAAATTTGTTTTTGTATATTTTGCGTACACTGTGGCTACTTTGGAGAATTGGTGTATTTTGCTAATAAACATATTAAGGCAAGTTTAAAATTTGATATGTGGAATGAACAGTTTTGTTTTTGGGGGCCATTTTTTTGTTAATTAGAGGACGGGGAAAGTGAGAGGGTGAATTTTTGTGATGTCTGTGTGTTGCTAAGTTAGAAGAATGAAGCTGATATAATATGGTTCCTCATAATATATATATATGTGAGAAATAAATATAAGTGAATTTTTATTGATTGTATTTGACAAGTATTGTAATTTATGCTTTTTGGGAAGTAGTACACACAAAAGTTCAGGTATGCAGTAAAAAAAAAAAAAAAAAAAAAAAAAAAAAAAAAGAACAATTTATAAATAAGGAGCGAAAAATTTGTAAATAAAAATAATAAAATAAAAAAAAATCAGTTTAAATTTTTTTAAAAAAGCGAGCAAAAAATTTGTAGTTCAATAAATTTTAGCAAAAATTTGTAAATACAGTCAAGGATCGATAATCCCCACACCCATAATCCACAATTTTCTATAATTTGCGTCACTTTATGAATGTAAACAGTTAAGAAAATTTACAAATTCGCAATTCAAAAATTATTTTTTAAAACAACTATAAAAAATCATAATAAAACATCTACCTTTTTTAAATATAATTCTTTTATTTTAATAACAGTAAAAAACAAACTGAATTATGGAACATATGTAACATGTATATGTAATTATTTTTATTTAAATGCACATACATATCATTTTTTAAAAAATAACTTTAAAAAGGCATTTTTTGAGATAGCATATTTAATCAACTACCGTAAAATCCCGTTAATCCGCCCTTCGCGATCAAACGTCCCCTCCCCCACTTTATAAAAAATTTTAAATTTTCAAAAAATCCCGAGAAAGCGCCCTCCCTCCCCATTCTCAAAGGCGATTGAGAATGAGATGAATCATTATGAAATGAAAGAATCATGATTCTTTGATGAAATATGAGTTTTTTTCGAGATTTTTTAATTGATTTCATGCTAATTTTGGCTTTTTTTCACAAATTTCTCCTTTTTTCTGCGTTTTTTGACAGATTTTACGGTTTTTAAAAAAAACCCAAATTTTTTAAAGTATCAAAATTTATGATCCATTCAACGATTCATTCATTTCATCATGATTCATTCCTGTAAATTTTGTTGAAAGATCGCGGAAAAATCCCGTGTAAGCGCCCTCCTCTAACTATTTTACGATTTTTCGTCACGTTTGGGGGGGGGGCGGATTAACGGTATTTTACGGTATTAGATTTCATATGTATCTTTCCAAATGTATGCTAATTTTATAATTAAAATGTTGTCTAGGAAAAGTAAAGTGACCTATATTCCAAAATATTCGATAATCCGCACAGTCTTTGGACCCAACTTTTGCGGATTATAGAACTTTGACTACCGTTTATACTCGCGTATATGTCGACCCCCTAACTTATGTTGTTAAAAATAAGAAAAAATTCATAAGTCGACCCCTCTCCAAGAGGGAGGACCGATTGACTTTCCCTGAAAAGGATGGATTCCTCGGACTCGTTCCGAAATGAAACAACTCCGAAATGTATAATTCCTCAGACTCATTCCAAAATGAAACAACTCCGAAAAGAATCGATTCCTCAGAATCCTTCCGAAAAAGATCGACTCTTCTGAATCGTTCTGTAATGAAACGACTCCAAAAAGGACCATTCCTCAAAGGCGATTGGTATTGGAATACCTACGTGGGCTTAATGTCCACGTTTACTTCCATCGAACAAGAGACGATCTAAGCAGAGTTCATCATGATGATAAAAAGAGTCTAATGTTCATCTCGCAGGCAGCTGCGGTGGTGAAGAGCAGATGATGTACTGTCGATAGATGGTCTTTGAGCAGTTGAGTTTTAGAGACATGCCAGGGCAGGGAGGGGGAAAGGGCTGACCAGTACAAAAATATAAGTAATTTTAATTTTCAAATTTCAATTATTTTAAATCACAGTAGTGTAAATTTACCAAATGAAATATTGAAATCAGTGACAAGTATAAGGGTAACATAATGCAAATGATAGAAATAGAATACACGATGCAAACAGATAAACATAATGATGCAGGCAATTTCAATTAATAAAATAAATTTCTATGTACAAAATTAAACAAGTTAAAAAAGGATAACAAAACTTTATCTATCACATAAATTAATCAAGTATTTATATTTTTAATCCCCAAGGTAACTAGGAACAAGTTAGGAAGGTAAATATTACCTGGTGCCAAAAGCGAGGCAGGAAGACATCATTAGCTAAATTAGTGGGAGGATGCCAAATAAAACAAAATGAAAATGAATTTTGGAATTTGGAAAGTCCACAATGATGTGTTTAAGGGGGTTCATGCCTCCTTCTTTTTGATGGAGGTGCAAATCCGTCATCTCTACTAAGGATGACCAGCGGTCTTTTCTTTCCCTGAGTGTCGTTGACACTGTAAGGTTGGATGGATCGCAACGCATCATTGGTTATAAGAATGCTATGTCTATAAAAATTTATAGCAAGTTTTTTGATAACTTGAGCAATGGGCTTGATATTAAGATCAGCATATATGACGTCATTCCGAACAAACGTAGTCGCCTTACAAATCGTACGCAAAACTGCATTTTGAAAGATTTGAAAATTTTGCATCTGAGTTTCACAGATCGATCCCCAAAAAACTGACCCGTAAGTCATGGTTGATCTGATAAAGGACTTATAAAGTAATAATTTATTTGAAATTGACAGACGGCTGTTATAAGACAACAGAGATTTGAGGGAACCTTGGGCTTTGTTAGATTTGAGAAGTACATCCTGAATCTGTCTAGCCCAGTTTAATTTGGAATCTAGGTGAATGCCTAGGTATTTATATTTGGTGACCCAGGGTATGCTGTCACCATTGAGAGAAAGATTAGTGTCTGGGGAGATAGCTTTTTTTGAAAAAATCATGGCGGCACTTTTTGCTGCATTGACTTTAATACCCATTTCCTAAGCCAATTATTAAGTGCCAAAAAATAAGTTTGGAGTTTAAGTAACACAGTCTGAAGTGAAATGTTGGAAGTCAAGATGGCTGTGTCGTTCGCATATAATGCTAAGAGGACATTGGGAATCCAGCCTGGGATATCGTTAAAGTAGAGGTTGAACAACCAAGTGTTGATAATGCTCCCCTGAGGAACACCAGCCTCGATGATGCGAGTAGTAGAAAGAGAATTATTGACTTTAACACAAAAGGACCTACCACGAAGGTAATTCCAGATAATAAAAATAAGTTATGGAGGAACTCTGTATAAAATTAATTTAAAAATAAGTCCATAATGCCAGACTCGGTCAAAGGCTTTAGCGATGTCTATGAATAGAACTCCAGTATTATGATTACTATTAAAACCCTCATGAATCAGTTCCGTTACTCTCCAAAGCTGGTGTTGAGTCGAATGTTTCGGCCGAAATCCAAATTGCTCAGGTATAATAATCGAATTGGAGACAACGAACTCCTTCAGGACCATTCCTCTGACTTGTACGAAATGAAACAACTCCAAAAAGGAATGAATCCTCGGAATCGTTCCGAAATGTATCGTTCGAAAAATTATGCTTAAGATCATAAATCGAAATCTGAGAATGACAAAGAAAAATCGGATTCATTCCGTTGTTTCTTGGATTCGTTCCTTTTTTCTCGAATTCGTTCCTTTTTTCTCGAATTCGTTCCATTTTCTCGGATTTGTTCCTTTTTTTCTTGGAGTCGGCCTTTTTTCTGGAATTGCTTCCATTTCTCTGGGTTTCGTTCCATTTTTCGGAACGGCTTCGAATGAGTCGTTTCTTCTGGTGAACGTTTCTCTAAAATGGACGATTTTCCCCATCTCTTTTTTTTTTAGTATTGGTAACGTGTTCTGGACATAAATCAGACACTTTTATCGTTCTTTGCAACAGATTATGTAGATATATAGATTATTATACGTAGATTATTTTTTTGAAAAATAAACTAAAAATGATCTTAAATTTATAATCGTTGAGGTTGGAAGGGTTCCGGATTTTGTATTCTACAATCAATGGATGCTGCAGCATCGATTCCCGAGCAAACTATTTTCCGATATTTTATTTATAGAATTTTTTTTTAGGTCTCGCATATAAGTCGACCCACCACTTTGAAGTTCCTTTTTTTTTGTCAAAAATTTCTCGACTTATACGTGAGTATATACGGTATATCAAAAAATTTGTAACAATCTAACAATCCAGAGCGAGAAATTTTTTTAAACCTGGCGAAAAAATCTTTAAAAAGTCTAAAAATTTAGAAGGAAAAAATTGTAAAAATCTATAAATCTCAAATAAAAAATTTATAAAATTTTAAAAATTTCGAACAAAAAAATTGTAAAAGATCTAAAAACCTGGAGAGAAATTTTTTTTAAAAATCTGAAGCAAAAAGTCTGTGAAGATCAAAAAATTTGGAGAAGAAAAAAAAACTAAACTTGACACTTGGGACCTCTGTCATACATGTGGAATGCTATGCTTCATGAATTCTGCAGTAACATGCATATATCTGTAGTACATATTTTAATTCCTGTAATGGCATACAAAAAGTAGTTACAGTGATTCTTATTATTAGTAATAATAATTAACTTTTTTGCCTTTTTCATTTGAGCTACATGGTTATCGTTTATAATATAACTATACAGTGGACTCCCTAAAATCCGCGAACGCCAGAAATCCGTGAATTTTTTTCAGATGTAAACAATGAAATTAAAGATGGCGCTAAAGTCAGCAACTAACGCAATACAAGAAATTCTATAACAATATCTATTTTTAAATCGTTTCCAACTTCTTCCTTTTTTTAATGTCTTTCAATTTAAATTCTGCTGTGTTAAATAATATGTTTCTTAGACATAAGATTATCGATATTTAATCCAAAAAATCATTATCGTATCGTAATTGCAGCTTAATATAAATATCAATGGTCTTTTAGTAGTGTTTGTTATTCGCGTTGAAGGATAATTTTTGCTATATAAAATTATTTTATAGTTTTTTATATTGCCTTAATATGTATATTACTATTTTCGTATCCCTGCTAGTTACAAAACGAATTTAGAATTTACATCCTGTTTAATTACGAGGATCGATATTTAATTGAAATAATCATTATTGTATCATAGTCCCAGCGTATTATAACTTTCAATGATCATTTGCTTGGAAACATTTGTAATTCGCGAAGCAGGATAATTTTTGCTGTATAAAATGAATATTTTTTAATTAATCAAGCTTTTTTTGTTTACTAACAATGGCAAATATTTTTCTTTATAAAAAAAGATTGATTTTTCTCTTCATTATTTATGTTTAGTATTACATCTTAAATATTTACTTTATTTATATTTTTTTCTAAAATTTTATTTTACTTAACTTTTTTTTAATAATTACTTGCTTTTTAACTATTTATTTATTTAAATATTTTAATGTTTCGATTTCTTATATGAACTCATTATCAGACTTAACTACCAACCAAATTAATGTTTCAAAAATATAAACAAATCAATGACCAGAAATCAACACAACCCCTGATTCCAAGCTTTGCGGGTTAGAGAAATCGACTGTATACTGGAAATTTTTCCTTTTTTTTAGTTAGCTATATATTGCAACTTTTGATATAAGTTCTATTTTATATTAAACTTTCCTCCCTTGTATCTATTTTTTAATTCTATAGAAACAAATGTTATGAAAATATACTGAAGTAACAGGAATCAACTATATTTGTATTTGCATAAATTTTGTCAAACCAATTTTCAAGCGTATTTTGCTGGCTAACAAGGTTTTCTCGCAATTCCAAATGATATTAAATGCATGCATGCAAAATTATTGAATTTTTTTTTTTAATTTTGCAAGAATTTTTTTAAGAGTTCAGTGGTTGTTGCTTCAAAAACAGTTCTAAAAGCTCTGCTTTCAAATCCACAAATTTTAAGAGTTTTTGTGTGTCAGATCACAAATTTAGTTGGATCAAAAATAAACAAACAGACAGATAGACAAACCGATAATGTTGTGTATGTACAGTCGCCTATGTCATAAGCTCCGGAGAGAGATGTAGGTTGGGAACAAGATCAACATTTCAACAAATAGACACACATATGTAGTTACACTCGAGTCAAGTCATATGTCTAAGAGTATATAATGGGATAATTTAATGGTTGAATTTTTTGTCGGTTAAGAAAATGAAAATTGTAAAATTGGCTACTTAATTCAGAGTTACAATTGAGTGCAGTTTGTTTAAAAATGTCTTATTTATTATATTTTTCTGTATGTTTTCAGATTCAAAGTTATATGAAATTTTTTTGTTGAAGTTCAATAAGTCATTTCCTTGAATGACAAAGGTAACAATTTGATAAATACCGATTCTTTGAAGAAGCTTCTGTTATAATACGAAACAAAAACTTTTTCACTTGAAAAATGCCATCTATTGCAGAAGAAAATGCTTGCTCTAGTCAACAGCACTTTGATCCTGAAAATGGGGATAAGGAAAAACGCTCTTCCACTGATACAAGAAAAAAAGTTTTTACTTGTGAAGTATGTTCCAAAAGATTTGCTCAGAAAAGTTCTCTAACAAGCCATATAAAAGACATTCACACAGGAAAAATGTCATTTGTTTGTGAAGTATGTTCTAAAGAATTTTCTCGAAATAGTAATCGATTAAGACACCTCTTGACACATACAGGAGAAAAATCTTTTGTTTGTGAAGTATGTTCCAAAAGATTTGCTCAGAAAAATTCTCTTAACAAGCCATATAAAAGACATTCACACTGGAAAAAAGTCATTTGTTTGTGAAGTATGTTCTAAAGAATTTTCTCGAAATAGTAATCGATTAAGACACCTCTTGACACATACAGGAGAAAAATCTTTTGTTTGTGAAGTATGTTCCAAACATTTTTCTCGGAATTTTGATCTAAGAAGACATCTCTTGACACATACAGGAGAAAAACCTTCTGCTTGTAAAGTATGCTCAAAGGAATTTTCTCAGCGTAGTCATCTAAGAACCCATCTCTTGATACATACAGGTGAAAAACCTTTTGTTTGTGAAATATGCACTAAAGGATTTTCTCAGACTATTAATCTAAAAAGACATTTCTTGACGCATAATGGAGGGAAATCCTACGTTTGTGAAACATGTTCCAAGGCATTTTCTTGTAACCGTAATCTAAGAAAACATCGCTTGATACATACTGGAGAGAAACCTTTTGTTTGTGAAACATGTTCCAAAGCATATTCTAATATGGGTTATCTAAGAAAACATCTCTTGACACATACAAGAGAAAAACCTTTTATTTGTGAAATATGTTCCAAAGTATTTTCTCGTAATGATCATCTAAAAAGGCATCTCTTAACACATACAGGATAAAATCATTGTTTTTCTGAAATGTGTTCCAAAGAATTTTCTGGACATTGTCAACTAGAAAAACATCTTGTGTTTGATACAGGGGAAAATGTTTTGTTTGTGTCAGATATTTTCCATAGGATTATCCTATAATCATTATTTTAAAAAAAAACATTTGTCTGATACTAAATAAATTCCTCTTAAAATTCTCTTATATATTTTTTTATTGTTAAAATTGAGTATGAGCCCTGTGTGTGTCGTTGCATTTAATGTCATCACATCTCTTCTGTTTTAGCATTTAGTAATAAAATAAAAAAAATGTAAAAGTTTACCATATTTGTCACAGTTGTCATTTTGATAAAAAGCAAATAACTCCTGCCTGTTCATTAGTTTTCAGTAAAACTTTTTGATATTTTTAAGTTTTGTTATTTTACTGTAAAGTAACTTTCCACTAAAATTATAACTTAATCCGACCTGAAACAGATAAATTGTACTTCAATATGTTTCGCGATAATAAAAAATTTAGTGAAGTAACAGTTTTAAAATCAGAAAAGAAATATTCTAAAAATAATTTTTATGCAAAAAATATGTTTATTTTGTACTTATTGACTAAATTTTCACTTTCAAAGATTCAGATGAAACATGTCTCATTATCATGGATGCTTTACATCCAGCATGAGCTGAGTATTTTTCTAAAGCTATATAAATAAGTATTTGAATATTTCTTTCTTTTTTTATAGTTTTTTTATTATTTTACTGTGAGGTAACTTTACTCTAAATTTAAAACCTAAACTGACCTTAAATGGATAAATTGTATCTCAGTATGTTATGTGATTGGAAAGGCTATAATTGAAATAGCACTTTTAAAAATAGAAAAAAAATTGCTAAAAATATTTTTTCTGAAAAAAGAAATATTTCTTAAATTTTGTTCTTAAAAGACTTCTAAAGGATTTAGATGAAGCATGTCTTATTATCATGTGTTCTTTGCTCCGAGCATGAGCTGTCATTGATACGTTATCATTGGTATTTTTCTAAAATTGTATAAATAATTAGTAACTGAATATAGCGTTAAACATCTGTTGGCATAATCATTAAAAATTGAATTAAAAAGAGATCAATTTCTTGTTGATCTCTCCGTTTACATTCCGAAAATAAAACGAAATGATTGCGAACTAGTGAGGATAAGTTAATATAACTAAGATATAGATTTAAAAAGCATTAAATCTATGTATGTAAAACACCACAGTGAAAAAAGAAGAGGAAGAGGGGGAAAGCATAATTATAAAATTTTCTACAGTAAATTTGATTTTCGATCTTTTTTTTCTGTAGTCCTCTGTTACATAATATTTATATCGTATAAAAAGTTTCAAATACCGATTGATAAAGAGGTTTATTCCGAATGTGCGATAGTCTACAGATGGTGAATGTGTACAATGACTAATTTTTCTGAGTTTCTCATGCGATATATGATTGGATGGCCTTCTGATCACTCTTTCATATTATGTACCAGGCTTGCCCAGTCTAATTTGTAGGAGGCACTTGCCTAACTTTTTTTGAACTCCCTCAAAAACAAGAAATCACATATAGATACTCAGCATACATTATGAAACTCTTTCCAACACATTCTGAATATTGTAGCACCTATCATTTTCATCCATCTGCATTAATTCTGATGCTTTGTGCAAGGAACAAAACATAATTATAAAGAACGAAAAATAATGTGTGCAACAACATGAAACACTTTCCAACACATTCTGAGAACTGTAACACCTATATTTTCATCCATCTGCAGTAATTCTACCACCCATACAAAGTACAAAAATAATTATAGAGAACGGAAAATAATGATCACAGCATAGAATTAGTAAGCATTTTTCAACGATTTCTGAATAATGTAACACTTATCAATGGAATCCATCTGAAGTAATTTCATTACCTTGTACAAAGAAAGAAAAAACGGGCATACAACATAATTAATTTATGAAACATTTTTCAAATAATTATGAAAAATGTAACACCTATATTTTAATCTATCTGCAGTAATTCTACCACCCTGTGACAAAAAACATAATTATCAAGAACGAAAATGTACTTACAGCATAGATTATGAAACACTATTCAACAAATTCTACATTAGGAGCATATTTTGGATGTTCATATAAAACACATTGCATAGCCTGGCAGTGGAAGGTTAAATTATGAGATTTTGCTGCGCGTGAGCCACTCGCCTGCTTTACAGTGCCGGTAGCTGAGGTAGTATGAATTAAGAGTTTCGTTCGGGAGGTGGATTGTTTAGAACATAGGTTCCCAACGGGGGCGGTATCGCCCCCCAGTGGGCGCTGGAGCCTTCCAGGGGGGCGGTAGTGGGTCTAGGAAAAAATGGGAGGCGTTCGGACGGTCGAGAGGGGCGGTCATGACATACCTACTTATTTAGGAACTAATACAACGAAAATAGTTTATCACCTCTATATTGCCCAGTCCGAGACAAAAGCCTTAACTGCCCCTTTAAATGAAAATCTTTACAGACGAACCTAAATCTGAGGAGGGGATGGGTTGAATCTATTTCGCTAATGTCAAAAAATAGCATTGGAATTCGAAGAAGGGCTAAATTAAAACGCATTATGAATTCAAAAATTGTGGAGCAATAAATTGGCGATAATTAAATGGCTAAAAGTTTTAAATATAGTTATTTTTTTTTAATCTGTATTTCGAAAAATTCTGAAGTATGACGGCACATGCCAGAACAGAGACTTTTAAACTAACCCGTGATTTGAATCAGTTCAAGAAATTTGTTTAACCTTAGTGAAAGTGATAAAAATCGTTATATCTATAAATTTGTTGAAAAGTAAATTTATTTAAACTTACATAAGTAAAATTTTTATGTTTCAAAATATTTTAATCGAAGAAGAAATGCCAGCAGTACAGTATTGAGTATTTGAAATATAGATCTACGCACTCTCCTACAAAGCAATCGTTACCTATGTGCTTAATTCGCCAAGAAGTTTTTTAAAATAAACCTTGAAGCCTTCTAGGCTACAAGAGCATTTGAATAAATGCTTGCTCATAGAAAAGACAAAGATATGTCCTATTTTTACAGTTTTTTCATCTTTACAAGAAGAAAGTAATAGATTCGCGAAAATTTTCGAATTCCGGATTCTGATGGATTTACACGTTTTAGGGGTCAGAGATTCATTAAACATCTTTTTACAAAATGTCTGTCTGATGTCAAAATGAAATGTAAAGAACACATTGCAGACATAAAATTTAATAGAGATAAAACCGCATAATCAAGGCTAAATAAAATAGAAAACATAGATATTTTATTTAATGAAAGTAGATTAATTTCTAGGTCAGATTTTTAATTGCAACTTTTTATTAGAGTGTCTGTTGAAATTTACGTCAGAAGCTCAATGGTCTGCAATGACTCCTTGTCATTTCAAATACCAAATATTTGGATTGAATTGTTAGATAATTTGAAAATTAAAATTAAGGAACGTGAAACATAATGAAAATGTCACGCGCGTGATTTTTATTTATTTATTTTTAAATTTCATTTGTGACATTTTATTGCATTTTCCATCTTTGTGTTTATTTGTATCATTTTTGTTTTTCTGATGATGACTGAGTAAATTCAATCGAAACATGTCAATTATTAAGATCTTTTAATGTATTTAATTAGCATTTGATGTCCTTTTTAGCAATTAAATATTGTAATATATATTTTTGAATTATTTTTAATGGACGTATAAGAAAACTTCTATTTATAATTAAAATGTCTGTCTGTTAACCTATCTGTCTGCATGTTACATTAATTTGATAGGAGTTCTATGCCAACAACTAATGCACGGAATTTATAAAAAATCTATATTCAGGTATTCTCTGTTATAAATTGATGCTGATTAGTTTTTGGTGCAAATCACTCATCAGGTGTTATCGCTGCTATGCTGCCCTTTTCACGATTTCCCCAACGGCTTTATCTAAAGAACTACTATATAGATTTTCACCAAACTTCTGATTTGATTATTCCTTAACTTAAATAGATACTGTTTACATTTTTTTTTTTGAAAGATGCTCCTCAGGTGGCGCTGTTATGCTGCCTTTTTCACGATTTCTGCAATAGCTGATTTCAAGAATTGCACGGATTTTCATCAAACTTCAGATTGAGTTTTACATTCATAAATATTATTGCTGATTATGTTTTGGTGAAAATCACATAACAGGTAGTAGTCCCATTTCAAGAACTAATGCACGGGCTTTCATACAATTAGAATCCTCACGATGGACATAAATTTCTATTTAATTTTGATATTGTGAAAGCGAATTTTGAAGTATTAACATGCATGAGATCAAAGAAAGTTTTGGTATTTGCTGAAGTTTTTCAAAAACTGGAAAATGAAAATTTAAAACAGTAAACCAAACCAAACTTTTTTAAGTCAGCTTCTAAACAGTAAGATGACGGACTACGAGCCTCATATATCTTTATAATTTTAATTACGAAAGTATTAAAAATTGCATGCAGTTAGCAAGAAATTAATCTTGCCTTTAGTCAGAGAGATAATAAAACCATCAACAAACTTTATCATAAGAAACCGTCTGATATCAACAGAAAAAATCCTGAATAATAATTCTGTACAAAGAGGAATATATGGCTAAAAACATTGAAATATAATACTGTTACTTACAAAACCTGCAAGTATTCCATTCATCAACGGATATCAATGGATCAACGTTACCAAATAACAAAAAACCATAAAAGAAAAAAAAATCAAGAGTTGTTATTTGCTAAAAATTGGGAAATGGTACATAGAGAGTGTCAATATTTAATACTTCGAAGTTAGTCCAAGAAAAATAAATTCTTTATTATAATATTTTGTCACTTGCTACTGATGTTGCTCGAACAACGACGGGACATCAGGAGGTTTACATGAACACATTTTAAAGAAGCAGCCCTAAATGTACTCTCTTGTACATTCCGTTACACATCATCCGTAATTGGTTTCAAAAAATTGGATTGAACGTATGTATAAGTCGCTGCATTACATTATTGGAGCAGTCAATCGGAATAGAAACAATTCATTGAATGACAGGATATTTTGACAACTTTTTAGTGAAAATAATTTCACAAAAAAGTGAAACAATTGTTTTACTTTGTAGTGCAGTTGTCATTATCTCTTTGAATCAGACTTGCAAATAAATTCAATCGGTTGCTGCTGCACAAAGAAGTTCGTTGTCTCTGAAAAAAATATTTGTCTGAATCGTTTTTCGATATATTTCATTTAGTATTACAGTTAACTAAAAATACGCTAAAACCTGAGTTCATTAAAAAATGACATCGATTATGCGACAGACCTGTTTAGAATCATTAATTAAATAAATTTAAATATTTTAAATAAGACATAAGATGATTGCTTAATTTTAATTAAAACAAAAAATCTCATAGCTGCTTCTGTAGGCAAACTTCTTTTGCTCAAAGGAAATCTAATTAGAAGAGAATACAGCCAAATTGCCACATTATTCGCAGTCTGTGAAAGCAAGAATAATTACTTACTTACTGTCAACACTTGGACGACATTTATACATGATTATACCGAGTTGGTTTTTAGATCCTCTCGCATATGCATCTACAGCAGTATCCTCATATTTGGAGGAGGAAATCGTGGAACTCGCAGCAAACGAGAACTATAACAAAATTCAGATATGGATACCAAGAGTTCTAATTTCAAAAATCTATAGCTCTCTAATCTGGATTGTGAGGGAGAGTACATAAAATTTTAATTGTTTTCCTTTCCTCAGATTTGACAGAAAGTGGTTTCTGTGCAGTAGCTAATTTACTGTCTAAGAAAAGAAACATGCATCTTTGAAACTAACAATTTGTGACTGATGAAGAAATTGGAATCTGGCATGAAAAAATTGTTAAAACTCCAATAGCATCTACTTCGTTTTTTTTTTTTAACTTTATTGGTTTTGTGTTATTTTTCTATTTTTATCAAAAAAATTTTTACTACGTTTAATGACCGTTTTAATTAACTTGCACTTTGATTAACAGATTGTCAGACAGATAAAATATAGATAATATGCAATAATATTTTAACATTTTGTACAATTAATTATTATGGAAGAGGGGGCGTTGGCATTTTTTTCCCTTGTAAAGGGGGCGGTGGACCATAAAACGTTGGGAACCTATGCTCTACACTTTTTAGTATATACGATTTTTGTGATGCTAAATCTAGTAATACACGGACAATTTTTTGTTTACTTTCTGAAACTAGCTTCACCTTCAAGGTCTGCAAGAACACCTTGGCGCTTTTCTTACTAATATTTGTCATATTCAATTCATCTTTTTTAAATTTCTCTTCAGCTCCTTCTTGAATATCTTTACCGGACGATTTACGTTGATCGCACAGTAATGGCACATGACGCTTATTACAAATAATGCATTTTACCATCGCGCGGCACCTCTTAGCGGTATGTTCTGATACTAAGCATACGAAACAGCATCTCTTCTCTTTGGCGATTTTTTGTATTTCTATCAGGCTTAATTTTCTAGCAGAAAAGCATTCCGCACTTGGATGTTTTCCCTGGCAAAAAATGCAGGCTCCTTTTTTCTCTGTTACGGAAGAGGTAGTCAACAGACCTGCCACTGTCGAAGTTTTATTAGTTTTATGTTCAAAATTAATGTGATTCTTTTTAGCGACATATTTACGATCTTCATTCTTACCTAAACCAAAACCAGCTACTGCAAGTGACACCCTCTCTTCACCTTCTACTCCAGTTTTCAAAAACTGCATATTTAATAAAGCAACGACTATTTAATCTGTCCTGCGCTTCCGTTTTCTCCGTTGACATGTTCGAACGATTCCATGCCTTTAGAAATTCTGATGGAAGCAGGATTCTACTAGTGAATATAAGATAGATGCGCACTTGTCAGTTGTAACACCTAAAATATCTAAAGCACGCAAATATGATTCCAACTTATCATATAAGGACGTCAACGAGTATTTTCCCTTCGTTTGTACTGATATTATCAATTTGAGTAATTCTCTCACATAAACTTCTACTAATATATCTTCTCTACCAAAGCGGGTTTTTAAACTCTCAATTGCTTTGGCGTAGTTATCACCACTTGGCGGAAAACTCTCTACCACTTCTCTTGCACGGGAGCCGGCAATTGTTGCTTTCACGAGATACTGAAATTTGTCTTCTGGCGCAATTTCTGTATCTTCATCAATTTGTCTAAATTGACACCAAAACAGTAACCAGTCTATGATTTCACCGCCAAACTTTCTGAACTCTAATTTTGGTAATGTAAACTTTCTTCTCATTCCATAAGTATCGATAACTGGATTAAGAATTTCAACTTGGCTGTTTACTGGTTATTGAAGTTTCGCCAATTCTAATTCATGTGCCAATTTTAACTTTTCGCATTCAGTCTTTGCTTGTAATTCTGCAGCTTATCTTCTTTCTTTGCTTGTAATTCCATATTCAGTGCTTCACCTTCTTTCTTTGCTTGCGCTTCGAGTTTTACTTTTTCCTTTCTTTCTGAAACGGCATTTTCTAAAACGTTTTGTACAAATTCTGGATCATTTTTATATTCGTTAGAATTCAAAATTAGATCCTTAAGCGTTGCAAGTGTAGCCGTTGACGATACTTTCTCATCTAATTGCTCAGCCAAAAAGATTAAGTCTTCTCTTTTAAAACCTTTAACCGATTTAAACATCTTGGAAATCTTTATTTCATTTAAACTTTATGAATACTTTTAAAATAAATATGATAAATATATTTGTTTAAACTCGGTCCTGTCGCGGACACCAATAATTTTATGTATGGACAATATACTAATCGTAACACGATAGTAATTGTTACCTCTACAACTCTAATTTTTACTATTAAATATCTTTTGATAAAACTTTAAATTTTAATAGAAAATGTTACTCACATTTAGTATCTTTAGTACTCATATTGCTGCGACAAAATCACAACACATACGGTGAGAAAAAACACAAAATTTAAAGTAATAAAACGTATATGAAAAAAACTAACAACATTTTAATTTTTTTTTATCTTCGAAATAAGAAAAAAAGGCTGTTGCCACAAAATCCATCAAAATTTGGTTTTTTCTCAATTTTTTTTACATGAGACAATCACATACGAGTGTGCCAATAAAACAAAGTATTAAAATGCCAATTCAACTCAATGTTTCTTTTCTCTTTTTCTTTGCACTGTTCATTAGGGTGGATCGAAATTTTTTTTTCACAGTGGCAAAACCTACCTATGCGGAAAAGATGTTCTCTTGGATAGAGATTACGAGAAAAATAATTAAAAAAATTAATTTTAAATTTTACTACTGCCACATTGAGGTTGAATTTTGGAAAAAAGTGAAAAAAAGACCTAATTTTGGCTAGATGATTTTTTATTCTAAATAATAGTTTAAAAAATTATGCAAAACTTGCCTATGCGTAAAAGATGTTTTATTATATGCTAAGTATGAGAAAAATAATTAAAAAAATTAATTCCAAAATTTAAATTTGCCGCAGTGTGGCTCAAATTTATGTATTTGAACGTTTTTAAGGTAAAAAACAATGTTTTTTATAAAATAAAATATGAATTTTAGAATTTTTAACATTTATTGCAATGAGGGAATATTTATTTGCTTACAAGGTTAAAACTTTATTTTCTTATTTAATAGCTTATTTATTATTAAATCAAGAAAATTTTCAACATTACAATTGGCGATAATGACGTTTGGTATTGAAAATCGGCATGAAATTTTGTAATTCAATTCAATTTTTATAAAACCGTCTATCATATATTGCCCATACACAACAGAAAATCTTTCCGTGACTATTTTGATTATTAGTTTTGTAGAATGAGCATTGCGTGAATAGATGTTATTGATAGTAGATGGCTGATATTGATAGTTGCCACTGGAATGCTTGCTGGATTTACTATTGCTTTTGAAATCATGTCGTTACTAAATCCTCAGTTAGTGGAGGTTCGACACATTTTCCTATTTAATAAAATCTATGTAATCCGTCGCGAAAGGTCAAAAGCTGGTAAATGGAAAATATAGATATTATTTAATGTAATGATTAGGATTACAGACCATTTAATCTCACTCGTGCGCTTTTAGAATTCATCTACTGACATAAATGAACATACAAAAAGATTCTCACATGCAGCGAATATTTTTTCTCCACCATTGAAACATTTGTTCCCAACGGCGGTTCCATCCACGCTGCTGCGAAAAGATGACTTAGTGGAACCTCATTTGGTGTGTAACTAGCACAAAAACCATTGTAGTGGACGCTTGAAGATCAGTTCCATATTCCGAATAACAAATTCTTTGACATTTATGTTAACAGATATTCCGTCACAACCAATCGCAAACAACTTTGTTATATGCATGTTATTGATAACACATGACAAAAAAAATGTACGTCGTGTTTTCAAATTGTTTGGCACTCTCCCAGAATTTACATATATGTGGCCCTTGTATTAGGAAACAAGTTCTTTTTTCAAGCTCAAGTCTGCTTCCATTATGATTTTTCTTCTGCTGTCTTCTAGTGATGTAGTCTTGTTTTTACACTCATCAAAATTTAAAGAAAACGGCCATGATCATAATCTTTTACAAATGACTAAAGGGAATGACTAAAACGATAGAGTTGTCTTTGGTTTGTTTTGTCATGCCGAATTTTTTTCTGTCAATAGCATTCGATTGATAGTTTTGTGAGATAATGCTCATATCTTGAAGTGCATCTGACCCGATGGCAACGCCTGCTTGGTCGGAAATGCCCAAACTGTCCAATATTCTAACTGATTCCAATTTTCGTCACTACAGCGACACCTAGCTGCCATCTACTGTCGACACCTAGCTCGTCAGCTTTATGGCTTTTCAATGATAGCTGATGACGCAGAAAAGTGAGTTTGCTCGAACTACGTCGGTTTAGTTTCCACCCAATATTCATATTCATACTCAAATCTATTTAACTGAAAAAATAGGCAGTGTTTTCGGAAATGGTCCGCAAGACTATAATAGCTTTCAATATCTGATTTTGTTTTATAAGAAATAAGAAGAGCGCAATATTTGTCGTAAGACAATTTTTCTTAAAATACTGCAGTGGTAAATTATTGAGATTCAAACTCATTTACAGATCACTTCTAACTTATTAGCAACTCCTTCTCATTGGCAAGATATAAATAGATGTAGATCGATTCCTTGCTTTGGTTATATTTTAAAATTCCAATATATAAATTTTATAACGTTTTTGTAATAGGAAGCATATTTACTGGTATATCAAAGCCAGTAAATATGCTATGCCAAATAAGGGGAAATTCATATATATATATATATATATATATATATATATATATATAAAGCCATGGTACAGTAATTTTTAAAGTACATGAAGCTACACAATACACAAACAGACAAATCCTTCACTGAAAAAACTGGAACTGCCAGTCTTTCGAAAGTTTAAGCCACTTGCAGCAGTATTAAATTTCGAAATTAGTTTTTTTATTTAATCTCACTGCAATATAGTATCTCTTACGCAAAGGTAAGTTTTGACTGATATTAAAATTATTATTTTGCGTCAAGAAAATTCTAACCAAAATTAGATCTTTTTCCATTTTTTCCAAATTTCATCGAACTTTCAACTTTTTTGTGGCAGTATTAAATTCCGAATTTATTATTATTTTATACTTAACTTCCATACGATAAAACATGTTTTCCGCATTGTTGGATTTTAAAAATTATTAAAACAATTTCTTTTTGACAAAAATCATCTAACCAAAATTCGGTCTTTTTTCAAATTTTTTCGAAAATTCAACACTTTTGTGCCAGTATTAAATTTTAAAATTTATTTTTTTTATTATTTTTCCCTGAATCTTCATACAATAGAACATCTTTTCCGCATAGGTAGGTTTTGATGAATGGTAATTTTTTTTTCGCCATAGACAATCGATCCACCCTACTGTTCATTGCTGATCGCGTGATTCCCTAACAAATATAAATAATATACACTGCTCAAAACAATTAAAGGATATTGCAGTTTTAGGTGGATTTTTTATCTGGGAAACTTTTTAGCTCATTGATACATGGTCGACAGACATAGTAGGTTATATGAGAATAAATTACACATGTTTGGCAGAAAAAATGCATTTTATTGCGCATTTGTGTACAAAAGGGAAAAAACACAATTTGCGCATATGAGAAAAAAGAATAAGAAAAGGTGTTTTCTTTAAAGAAAATCATTTTCAGTAGGGGGTATGGTTTCCACAGGCGGCTAGCAACATTGAACACCTTTGAGGCATGGACTCAATGAGGCTATTAGTGACGAGTTGGGGTATTCTGCCCCACTCTTTTTGAAGAGCTCTTTCCAGTTTTTGGAGAGTTTGTGGGGGTTGATGGCGGCCAAAAGCTCGTCTTTCTAGAGCGTCCCAAACGTGCTCGATTGGATTCATGTCTGGCGAACACGCTGGCCATTCCATTCGAACGATTCCTTCCTCGAAAAGGAAATCCTCCACCAGGTTTGCAAGATGTGGCCTGCAGTTATCGTCCATTAAAATGAAGTTATCTCTGATTGCTGCAGCGTAAGGGACTACAATAGGTCAGAGGATCTCTTCCTTATATCGGCGACCAGTCCGAGCTCCATCTCGAATGATGTAGAGGTCAGCGCGCCCGTCAATGGAGATGCCACCATACACCAACACTCTTCCACCGCCAAATCTGACACTTTCGTGCACGAACGTAGGATTATTCCTACTGCCACGGTCCCTCCAGATGGAAATACGCCTGTTATCCGGATGCACAGAAAAACGGGACTCGTCAGAAAACAGAATATTGCTCCATTCATTTCTCCTCCAGTTGACATACTCGGTTGCCCACTCCCTGCGGTCGCGACGATGCCTTGATGTTAATCTAACACATACATCGGTCGGCGAGCATACAGACCTATAGTATGGAGCCGGTTTCGGACAGTCTGAGTTGAAATCATGGTGCCTGTAGCCGAGCGAAGGTGTTGTTGGAGAAGAGTAGCGTTCATGTTTCGGTGTCTCCGAGCTGTTAACGCTAAATACCGATCATCATTGGGCGTTGTTGCCCGTCTACGAGTTTGCCCTGGTTTTCGGCTTGCACATCTATTTTCCAAAAAACGGTTCCGGATCCTGGAAATGACACTTTGTGACATTTCAATGGCTTGCGCTACTTCGGCTTGAGTTTGGCCCCCTTCTAACCTACCAACTTCTCCAAGCTTCTGAATCTGTCAAATGACTTCACTGAGACATCGTACTCATCGAAACGAAGCAATCACTGAATGCCGATCATCCTTGTCTTCATTCTCTTTTATCCAGTTGAAAGTCAAATTTCATTCGCTGCCGCTGAAGCGACGTTTTTGATGTCAAACTCAAAATTTCCATACTCCACAGTTTGAAAACCAGAAAAATTTGCATTTGTGATTCTCTTCTTCTATTTTCGGCAAAAAAATTTCGTTTACATTTTTATTTTATATAAAACTTCAAATATCCTTTAATTGTTTTGAGAAGTGTAATTAGAATAACGCAAATGTAAATTTATCCTTCATTTTATCTTAGAAAACAGGTATAAAATTTCAAGCTCAAAAAAATAAATAAATAAATAAAAAATAAATAAATAAAAATAAATAAATAAAAATAAATAAAAAAATAAAATAAAATAAAACTAAAATTAAATGATCTCCTATATATATAAACATAAGAAAATGGGATCATCAGAATTGTTTTTAATATAAAACAGGATAAAAGGTTAATTACACATGCTTTTAATCATCCAAATCTTTTGCTTGATTGATGAATTTATTCTTCTTTAAATGTTATGTGAACGAAGTCACGGGTAACAGCTAGTATATTATAAATGTGAAAGTGTGTCCGAAAAAATGGGAATGAAGTTGGCTTCAAAAGGTATGAATTAATGTTTTTGTATTTTTGCATATAGATTGATTAGAGACCTGAAATGAACATAGGCATTTTTTTATTTATTTTTATCAAATATTTCTCTTAATAATCCAAAATCTCATTATTTTTCATACAGAATCAATTGACATTTTTTCTATGATATTTAATCAAATTTAATCAAATTTCTTTTTTGTTGCCAAAAAAAAAAAAAAATAAAAAAGAGGAATGATAATTTCTCTTCAGTAATTTATTTTCAATTGTAAGATTATCACGTGGTAAAAAATGAAATAAATTAATAATTTAAAAATGTGTCATTGTGACATCACAGTTGAAATAAAACAGGTACTTTATAGTAATCGTTAAAAATACAAGGGGCATGAATATCAGTAGCTAATGGAGCTAGATAAATAATGACGTCATACTTAAAATGAATAAGAAATTGTTTTTGCTTAATGTTTTTTGCTAGTAATTAATAGTTATAAGTTACATACAAATGGAATTTTTTATTCAAAACTCACAACTATCAATTTTTGTGGGGAAAAGGCGGAAAATAAAACTATTGATTAATATATTTTTGGCTCTTATTTTTTAACACTTTCCAAAAGAGTTTAAAAATTATTATGCTTTGGATTTGTCTGTCCGTCTGGCCGCTTTCTAACTTTCGTAAATATACTCGGATTGCCATGAAATTTTTTAACGTTATTAACGTTTACCTTAGCACAAATACCTTTTGAAAATGAAATTTCTACCATGATTAGTTTATTTACAGGGATAGTCAAAAAATTTCGTTATATTACAGCATTGTGGGGAAAAATCTTTGCAATTGAATTTTAACAATGTTACACCCTGTGAAACATATCCAAATTTATATGCATCTGCAAAGTGCAGTAAAATAGGCATTGTGTAAAGTATACAGTGAAAAGGACACTTATTATTCTTACAGGGCCACACAGAATTCCATTGCAAAATAATTAAGGGAGGAACAGTTTGCGGCATATTTTAATTATGGTAAACGATTTCATGTATAATCAAATTGATAAAAGTTGCAGAGGCTTAATGTGAGTTATTTCGTGCATACCATTTACAGGGACACACAAAAGATTTCAAACAGTATATATTCTATCCGGAGTACTTACTGTATATGATGGCTGATGACTGTTGCATTAATGAAATGCATTTTGAATTATGATATCTCTTAAGTGTCACTAAATGTATGCATATTAAATGGTGTGTATAAATGCTAGTAGTTACACAATTTAGATATACAGGGTTACACAAAAGATTTTGGAAAGTTTACTGAATATGGGCGTAATTTACTTAAAAATGGTTTTTAAATAAAATATGCATTTAATTTGAATTGCATTCAGTAAACGAAGAAATGTTTGTAGTTTATAGGTAAATGATATACAGTGTCATACAAAGAAATAGATACATGGTTGTCTTCGGATTGCAGTTCTGAAAATGTAATTTAAGTAGTACTAAGGAATATTTTTGTTTGTACTAAAATTTAGAAAAATACTTTCGTGTATTAAAGGTACAAAGTAAAATACAGGGGTGAACAAAAGTATTCAAGAATGTATTAGTAATCTATTAGTATAAATTGCTCAAAGGAAAATTTCAACCAGGGAAAAAAAAAAAAAAAAAAAAAAAAAAAAAAAAAAAAAAAGGCAAATTGGATCATTAGAAGTTTTTTACTATAAATCGTGATAAAAAGTTAATTACACATGCTTTTAATCAAAGATTGCTTGATTGATCAAATAACTCTTTTTTAAATGTTATGTGAACGAAGTCACGGGTAGCAGCTAGTTTAGCATATAAGAAAGACTTTTTTTATACAAACATATTTTTGCACAATTCTCATATATTTTTAAAAGCATCACTTCAATAAAGGATTTTCTATTGCATAAGAAATTGAAATAAAAAATAGCTCTTTAGGTCAGAATAACTTTTTATTTTAGGTAAAAATAACTTTATAGGGAAAAAAAACTACCAAAATGATTTTACATAAACGTTTATTGAAAGCTAATGAATATGTAAACAGTTATTTCCTTATTATCAAAAAGATACTAAGCCATAGAAGAAATGTAATAGTTTCTTTTTATTTTATTACAAAAAATAAAAAAGTTAACAGTGCTTATAATAAATGCAATGAGAATACAGGATTCATACCCAATTTTAGAAATAAAAATGTAAGAAATGTTTACAAATTGTCTACGTGATATGAGACAACTATTTTCTTAAATAATGGTTATCAGATAATCTTTTGGAACATATTTTACAAAGATGCGGTTTCCTTTCTCAAAAGTCAGTGAAGCGATGGGTTCTTAATTTACTCATCAAAAAATGTTTTGGAACATATTTCACAAACAAAAAGATTTTATCCTGTATGCATCAAGAAATGGGTTCTTATTTTAGTATTCTGGGAAAATCGTTTAGAACATATTTCACAAACAAATTTTTTTTCTTGTATGAATAAAGTGATGGGTTCTTAGAGTGTTCCTATCAGAAAATTCTTTGGAACATATTTCACAAACAAAGGGTTTTTTTCCTGTATGCATCAAAAGATGAGTTTTTGGATTAGGATTATAAGAAAATGCTTTGGAACATGTTTCACAAACAATGGGTTTTTCTATTGCAGTATAACTATGAGTGAAGATATTGGTACTTAAAATACTATTATAAGAAAATCCTTTAAAACATATTTCACAAACAAAAGGTTTTTTCCCTCCATGTGTCAAAAGATGTTTCCTCAGATCACTATTCAAAGAAAATCCTTCAGAACATATTTTACAAACAAAAGGTTTCTTTCTTGTATGCGTTGAAAACTGTTTTGGTAGAAGATTGCTATTCTCAGAACTCTCTTTGGAACATATTTCGCTAGCAAAAGTCTTTTTTCCTGTATGCGTCAAGAGATGCTTTGTTAAAGTGCTTTTATCATTAAATGCTTTTGAACATACTGCACAAGCAAAGTTTTCAACACCTACATGAATCGAGAGATGTTTTCTTAGTTGATAACTACGAGAAAAACCTTTGAAACATATTTTACAAAGATAAGGTTTTTCACCTGTATGAATCAAGCGATGTCTTCTTAGATCATAATTACGAGAAAAACCTTTGAAACATATTTCACAAACAAAACGCTTCTTTCCTGTATGAGTGGAAAGATGTTTTTCTAAGTAGCTATTCTTAGAAAATTTTCTGAAACATATTTTACAAATAAAAGATTTTTCCTCTGTATTAAAGGGGGAATGTTTTTCTTTATCACCATTTAGAGGATCAAGGAGCTGTTCATTAGAGGAAGAAATCGCTCCTGTAACTGATGCCATTTTCTTAAGTGAAAAAGGTTAGTTTCAGATGATAACAGAACTTTTTCAAAGCGTCAATATGGAGAGATAATAGAGATATTCATCCAAGGAAATGACTTACAGAATTTCAGCTATACAGCTTGATCTAAATTTGAATCTAAGAATGAAAAGAAAAAATAATATAACAACACACTTTTTAATAAATAGCACTACATTTTAATTCTGAATAAAGTATCAGAATTTAAAAGTTTCATTTAATTAAAAAGTACAAAAATGCATACATTAATCTATTGCAAAATGCATTATGGATTCTTAAGTACTACAGAACTTGAGTATTTCTTCATAGATACAGATTACATATGTAAGTGAGCATGCAATATTGTAAACACTAACATATCTGACCTTCACATATCCTGATAGATAAAAACGCAAAATTTATTTCTTTGCATGCTAGAAATTTTTCTTTTCTATAAAATTCTACTTACTTGTTTAAAATATTTACAATCGATATCCAAACAAATTTTTTTGACTCTTTGCTGTGCTTTTGATCAGGCCTAACTCAATTTCAGTTGTATTTCTCAAAATTTGTAAAAATAGTTAATCATATTGTGTAATTATGCATTTTTTCATATTTTTTTTTAACTTTTTTAAATTGACACTGAATTTTATACATTTTGAATTATTTTTTATAGTTATTGACTTACAATTCATAGATCATTAACTTTTTGTAATTTAGGACACCACTCTTATAATATCATATATTACAATCCCATCAGTATTATCATTATCAATGTTTAAAGATTTGATTTTTTTTCCTTTTATTTTGAGTAATATCCAAACATGGTAAAAATTATTTTTAACCTGCTTTATACACTCAAACAACGAAAAATCAGTAAAATATCACTTCATACATGGAATAGTTTGATATCAAATAACACTAAAAATAAAAAATGTATAGAAATTATATATAATAAGTTAAAACATCATATTCACCTTAATAAATTAAATAAATAATAGGAATCATAAATCATAGTAAATTTTATTATTTAATAGGAACTAAATATTAAAAGTTTTAAAACAATAAAACTTTATAAGAGGTTAAAAACATTGATGTCATACAGTGTTGGAACTCTACCAATGTCCAACTAACTATTAGCCGTTATCAAAGGAACTTTTGTAACTTGAAAGATATATGTTGATTATATATAAAGAGGTGCAACCAATAACAACAAAAAATAGGGAGGTATGGAAGTTGTAGGACTAATTTGAAAGATATATGCTGTTTATATTCAACTACTTTTAGACACAACAACTACTTTTAGACACAACAACTACTTTTAAGATACAACAATTCACCTGATGACAGCTAATGGTTAGCTAAAAGCACCAGGGTTTTACCACGCTATGACATCAATGTTTTTAACATCTTATTAGGTTTTAATGTTTTAAAACTTAGTATTTAGCACCTATTAAATAGTAGAATTTGTTATGAAATATGATTCAATTTATTTATTTAACACTAAAAGTATTTAATAATATTTTTTGTTACATAATGTATTAAACAGCAATAATGCCTTCTAGCAGTTGCTACCACACAGAGCTTCTGAGCAGAAAAAACTTTTTACAAAAAAAAAAAAAAAATAATATAACAACACACTTTTTAATAAATAGCACTACATTTTAATTCTGAATAAAGTATCAGAATTTAAAAGTTTCATTTAATTAAAAAGTACAAAAATGCATACATTAATCTATTGCAAAATGCATTATGGATTCTTAAGTACTACAGAATTTGAGTATTTCTTCATAGATACAGATTACATATGTAAGTGAGCATGCAATATTGTAAACACTAACATATCTGACCTTCACATATCCTGATAGATAAAAACGCAAAATTTATTTCTTTGCATGCTAGAAATTTTTCTTTTCTATAAAATTCTACTTACTTGTTTAAAATATTTACAATCGATATCCAAACAAATTTTTTTGATTCTTTGCTGTGCTTTTGATCAGGCCTAACTCAATTTCAGTTGTATTTCTCAAAATGTTGACGACATTTTTTTAATTTACTAGTAAAAAGTGTAATTTTAAACATACTTCACATTTTGTTTATCAAACAGCAGATTATATATGCATAAATTTATGAATTTATGGCAGAAGAATAGAAAATGAAGTGTTAGGGTATTCCAAAGTTTGGAACCAAATAGTTTTATAATCAATACATAAGTTTAAAAACTATAACGTTATAGCACACAAATTCCATAAAAACACACACTCTCCAAAGTATTCCATACGCCGTTCCAAGGTTGCCTTGATCCCGTTCCTCAGTGAAAAAAAATGAAATGGTGTCAAAAAACCCAGCTCGGTTACAACCCCGAGTACTTTCTATTGAATGATTGAAAATGTGTCAGCAAAGAGTTTAAATACAAAAAAGAAATGACGCAACTATCCGGATATAGCTAGAAGTCAGAGCCACTATGCAGGATCTCTCCACAATTCTGAAAGAAAAGGGGTGCTAGCCATATTGTTTATTAAGTAGCAGTATTTTTTATGAATATTATAAGCTTCATAAAAGTTTAAATCTAAAGTTAAACTACATTTTTTAATTAATTTTACATCTTTATAATTAAAATGATGGTTAAACTTCCAGCAATGTTTAGCTATTGTAGATTTTTCACATTTCTGCTTTAAGACATAATTATGATATTCTTTAAGTCTAATATATAGTGCATGCTTCGTTGGCCCAGTGTAAAAGAAGTGAAATTGACAAAAAACTCTGTAAATACCCCAGTAATCATGATAGTCAATTGGGTCATTGAGATTAGGAAAAGTGACTTTATTAGTTGGTGAGAAAACAACTTTGATATTAAATCTATTGAGAATCTGAAAAATTTGTGTGCTGACTTTAGGAAAATAAGGTAATGCAACAATATTTTTAAAATCTTTATTTATTAAAGTAGAATTAGAGACAATCGGAGACTTGGATAAAATACAGTTAATGAAATTTAAACTAAATCTGCGATCAAGGGCAATTGCTTTAATGCAGTTAATTTCACAATGTAATAACTCTGAATTTGAACAAATATTGCAGACACAGAAAATAAGTGTATTAAATATAGCATGTTTTTGGTGGGGAAGGGGGATGATTGGAATCATAATGAGGGGGCAAAATGACAGCAAAAGGTTTTTGATAAACTGTTGTCAAAAAATCAGTATTACGAATTTCTAAAACATCCAGAAAAGCCAGCCATTATTGAGTTCCTATTTCAAATGTAAACTGAATGTATGGGTCAATTGAATTGAATAAATCGAGAACAGCATTAACATTATGTTTAGATAAAACAAGTAAGTTGAAGAAATCATCTACGTAACCAGTGCTTAATTTGCGCCGGAGCTCACCGGAGCTCAGCTCCGGTACTTTTTTGTTTTTGGTGGATATTTAAATATTTTCAGAATTCACCGGAGCTCATAAATATTGCGCTCCGGAGCCCTCGGAACAGCGCTTCCGAAAAGCCGAAGCCTAAATTATGTTTTCCTTGTCCTCCCATTTCTTAAAACGTCGCGTTATTGCCTCCCAAAACGACGTTTGTGACATATTAGCGAAGTAACGTATCTCATATCTACGAGTATTTAGTGTCTTTCCCCAAGTATTGACTCAATGGTTTCCGAACGGCGGTGACAAAAAACCGAATACCGCCAGAATAAACTATAACCGTATCTACTGCTCACGGTTTTATTTACACGCGGGTCGATTTGTGGAAGTTATTTTTCTGATTAATTTATTTTTCTGTTTTATTGTTAATTGTGTTTATTTAATGTTAAGTTTTGTTTTATTTATTGTTAAGTTTTAAATTGAAATATGAGCAAGCGGAAAAAAATCATTGATTAATTTAAAGTTTCTCCCCTTTCTAAAAATTCGTCCTTAACTCAACTTGAGCCATCTAGTGACTCCCAAAATGATCCAATGCCAAGTACCGAAATGCCATTGTTAATGTCTGTGGATAAATAATTTGTTTCGCCATTTCCAACTAATCTGATCCATCTCCATCAAGTGAATATGAAGAAACTATAAATGAAAATAGTTCGTCGGAAAATTTGCCAGTGTGCTGGTCGAAAAGGCAAGCGCTAGATTTCCAAAGAAGGTACCCTTGGCTAGTTGCGAAAGAGAAAAAACTAGGATGCCGCACTTGTGTAGATGTTTCTCACTTGGGTGCATTTAGATCACAAGGATTAACTGCACCAAGTGAAAACTACTGGGCAAATATCAATATCACCCCAAATGGAAAAGAAAAAGCTCACCAACAGAAATCTCTTCGAAAAAAAAATTCTGAACATAAGCTATCCAAGTCTCATATTGCTGCAGAAAAAAATCACTAAGGAGCAAATTAAAACTACTATTTCTTCTCAAAGGAAAGAGGAGCAAGTTATTACAGAGCGTATTTTTAGAATGGCCTACTATTTAGCAAATACAAAGGCATTCTATGAATTTGAAAAGCAAATAGACTTGCAAATACTGAATGAACAAGACATGGGGGAAAATCCTACACTCTAATGTTGCTGCAATGAATATTGTACATCATATATCTGAAACTATGGAAGAATCTGTTTCAAAAAAAATTGTGGATGAGACACTGAAATTTTCACTGATCTAAATTTGTAATTTTTGAAATATTTAATTATTTTTTTAAGTCCAATTAGAGCCTTTTTTTCTACAGCTCTGCAAATAATGTATAAAATGCAAAAGGTCTACTGGAAAAAGATGGAGAAATATGCTTCGGTAGTTACTATACTACAAAATATTAGAGCTCCTGTACTTTTTGTGTTAGAAATTAAGCCCTGTACGTAACGAATATAAAAAGGAAACTATATTAATTTAAACAATTTTTCTTTGAAATAATGCATATAAATGTCACTCAAAACCGGACTTAAAGTGCCCCCCCCCCTCCCTTCTGTCATTTTATAAAAGTTTCTATTAACCACACAAAAGTATTTTGAGACGAACAAATGCTAGTTAAAAAGATCAATTTATCTATTTCATATTGAAAATAATGAAATCCGTTTAATCTTTTATCTAAACAATCCAAAGCACCTTGTACAGCAACATTAGTGAAAAGTGATTTGACATCAAAAGAAATCACAGTGTAGCCTGTTGGATTGAAGTTATGAATTCTATTAGCAAACTGAACTAAATTTTTAGATTATAAATATTGTTAACCATGAGGGGGGAGAACCTGGAAACTAAATATTTTGCAAGTTTGTAGGATGCAGTACCAATATTTGAAACAATAGGATGAAATGGAATACCAGGTTTGTTGATTTTAGGTAAAGCATATAAACGAGCACAGTTTACACAAGATGGAATGAGAGAAAGTTTGTTAGAATCAGCGATAATTGGTGATGAATTCACCACATATTTTGTGTTTTTGAGTTCAGAGGTAGATGGGTCTTTTTAAATGTTAATGAAAGGACTTTCATTAATTAATTTCATAACATTTTTGACATAATTGGTTTTATTTAGTACTACTATTTGACCTCCTTTGTCAGCTTCAGTTCCAGTGATATTAAGGATTGGATTTAAGTGTTTTGAGGGAATTTTTGATAGAATTATTGAGATTAGTCTGGTCCAGCCTTGCATTAAAATCAACATTATTTTTAATAAGATGTCTAATGGAATCTTTTTGCATCGGGGACAAAATGCTAAACTTGAAAGCGCTTTCAATTGAAGCAATTAATTTTGGAATCTCAGGTTTTTTTAGTAACTGCAAAATTGTTGTTTAGTTTTAAAGCATTAATGTGACTATCATTTAACTGAAAGTCCGAGAAATTAACGACAGTATCACTGTTTACATTAGGTAAATATTCTAGTTTTTGGGCAATTTGTATCCTGGGAACAAAACGTTCAGAAGGTTTTTTTTAATTTCTTTTCCAGACCTATTTTATGGTGATCAGCAGAAGATCATGCTCTATCCTAAGACATTTTATCGAAAGATGAAAAATCATGATATGAATCAGCAACAGAAACATGCAATCTATACAATTATTTTTCAATGTTAGCTAAATGTGTGCGAGTATCCTGAATAAGTGCTCTTAAAAGAGATAAACGAGAATTAAATAAAACCCTACAGACTCTTTTAGACTCCAATAAATTACTAATAACAGAAATAAAACCAGTAATAATTTTGAGATGCCTGCAATTGATTAAAAAACATAAATGATTAAGAAATCTAAAATGTTTGTGTTGAAGCTTCATAAAGCGATTGGTAATTCCTTGAAATGGTGTATGAAAATATTTGGGGTATATGTTTTTATGAAATTTGTGCATTATAACATTGTAGTTTTTTAACTTACGTATTGAAATTCGCACAAAGTTTTACTATTTTACTTAGTTTTATAATCACTGTAATGATTTAAAACACACTTTAAACATGGTTAATCAAACAGCGAATTATATATGAATACATTTATATCAGAATAAGAATGCCAAAAGTTAGATTGTTCCACATTTTGCATTTAAATAGTTTTATAATCATTTATTGTTTTTTAATCTTTGTACTGTCATAAAAAGATAACAGACTGAAAAATGTAAAGCAAACTCTTTAGGTGTAAAAACCTAGATACAAATAAAAAGAAAAAATTTGGATTGGATGAAAAGTGATAAAGATATGTTGTTGTTGTTGTTATTTAGACTCCTCATGGGTCCGGTGAGCAGCTTTATATTTCTTTATAGCTGTCTAAATCCGCAAACACCTGATAAAGATATCAAAAGACAAATCCTTCTTCCTCCAACAGATATCTTATGAAACCATGTGCCAGACAGCCTTCTCCCCTAAAATGATTAATATGTATAGCCCATTATTTCTGAAAGGAAAACATTAAAGTGTGTTTAAACTTTCTTTGGGCAATTTGTATTTGTACACAGAATCAATTTACTTTGCGAGTGATAAGATCAATATTAGAAGTAACATTTGCAGTCTACCGCAAAATACCGTTAATCCGCTAACCCCCCCCCCCTAAACGTGACGAAAAATTGTAAAATAATTAGAGGGAGGTGCTTACATGGGATTTTTCCGTGATCGTTTAATGGGGATGAATCATGATGAAATGAGCGTTTTTTTTTTTTAATGTAAATTCTGTTTAAAAAAACACAGAAAAAAGCCAAAAAGCATGAAATCTATTAAAAAATCTCGTAAAAACGTCAATTCCATCAAAGATTCATGATTCATTCATTTCATCATGATTCATTCCGATTCAGCAATTTGTTTGGGGGTGGGGAGGGTGCTTTCTCAGGATTTTTTATAAATTTAAAATTTTTTATAAAGTGGGGAGGGGGCGTTTGATCGAAAAGGGCGGATTAACGGGATTTTACGGTTCTTTTAATTTTCTTTCTCTTTAGATCTCGGGTATATTTTGATTTAAATATTTCAGGTTTAATAGGCTCTTAACAACAGCTATTCCATCTGGTTTAGACTGAGTTACAATCGATCATTGGGAAGGAAATCACACAATATATCGAAAAGATTAACATTTAAAAATTAATGGACTATGTCTACATTTTAGGCAGAGATAGCTAGAAACTGCACATGGGTAAAAGTTAATCTATTCCTACTACATTTGATTTTTCTTAAATTGCTTGCTTGGTACACATGTTATACGATGCAAAAGCCATATTACTGCCAAAGCAAGAAAAAAAAAGTAAAAAAGAAAATTTACCTTATTAGTGTAAAACTTAAAAAAAAGATGTAAATAAAACACTAGTGTCAGGAATGTAATAAGTTACTGATAAGTGTTTGGATAAAAAAACAAAACAAAACAAAAAAAAAGTATGACTTACAAGAACTTCCTTCTAAAAGGAAAAATCCATCATTTTATTCACAAGGAGGATATTTGCAAAATTTTCTTGTTTTACACCTAACAAATAATAATATTTAATTGATGCAGTGAGCAAACAGTTAAATTTTACTATATAATGCATTTCTATATGCTTTAACAAGCTATAGGTAGTTAAAATATCTGGTTTTTTGGATAATAATAATATAATAATAAAAAATAACAATTTGGATAATAATAATATAATAATGTTAAAATTACTTTTAATTGGAATGACAGACAATTCACACACCAGACACCGCTCAGACATTTCAGACACTGCTCTTTTAATATCATATACTACCCCTCCTCCTCATTAGTATAGTTATCAATTTTTTATTATTCAATTATTCATTTTTTTTCTTTTATTTCAAGTAAATACAAAATGTGTCAACATTTTTTTACCTACTTTATGCACTCAAACAAAGAGAAATCAATAAATATAATTTTACATATGGAATAATTTGACATAAAATAACACTAAAAGTAAGACATGTATAAAAATTCTACATCATAAGCTGAAACTTCATATTCATCTTAATAAATTAAATAAATAGCATTAATCTTAATTCATAATAAATTTGATACTTAATAGATGCTAATTATTAAAAATTTTAAAACAATAAAACTTTATAAGATGTTAAAAACATTGATGTCATACGATGATAATACTAGTGTTTTCAGCTAACCATTAGCCATCAGGAATTTTTGTAACTTGCCGGTTATATACCAGGGGATGAAAGCAATAAAAAACAAAAAATAGAGAAGGATGGAAGAAATAGGTTTAACTTGAAAGGTATATGCTGGTTATATATGTTTGAAATCACAACAGTTCTCATGATGCAGGCTAATGATTAGCTGAAAGTGCTAGGGTTTTTACATTGTATTAAATTTTCATGTTTTAAAACTGTTATCATTTAGCACCTATTAAATAATAAAATTTATTATGAATTATGATTCATATTATTTATTTAACATTTAAAGTATTTATTTTATTTATTTATTTATTGCATAATATTTTCAACAGAAGTAATGCCTTCTAGCACCTGCTACCACACAGAACTTTAGGGCAGAAATAATTTCTTATCAACAAAATGTGTGTACAACATTTTTTCTCTTATTGTTTACTAGTAAAAAGCGTAAGTTCAAACATACTTCATGCATTGTTTATCAAACAACTGATTATATATGCATACATTTATAACAGAATAGTATAGACAAAGGTTAGCATATTCCACATTTTGGAATTAAATAGTTTTATAATCATTTAATGATTTTAGTAACTAACATTTTTATAATTAAAAAATATTGTACATGATTTTTCAAAGTCCAAATTAAGTAGTAAACAATAAAGCAAACTGTATGATTTTAAAGAAGTAGTTTATTTTTATTTTTTAATTATCTTTAAAGTTTTGGAGCAAAGCAGTTTTAACTGAGCACTTCTTTGATCTATCCACTTCGTTTCAAATAAATTGTATACATTTCATATGTTGGACAATTAAAACACCTTTGAAATAAGATCTGCTAATGAAGTAATACTACAAACTCAATAAAGAAATGTCTTTTTAAGCATTTAAACACAGAGAAGCAAATTGGAAATAATAAAGACACAAAAAACAGTTTTCATCATGTTATCCTCAGGAACTGGAACAAAAACAACATTTTGTTACAGTAATACTTGAAAATAATGCTATTTAAATTGTTTTTTTTTAAGAAACTCGGTTTCTTAAAAAATTTCTAAGAAAAACTTTTTTAAGAAAAAGAATTTCTTAAAACATTTCTACTTCAGACTAAATCATTCCTGGCACAAAGTAGCCATGAAAAACTAGCTCTCATACTGGCTTTTTGAAAACGTAAGCATTTCCTATTAAAAAAAAAACTATGATCACACATGGATTGCAGGTTACTAAAAGTAATATATTAACATTCACTTTATTATCCTTCTTATCAAGATCATTTCACAACAATAGAAAGTTTGCAGGGATAAAATCCACACACAAAAACAATTACAGTAGAAGATCTTTATATTGCTATTCTATATACAGTCAAAGTTCTATAATCCGCACAAGTTGGGACCAAAGGTTGTGCAGATTATGGAATATTGTGAATTAGAGAGTATTATGGATTATATGTCATTTTATTATTCCCAGACAGCATTTTAGTCCTATAATCAGTATAATATGAAAAGATAAATAGAATAACAAATTTCTTATTAGACTTCATAACTCAAAAAATGGTGTTTCAAAGTTATTTTATTAAAAAATTAATATATATGTGCATTTAAATAAAAGTAATTATATATGTTCCGTAATACAGTTTATTTTTTACTGTTAATAAAATAAAAGAGTTAAATTCTAAAAAATGTAGATGCTTTATTATGTTTTTCTTTTTCAATTTTTTTATTATTTGTTTTAAAAAATAATTTTTGCATCACAAATTTGTAACATTTTTAAATTGCTTATTTCACTGTTTACATTCTTAAAGTAACGTGGATTATAGAAAATCTCACAGATTATCAATCTTTGACTGTAATGCAATTCTCCATATAACGCATAACTTCTGAGACGTAAATGGTAAATTTTGCAGTGAAGAAGCACCTGAATTCCCAGACTGTAAAAAATTGCTCCTGTTTAGAAAACTAAATTGAATGCATTAGTTCAATTTTATCTTCTTAATTTAGAACTTTTTAATGAAAAAAAAAATACTATTACAATAAATGTTTTATGAGTAATATAATGAATGATTAGCATCCAGGTATATTTGTATCATTAAAATATATATATATATATATATTTAATAAAATGTGGAATGATCTATGTAATACAAAAATTTTGTAATCGATATTCTAAGGTATTTTGATATGTTTTACACATATTTGGCTATATTTATAAGGTAAATTTAATGACGTGTAAATTGTGATCCATCTAACTCAAAATTTTATATAAGGCACAACCTTGCATTTGTAAGTTTACATTATATAGATCTTGTACTGTATTTATAAATGCACCGAGTGTTGCCAGGAAGAAAATTTGAAATTATTACCAATTTTTTCAAATACATTATAGTAGGGTACAAAATATTTTTCAAAGGCAAAAATTTTAAATTATCTTGTATTGTTTGTTCACTACAAAGAATAAGCATGTTTTTGTGTGATGGACCAAAATAACTCCCCGAAAGGACAAAAAGAAAAAAAAAAGATTGATGGTATTACTGTAAAATGTTTCACAATGTTTGTCACAATGTCACAATCACAACAAATGTTTCCAAAATTTCACTTTCATTTTAAAATGTAAGAAAAATATGTTCGCAAACATGAAATTTATGAATTTAAACGTTTTCTTAATTAATAACACAGAACATAGTTTTCATATTGTAAAATATACTTGTACACCCACCTTTCCCGAAAAAAAAAATCAAATGGAAAATATCTTTTTTATATATTGTGTAACATTTAAATTTTAACACCTTTCCTTTAAATTATAAAGTATTAAAGTATTCGGCTTAATTGCTACTATTCGGTTTGCCTTACTTATGTACCAAATAATTTTAATGAATATGCCAGCAAAAATGAAAGTTTCGGTGCATAAAATTTTGTACCATCATATGATCAAATAACAAGTTATAGATTTTCATTAGAAGAATAACTAAAAAAAAACAAATCTTACCACCACTTTATTTTTGAAGATGGATCAATAAATTGGTTAGAGTACAATGATTACAGAAGCATAGACGCCAACACAATGAATGAATCACGATGGCGAATTCATGTATGAATAATGAAACAGCCCATAAATAATTTCAATGAATAAGAAAAAACATTTATTTGTATAGAAAAAGGAATAGAAAGCATCAGTCAAAATTTGCGAATCTAACACTTAAATATTTTCTCGGGTATAAAATTTGATACTAAATTGATTTTGAATGACTCACGAAAATTAAACTTAGATTCTTTGGTAAAGCTTGCTTTAGTTAATGTCTGTTTCATAGCTAGTATTACAACTATGGAGGAAAAAAGTACTAGTCACATTGCCATTGCAGCAGTCATATTAATAAATAAGTAATTAGTCAACTGAACTGGACGATATCGTCTTTTTCGAATGAATGAATGAATCATGAAACGTCCTAAAAATCCACGATTCATTCTTGCAGTATTTCGAGATGTGTGGTATTGATTGAATGTTTTTATTGTGTGATACGCTGCTGTCTACTATTGCAAGCTGCTGTCAGCTATTGCTGTAAAATTGCTCCATTATTTTATGAACAGTCCTTATCCACAACATCATTAGATTTACAGTTCAAAAAATTTGTTGTAGATTTTTTTTTTAAGTTCTGCAATGAATATATCTGTGGATTACACCAGAAAGATGATTATGACTTCAATGCTGTAGATAAGGCAGAGGTAAGCAATACTAGTCCTGTGGCACTTAATATTATCAGGGAGCCTGGTAATTTAAATTATACACTTGTTCTATTTTATTTTTATTTTTCGCTTCTCAAAGAAACAAAAGAATCCTCAAACCTTTTCTTTAAGAAAGTAGGATCAACTGAGAATGACTCAGACTTTAAGCTTGTTAAAGGCCACAAAAGGCATTATAGTAAGGAAAATTTAATTATTACTCATAAAAATAAATACTTTAATCTGGAAAATGAAGTAAACTTAGGTGATGATAATTCTAAAATGAACGATTCTGGATCAGATCCATTTAACCTTGCAGAAGGTAGTTCCAATACAAAACGGTATATTAATCCCTGCAACATCAAATTTAATCAAAAACAGTCTGAGTTAGCCAAAATTCTTACCAACTAAATAAAGAAAAGCCGTGAATTTCACTTAAAGATGAAAAGTTTATGGCCCTTAGTAAATATACGACTTCTGTGTTGCCCAAAATTATTTAGATACTAAAATATATAAATGTACTACACTACACCCATGTTATCAATGGCCAAAAAAAATTGCATCGGGAGATTATCTTGCTACTCAGAGACTAGCATTATTATAGGAAGTCTAGAAAACTATGGTTTTAGTTTAACTAGGGCTGCGATAATAAAAAGTCATAGAACCAGAAATCCAGTGCCAATGCACATAGTTAATGTCATGCCTCGGCCAAATTTTGATGATATGTTTAAAATAAAAATTTTTACATATACAATAGAGCATTGCTTATCCGCAAAGAAATTAAGAATGTAAAAAAAGAATCAGAATTCTTAAAAAATATTTCAGTAGTGACAGAATTTTCAAATTTGAAATTGTTTTACACTAAATTTAAAATTTTCCTTTTCTCTTTTTTCAATGTTATGTATCATAACTTTCTCCTATATAGATTAAAGTTACATTTTACTATTATATTATTTTACTTATTTATACAGTAGACTCCCTCAAATCCGCACAGCTTGGGATCAGAGGTTGTGCGGATTTTAGAATTTTGTGGATTTCTGGTCGTTGCTTTGTTTACATTTTTTAAACAGTAAGTTGAGTGCAATTAATAGTGCAATCAGAACTATAATGAATGCTTACAATATAATAAAATATTAAAATAAGTAATAAACTGAAATAATAAAAATTTAGATAATTTTTAAAATGATTAAATTACTAATAGCAAAGATCAAGTTAATAATCAATAGTGTATGATTAAATATTCATTATAAAGATTAAATGTATTTTTTCAGAATTATTCAACAAAACTTGCCTCATAAAAGTACATTACTAATTCACATCAAAATCTTAAAATAAGGATTTTTTTCCTCCAAGTTTAGCCTGGCTTAATAACCAAAAAATCTTGATTAATGCATAAATATATTTGGTAAGAAGATTTTGATTACCAGTGATATCAGCAATATCTTGATTTTCCAAAAAAAAATATTCTTCCTTCATGAAAAAAAACATTAAGGCACAGAGTATTATTAAGAAAATTACAAATTAAAAAATATATGGAATTGATACAAAACTAAAAAAATCAAATTTTGTCCCATATCCAAACCGAAAGTTTCATTGTTTACATCCATAAAATATGTGCAGATTTTAGAGAGTTGCGGATTTCTGGTTTGCGGGTTTGAGGGAGTCTACTGTATTATTTATTCAAGAAGTATTTGGAAAATACAGTTTGAGGGTGAAACCAATTTTCTTTGTGCTTTTCAAAAAAAAAAAAAAAAAAAATTGTCTTTTTTTAAGATCTAGATTTTATTAAATAACAATAATATTGTTTAAATATGTGTTTAAGCTGTACAAAATTAGTACCGCACAGAAAAAAAAATTACATTTAAAATGTAAATTTTTAGCTCACAAGCTATCATAGCCTGAGAGCTTATGTGCCCGCCCATTCTGTATGTACGTTTGCACATGCATAATGTGATAACTCATGATAAAAGTATCCTATCCACTTGAAATTTTGTATACAGGTACATCCTGATAAGGCGCTTCCCTGATTAGTTTTTGGAGCTCATTCGATAAGTATAAGAGGGGGAATGGGGGCTCATGCCCCTCCCCTTAATTGATATAAATGGATTTTTCATTCATAATTATCAGTTTTCGTTCAAAATTTAGGTATAAGATCATTCTAATGAGGCGCCTCAGTGATTGGTATTAGGTGTTCATTGTATAAGTATAAACAGGGGAAACGGGGGTTCTAATACCCCTCCCCTTAATTGATATTAATGGGTTTTTCATGCTGAATAATCAGATTTCATTCAATTCTCTGAATAGTTTTGGAAGTTTAATGGTTAAGTATAAAAGAGAGGGAGATAACTCCTCTTAAATTATATAAATGGGTTTTTATTAAGAATTTTCCCATTTTCTCTGAATTTTGGCTATAGATTTTGTATATAATAAAGCATGTCCCTGATTAGTTTAGGGGATTCAATGATTAAGTATAAAAAGAGGAGCTGTTTCCCCTCCTTTGATTTTTTTTTTTTTTGATTGGAAACAACCCTTGAAAATATAAAGCTGTAATGTGCAATTAATATGTGTAGCCTGTGAGCTCAATGCCATAAGTTTAACTGAACAGTATTCTTTTTATTAAATTCATATCTAGCATAAAAAATGTAACCTCTGGGTCATTCCATGTCAGATCATCCAGACCATGGCACCCACCATCACCAATTTTGATAAAATTCAGTGAATTTGAAGAATTTTAAATGCTGATTCCAAAAATATCAATTATATTGAAATTGATCAAACGGTTTGTGAGTTATGAGCTTTTAAATAGTTCCCAAGATGGCCGATTTGCCACCATTTTGAATAGCACATGTGACAACATAAGAGTCCATAACTTCTTTCAGGTTTAAGCTAGAGCTTTCAAATTTTTTTTTTTTGTTTGTTTTGTTCAAAATAAAGTAACCTTTCATTTAAACCAATTCTTGTGAAGCTAATTCCATAAAAACGCTGTCAGAAAAGGACTTTTTGTCATTTTTATAATTAAAAAAAAAAGGTGCAACTTCAATGGCTATTTTCCCCCAATGAACCCCCTTCAATTTTTAACTACTTGCATAGATAGGCACCTCAAAGTGTGTTTTGATGACTGATAAAAAAATTTTAATGGGTAGTTCACAGGTTCTCACTTAAAAAAATTAATTCAATCTTATTGACTTTCTCGAGTAACAGAAAACACTAGATAATGTTGATATTTCTTTTATTTCCAGAAATATCAGACATATTTACATTTAAAAGTTTGATAAGGTTTTATGTTGCATAATTATATATATTTAATGTGGCTAGAAAAGGGGGAATCCCTTTGGAATGAGTAAGAATGCCAATAATGAATTTTTGCAAGAGATAACTTGGCAGGCCGATTACCCTGATTTTCCTGATAAATTGGAGTTTCTTGCAATGTCTCAGTAAATTATGAGTAAAAAAGAAATGACGGGAAAATCTTTACAAATACCGTATTTTCCGGGAATAACGCCGCGGCGTTAAACTAGATTTTTTTGTTTTGTAAAGAAAAGTGCGGCCAATAACTAGGTGCGGCTTGTAAATAGGACTAATTAATTTAAAATTTTTGAAAACAGATCAGCAAATCTAAACTTTCGTTGCAATTATACGCATGCACGTGGAATTATATTTTTAAGGTTAAAGAATCTGATGCTTAAAATTGATTTTAATTTACTGATGTACCGTAAAATCCCGTTAATCCGCCCCCTCTCCACTTTATAAAAAATTTTAAATTTTCAAAAAATCCCGAGAGAGCGCCTCCCTTCCAAAAAAATCGCTGAAAAAACGCCAGTTTCGCCAAACAATCATGAAAAATAACCACAAATTCCTTTAAAGGATCGCGAAAAAATCATGAATTTCGCCGAAGTATCGCCAAAAAACCCACATTTCGACGAGAGATTGCAGTAAAAACGCGAATTATTTCAAAAAATCTCTAAAAAAAGTACAAATTATGTCAAAAAAATGGTTGAGAGAGGAATGAATCATGATGAAATGAATAATTCATGAATCTTTTGAAATGTGCTATTTTCGAGATTTTTTAATTGATTTCATGCTTTTGGGGTTTTTTTTGACAAATTTCTTCTTTTTTCGGTGTTTTTTCGACAGAATTTACGTTAAAGAAAAAAAAACACAAATTTTTTCAAGTATCAAAATTCATGATTCATCCAAAGATTCACGATTCATTCAATTTATCATTATTCATCCCTGCAAATTTTGTGAAACGATCGTGGAAAAATCCCGTGTAAGCGCCCCCCTCTAATTATTTTACTATTTTTCGTCACGTTTGGGGCGGTGGATTAACATTATTTTACGGTAAGTTTTATCTTAAATATGTCTTCAGATGTGAGTTGTAAGCGCCGCAGTTACCCTGCAAAATTTAAGATGAATGTTATCAATTTAGCAAAAGTTAACGGGAATCGTGGCGCAGCGAATGGATGAGGTTCCGATTTCATTGAAATAACAGTACAACAAAAAAAGATAAGTTATTTGTTTAAGATCAAAATGTTTTACTTTATATCAGTTAATAATTTTATTTCATTGCTCTAATAATGAATGTGGGTATATAGCCGGCGCGGCGTTATACCCAGTGCGGCCTTATACCCGGTGCGGCGTTAAACTAGTTTTTTTATTTTTAACCAAGCGCGGCGTTATACTCGGTGCGGCGTTATTCCCGGAAAATACGGTAGTCAAATTTTATTGCAAAATTATACTTTTATTTTTGTACAAAATACAATAAAATTGCAACTATTAAATAAAAAATATGATACTTCAGAATAAAAATTTAAATATATAATATGCACAGTGAACATGCTATTAAAATATATCTACATCAATCACAATTTAAATTTCAGATAACTATTTTTTTTTTAAATCCCTGCCAGCTCAGTTTATAAGCAGATGTAAATTTTGAAATTAAATAACAGTAGACTCCCTCGAATCTGCACAGCTTGGGATCAGAGATTATGCGGATTTTAGAATTTTGCTGATTTCTAGTCATTACTTTATTTATATTTTTTGTAAACAGTAATTTGAATGTGATTAATAATGCAATCAAAACTAAAAGGAATGTTTTACAATATAATAAAATATTAAAATAGGCTGTAATAAATTAAAATAATAAAAATGTAGATAATTTTTAAAGTGATTAAAATATTAAAAGCAAAGGTCAAATTTATCAATAATGTACAATTAAATATTCATTATAAACATGAAATATATTTTCTCTAGATTATTCAGTGTAGCTTGCCTCATAAAGGTACATTACCAATTCACAACAAAATCATAAAAAAGAAAGTTTTATTTCAGGTTTAGCCGGATTTAATAACCAAAGAAACTTGATTAGTACATAAATATATTTGATAAGAAGATTGTGACTACCAATGAATCAACAATATCTTGAATTTTTTCAGAAATAAATTTATTCTTCCTTTATGAAAAGAATTGATTTTAGGCACACATAGTTTATTTTTTTTAATTCTTCTGCTAAAATTGCATCTCGATTTTTATAAACAATAAATAATGTTTAATCTAAATTTTATTTTATGTTTTCGCTTTGTCTCCAAAAGTAAATGGGAGATCTCAAGATATGATAGAGGCAGGGGATGGCAAAAAGAAAAAATCACCTTTTTGAATACTTTTCAACAAAATTGAAAAGTGTTTATGATTTTTGTTTGTCTGTCTGTCTGTCCACACTCTAACTCCCATAAATATACTTGGATTGCCAGAAATTTTTGGATGTTATTTACATTCGCCCTAGCACAAATTTTATTTGGAATTTGAAGCACATTAGTTTAACTAAAGTTAATCAAAATTTTCCATTACATTACAGCCAATGAGAAAAAAAAAGTTTCAGACAAGTTTTAAAGATGTTACAGTCTTTGAAACAGAAGAAAATTTGGTATACATTTACAAAGTGCATTAAAATATGTATTCTGTAGAGAATGTGGTGCAAAGATTAGTTATTATTTACTACAAAACCACACAAAATAACTATGTTGCGTAACAGTATAGGGAAAAATTATTTGGATTTTAATTCTTTTAAGCTATTCCATACATAATGAAGTTGATGTACATTGGTGGTCTGACTATAAATTATTTCATGTATAATAAAATGTGCGTAACATTTACAAGGCCATGTAAAAGATTTCAGAGTGTATATTCTATGCAAAATACTGTATATCGAAGATGATGGCAGGAAATGAATTTTTAATTATAATATGCACTTTTAAGTTTCACTGAATTTATGCATACTATATGGTAAGTATAAATGCTATAGTTTATGTATTGAAATATACAAAAGAATTTATAAAGGTATGAGCATAGTATGAATATGAGCTAGGTATGAGTATGAGCATGAGTTGTATAAAAGTGCTTTTAAAATGTGTTAAGCATTTTTATGCTGTATGTCATTTGGTTTGCAAAGAAATGTTTGCCGATATAGGCAAATTAATATACAGACCTACACAAATAATTGGATAAAATTACCAATAAATGGAAGAATTGGCACAAAATTTTGGCCTAATTTCCAGAATAATCAGCCATTTTGATTTCTGGCTGTTGTAATTTGTTTGTTTTAGAAGGGGTTAAATGAAATCTTCTAAAGTTACGGAAAAAAGAAAAAAATTCAAGACCTTTTTCAAATATGAATATTAGCATTACATTTTATAATGGAATTACTTAGGTAAATCTACAAAAGAAAATTGTTTTCTTTTTTTCAGTTAAAAATATCTTTTTTTATGATGATAGATAGTTAATAAGTTGAGAAATGGGGCACTTGTGAATAAAACCTATGGGGACAGATGTGAACAGTTTACAAGTGTATTTTTTAAGTTTGTGAATTCATTTTTGCTTTTTTTAATTTAGAATTTAATTACCCTTATCGATTATTGAGTATAAATTCAATATTTTTAGGATTTCTTCACAGTTTTAATTTACTGGAAGTTAGATAACAATTAAACGTGGTGGCTTTCTGTAAAAACCAATATGTTTGTTATTCTTTAATGATTTCCAGTTTTAAACATACAGTCGAGGATCTATAATCCGCGGACCCATAATCCGCAATTTCCCATAATCCGCGTTACTTTACGAATGTAAACAATGAAATAAACAGTTAAAAAAAATTACAAATCCGTGATCCAAAAATGATTTTTTTTTAACAAATAATAAAAAATGTAATAAAAATCATAATAAAACATGTATTTTTTATTTACTCTTTTATTTTATTGACAGTAAAAAACTAAACTGTATTACGGAACGTGCCTAATCTTACTGAACGTTCGAATTGACAACTGTTCATTCGTAGCTATTTCAGTTTGTGCAAGTTCAGGAGAGTAATAGTAAACACAGCACCAGCTGAGAACTAAATATTATACCGTGAAATACCGTTAATCCGCCCCCCCCCCCAAACGTGTCGAAAAATCGTACAATAGTTAGAGGAGAGCGCTTACACGGGATTTTTCCGCGATCGTTCAACAAAATTACAGGAATGAATCATGATGAAATGAATGAATCATAAATTTTGATACTTGAAAAAATTTGTTTTTTTTTCTTTTTTTAAACGTAAAATCTGTTGAAAAATCGCAGAAAAAAGGAGAAATTTGTAAAAAAAAAAAAGCCAAAACAAGCAAGAAATCAATTAAAAAATCTCGAAAAAACGCACATTTCATCAAAGATTCATGATTCATTCATTTCAGGTTTTGAAACAAACAACACTTATTTTTGTTAAACAAAAGATTTCTTATATAATATTCATAGTACTATTTCATTATAGTATACTGAAGTAATTACCATTTATTTTACTTTGTGTTGGTTATTTTTTGTGCATAATTTGTTCTCATTTTTTTAATACTTTCTTCCATAAAATATTCCTTAAAAATAAATCTCATTATTATGTAATTATTGTTCTTTAAATACATACATATATCATTTTAAAAAAATAAAATAACTTTAAAAATGCATTTTTTTAGATTATTTATTAAATTAATTACTAGATTTCCTATTTATCTTTCCATATTATACTGATTATAGAATTAAAATGCTGTCTAAGAATGATAAAATGACGCATAATCCATTATACTCTATAATCCGCAAAATTCCATAATCCGCACAACCTTTGGCCTCAACTTGTGCGGATTATAGATCTTTGACTGTATTTATTTTTTCTTAGCCCACATTAACATAAAGATGTTTTGTTTTATGAAAATAAAACTTAGTTGGCCAAAAAAAATGTCTGATAGTACTGTGATGATCACCAATTTTTTATATCACAATCTCATAATTTTTTTAAATCATGACGCACAATTTTGTGATACATATTGCATCACGTTTTGGAAAAAAAAAAACACAATAACAGAATCATTCAATAACGTACTTAAAAGTAACACAGTTTGGCTACACTTGACTCAAACAATCTATAAAGAAAGGAATCTAACTAGTTTTTATTGCAGTTTTTATTCACAAAGATTTATTTACATCCCAGGTATGTTCACAACTACCCTTCCACTGAGGCACATGTGAACAAATTTTTGAATGATGATATAAGTAAAGAATTCTGGATAAATGCACCCAAAAGAACAAATAAAGTGTAAATAATCATATAAAACAATTTTTATTTCAATAGCCTGTAGTAATTTTTAGAAATAATCAAAAATATAAAAATTGTTTACATGTGCACCATCTTCCGTACATGACTTTAAAATATACAATTTTAGTTAATTTTTCAGTTAACTTTCAGCAGTAAAATTATTAAATATTTAATAAATGATTACCGTAAAATACCGTTAATCCGCCCTTCCCGATCAAACGCCCCCTCCCCACTTTATAAAGAATTTGAAAATTTCAAAAAATCTCGAGAAAACGTCCTCGATTCCCATTCTCAAAGGCGATTGAGAATGGGATGAATTATTATGAATTGAATGAATCATGAATCTTTGATGAAATGTGCGTTTTTTTCGAGATTTATTAATTGATTTCATGCTTGTTTTGGTTTTTTTTTTTTTACAAATTTCTCCTTTTTTCTGCGTTTTTTCGACAGAATTTATGTTTTTTATTAAAAAACTTAATTTTTTTCAAGTATCAAAATTCATGATTCATTCAACGATTCATTCATTTCATCAGGATTCATTCCTGTAAATTTTATTGAACGATCGCGGAAACATCCCATGTAAGCGCCACCCTCTAACTATTGTACGATTTTTTGTTATGTTTGGGGGGGCGGATTAACGGTATTTTACGGTAATGAAATTTCTGTACTATTTGGTTATACCATTGACCAGTTTTAAACCAAAACTAATAGCCAACTTATACATGTTGACTAAATTTTTATTTTAAATAACAGAGGAACAAATAATTTAGTAAAGTATTAATAAAAATACAAATAAAGAGTCGAAATAAAAATCATTTATGACGTTTTAAGCATGGCTGTTGTGTTTAATTCAATTGAATGTGACATTCATGATTATCCATTGATTGCTTTTAATCTTATAATTTGGCAATAGTTTTTTGACCAAGCAGTATCCAAATTTCTAACAAAGCATAGAACAACCAGAGTAGGAAATGTCTAAGCCAGGGATTGAACCTGGAACTCTTGGAACAGTGTGCCAGGTGTTTTATTTGTGTCTTGTGTTATGCCACTAGTTTGTGTGCTCATGTTAGATGTTTCCATCTGGTGCTACTGCTGTAGCCTTACCAACATATGTGAGTAAGAGATGCAAAGCTGGGCATCATCCTCATAGCTTAAATGGTACAGCACTTGGAACGCTATTCCAAGGGTTCCAGGTTCAATCCTTAGTTTGCACATTTTTTACTCTGTGGGTTCTATACGTAGCTAGCAATGCGATGAATCACTTATTAAATATTAAATGGCTATCAGGTTCTTCTTTCAATTTCATCAAAATATCTGTATGATTAAAAAAGATTGGTTTTACAGAGATAAAATTTTATGTATTTTTTTAATTAACAGAAAAAAACTGTAAAATTTAAAACCTAACCAAAAAAAAAAAAAAAAAGAAAAAAAGAAAAGAAAAGAAAAAAAATTAACTATTGTCTACTTAAAATACATCACAGCATAGAATTTAGAAAAAAGACAAAAAAAATAAAAATGAGCTATTAAAATCTCCGATAAACTATATTGCATATTAATATTATTATATTACATTTCTTGTTACTTTTGCTATGCTATTTAGATGTAAAACAATAATAATAATGGTTAATTTAGTCAGTATGATTGGTATCTTATTTGGCACAATTGTAATTGACCTGGCATAAATAATATGAGTTATCAACAATTAAATAAATTGTATTATTTATATATCATAATGTATCACAAGTTAGCCTCCTTTTAGCACACATAAAATCTAGTGATTTTAAATAAGATTTATAATTGAGACTTGTATGAAAAGAATAAGCAATTAGGGTGTGCATTTTGAAAGGATCGGCTTATAAATAAAACTTTTTCAAAAAAGGGAAACAGCACACATATTAGGAGGGAGGGAAGGTGCTTATAGTATTTATAACGGAATTACTTTCAGTACTGTATAATATTTTTTACTTCAGTGCTTTTTTATTTTGTATTACAAACAAACAGTAGACAGTAATAATTTTCTTTAAAATCCTTCATAAATTCTCTTTAATTTTAAAATATGTGTTTTAGAATATAAGAAAATTGTGCTCACAATAAAAAAATTTTATAAATTTGAAAATTTTTCTTAGATAAAAACTCAAAGCATTGTTTTCATAGAGTATTTTACTTATGCTGTATGTTTTATAGGGTATTTTACTTCAAAAGAAAATCTTCTTTATATAAATGGAAGTATCTGTTTTTAATATTATGAAAATTTTAACCTTTACCTTTTAATACCATTAAGTTCTAAAATAATAAGGTATTGACTAATATTTGGTTTACCTGTGTATGGAATATTTGAAATGACTACAAATATAAAAAAAAAATAAAAGTGGCAAAGCGACACATAAAATTTTGTGTCCTTCTGCGATCAAATCACAAGTTATAGAAGTTTAAGCAGAAGATTAACTAAAGAAACATATCTAACCATTAATTTGTTTTAGTAAAGAAGCTAGATTCAGTAAATTAGTTTTAAAATGTTAGCTACTGTTACAATCAGAATATTATGATTTTATTACAGAAGCCAATACAACGAATCAATCATGAGAAAAAAATTCATTCATGAATAATGATTCAATCAATGAATGTAAAACAACTCAAATAGAAATCTGCAACTCATTTTTAATAAACAAAATAAAGTATTATTTTTTAAGGAAATAGGGAGAATTTTAATTTACGAATCGAGAGCTTAAATATGCATTTTGGATTAAAAATTGGAATCAGTTTGATTTTGGATAACTAAGGTAAATTTTGCCCGGATACTTTGAAAAAGCTTGTTTAATGGCTGTCTGGTAACCAGAATCATATCTAAGGATTTCAAAAAGTACTAGACTAAAAAAAAGTAACGCCAATGCAGTAATTTTATTGAAAAAAAAAATTAATAATTACTATACATAAGAGTTCTTTTTAGAAAAAATGAAAGAATTATTTTCATTTAATCATAGTGCAGTTAATGATTCATTCTTACGATGGCGTCTTTTTCTTCTGTGGCTTGTTCAGCTAACTTTTAAAACATAAATTTATTGTACCCAGCTTCTTTGCCAAAATAAGTTAATGCTAAGGCTGGGTAATTTCTTTCATTATTCTTCAAATAAAAATTCTAGAATATATTATTTGATAATGACGGTTTATATGTTGCAACTTTCATTTTTTCCTTATGTAGCATTGCGTTATTTAAAGCATTATGGAATGTTTTATTTACTGTTGATAATTTCTTTGATTATTATTATTTATTTTTAACTAGTTTACTGAATATTATTCAAATTTTATTTTAGATATTCAACTAATTGGTTTGAATATTTTTTACTCTCAATTTTAAAACATTATGTTGCTCATAAACTGAATTTGATTTCATCATGTTGAATTAAAAGAAATTATATTTTAAAAAATTGTTTGCGCAGTGAAGTACTTCTATAAAGTTTTTCGAAATTTACAAAAAAGAACACATAAACGTTAGAAACTATGGTTGAATTCTAAAACAAGCGATAACTTGGCAAAGTGATAAATGAGTTTTTGTTATTACAAGTTTGTTTCGTAAATTTTTTAAAATTTATTTGTGACATTAGTTTTGTGTATTTATAAAGTAATGTTTGAGATTCAGGAGTTAATGAGTGGTTTCGGTGTTGGAAATATATGTTAATTATTTTCGTAATATTTAGATAAAATTATAATATTTTTCACGATAAATATAACTTCTTCTATAAATACAGAAAACATTTATTAGACGGTCACATCATAGTACATATAGTAACAAAACATATCGAAAAAGCAAATAATAATAATAATAACACATCAGCATCATCTCACGTTCATCGTCTGAAAATAAAAAAACTAATGGATGGAGTCATGAAATAATGAAACAAAATTTGTGTTCCAATCTCCAAAGTTCTTTTAAACAAAAAATCAATTTAATTATTGCCATATGATTTCACTTACAAATCCCTCCTTTCGCATGTCAATAATCCTCAGCAATGCCCAGACTTGTAATATGTTTTTACATGACATCATAACTCAAATTCTTAGTCATTATATCTGCTTTCAGTTCAGATGAATTTACATATTTTGTTTCAATTTCTCCTTTAGATCTTTCATCTTTCACAAAATGATATTTTCTATTGATATGTTTGTTACGATTATTCACTCTTGGGTTTTTGATCCAATCAATTACGGACTGACTATCAGCACTGATTTCTATTGGATGTTTTACCATTTCTTCTTGATTTGATTCTTCCAAGAGACCCATTAGCCATTTTCCTTCACAAACTGCATCAAACAGACTTAAAAGCTCAGATTCTATTGTTGAAAGCGCAACCAGTTTCTGCTTATTACTTTTCCATCCAATTAATGATTCTCCTATTTTTAGGATATATCCACCAAATGATTTTGAATCTTGTGTAGTACACCAGCTAGCATCAGAACAAAGTGATAATTGATCCTTTTTACCTTTATTTCAAAGTTTGTAGTTTTTTTGTGCCTTGGATAAAACGCAAAACTCTCTTCACTGCCTGTAAATAAATTTCTCTAAGATCTTTTGCATATTGAGACAAATTACTTAAAGTGAAAGCTAAATCTGGCCTTGTTCCTCTTACTAGATATCCTATAATTTTAAGCATTTCTTGATATAGTGTTTAATCAATTTTATTTTTACCTTCATATTCATCTAAATTTATTTTGAGTACACCAGGAGTTTTCACACTTTTACAATTTTCCATATCAAAGCTTTCTAAGATCTTTTCTGCATATTTAGTTTTCCTTAAAAAAAAAATTCTCCGTTATTTTTTTCAATATCAATACCAAGGGATTTGATATTTTTTTTCTGCTCTTTAATTTTCGCTTCTTTATTCAATTGTTGTATGAATTTATTTATCAAATTTTCAGATTCACTAACGACTATCCCATCATCTATAAAGTTTCCAACTGTAATAAATTCATTATCTTTTTTACTGACAAATACACAAGGGTCTGCTTTGCATAGTTTTAATCCAATCTTATCAAATATTTTTAACCAATTTTTCATACCAGCATCTTCCTACTTCAGGCAATCTTTATAAATTTAATGTCACAAGTAATATCTTCCATCCTTCAATTTGTAGGCCTTCAGGTGGATTCATATAAACAGCAGTTCCTAGATCTGCATCCAGATAAGCTGTTTCTACGTGGAAAAATCTAGTTTTGTAGCCTTTCATTGCTGCGCTGCTAATAAAGTTCTAAATGATTCAGTTTTCATTACTGGACTGTACGTTTCTTGATAATTTGTTCCAGATTTAAGTCTTGATCTGTCTGCTACCAATCTAGCTTTATATTTTACATCTTCACCTCTTTCTTTTATATTAAAAATCCATTTATTTCTCAGTGCTTTCACATCTTTTGGTTTGTCAACAATTTTCCATGTTTTGTGTTCTTCTAACGAATGTAATTCCTTTTTGATTGCTTCTATCCATTTATCGTTATTTTTAGAATTTAATACATATTTGTAAGACTTTGGAACTTCCTCGTGCACTAGATTTGCTAAATACTTTGGATTCGGTTTCCTAATTCGTGATGATCTTCTAGGTTCTCCAGAAAACTTATTTTGATTACTTTCTTTTTCTTGTTGTTCTTCATTTTCACTAATTATATTACAGTCAAAGATCTATAATCCGCACAAGCTGCGGCCAAATGTTGTGCGGATTATGGAATTTTGCAGATTATAGAGTAAATAGGATTATGCATCATTTTATTATTCTTAGACAGCATTTTAATTTTATAGTGAGTATAATATGGAAAGATAAATATGAAATCTAGTAATTAATTTAATAAGTAATCTCAAAAAATGCATTTTAAAGTTATTTTACTTTTATAAAATGATATACATGTGCACTTAATATAATCGAAATTTGTAGAATCATCAGGCCCACAAATACTTTGGAACTACAAATAAAGTGTGTGGTCTCATCTTCGTATTAGCCATGAAAAAGCAAAATAATGCGAATTTGGGACTAGCAATAGACATAAAACCAAAATAAAATAGACAAAAAAGATTAAAATAAATCCTAATAACATTATTAAAATGAATAGAAAAGGAAAAAAGATACCAATATTTATATGCCACTTAAATAATTTTTAAAAATCTATTTTATAATTTATGATATATGATTTAAGACAATGTTTAATTTTCATTATTTAATCCGCGCTTAAATGTGATTTATAAAAATAATTACATATGTTCCGTTCGGGCGTATGCGCCGCACACACCGTAAACGCCGCACCTCCGAAAATGCATTAAAATAAAACAAATATTCATCAGAAGCGCCGCACCGCCGTATGCGCCGCACTTACGAAAATACATCAAAATGTTAAAAATTGCGTTATATTCAGTGTTTTTTCGCGTTTTTTTTTAACATTTGTAATATAAATCCAATTTTAAATTTAGTACATTATGTATATTTTTTACGATAAAATAAAATTTGAATTCGTGCAGCCTTTTTTTCGGGATTTTTTAATACTTTTTTATAGTTTGTAACGAGGTTTGGAGGGTTTTATCGCGATATAAGACGAATTTACAGAGTTTTTTCGAGATACTTGAAAAAATTTGCGTTTTCCATGGGGATAAGCAAGGAAAGAATCATGATGAATTGAATTAATCATGAATATTTGAATGAATCAGGAATTTTTATACTTGAAATTTTTTTTTTAAACCGCAAATTCTGTCGAAAAAGCGCAGAAAAAATGAGAAATTCGTAAAAAAAGCATAAAAAGAATGAAATCTATTAAAAATTTTTCGAAAAAACACAAATTTCATCAAAGATTCGTGATCCATTCATTTGATCATGATTCACGCCGTTCTCATTCGCGTTTGAGAACGGTGCGAATCATGATGAAATGAATCAACTATGAATCTTTGACGAAATGTTTGTTTTTTCGAGATTTTTTAATAGATTTCATGCTTGTTTTTAAAATTTTCCTTTTCTCTGCGTTTTTTTTTGCCTCAATTTTCGTCTTTTCTCGTTTTTTTACTGTTTATTTATAGATACGACATATTTGCGTTTTTTCTAACAATTTTTTTGATAATTCTTTTTGGCAATCCTTTGAGAAATTCACGATTATTCCGCCATCTTTTGAGATAATTTGTGTTTTTTAGAGATTTTTTGACATATTTCGCGTTTTTGCTGCAATCTTTCGTCGAAATGTGCACATGAATTTCGCCGAAGTATCGCTAAAAAACCCGGGGCGGCGGATACGATATATTTTTCCCCTTGCAGCTATATTCATTACAGTGGTGATTCTGATTGGAATTTTTTTGTAAATTGTGAAAAGTTAATCATCAGGAAGAAAATGAGAAGCAAAAAATATCGCGAATTTCGACAAATGATTGCCCAATTTCTGTCAATCATTCGCAGAAAAAGCAAGAATTTTATCAAAGGATCGGGAGAAAAATCACCTCTGTAATGAATATCGCTGCAAGGGAAAAAAAAATATATCGTATCCGCCGCCCCGGCAGAAGCGCCGCAGTAAGCATAATTTTAACTTTTAAACTCGTATGCGCCGCGGCGCTTACGCCCGAAAATACGGTACAGTTTGTTGTTTCTGTTAATAAATGAAAAAGCTATATTTAAAAAGTAAATAAGCGATACGTGGGATCTTTTAGCTGCTGAAGAACTTGAAGCATCATTACTACGCTCTCCGTTATTCATTTTGCACCTTGTATATGCATTAGAGTAAAAAGTAAAATCAATACTAGACAACATGTGAGTCGTAATTCATAAACATCAACTCATTAACTGTGCTTGTTGCCAAATTAAGAACGTAAATAGAATGAAAAAAAGAGCTCCCCGACTAAAGTTTAGTTTCCAGAAAGATCGGATCTTGAGAAATAAATCAGAGTTTGTGAAATATGTTCCAAAGGATTTTCTCAAAATTGTAGTCTAAGAAAGCATCTCTTGATTCATACAGGTGGAAAACCTTTTACTTGTGAAGTATGTTCCAAGGGATTTTCTGACAATAGTTATCTAAAAAAGCATCTCTTGATACATACAGGAGAAAAGCCTTTTGTTTGTGAAATATGTTCCAAAGGATTAACTCGCAATAACAGTCTAAGAACCCATCTCTTGACTCATACAGATGGAACACCTTTTATTTGTGAAATATGCTCTAAAGGATTTTCTCTGAATAGTGATCTAAGAAGGCATCTCTTGACGCATACAGGAGAAAAACCTTTTATTTGTGAAATATGTTCCAAAGGATTTTCTCAGAATTGTAATCTAAGAGCCCATCTATTCACGCATAGTCGAGAAAAACCTTTTGTTTGTGAAATATGTTCCAAAGGATTTTCAACGAGTCGTAATTTAAAAAATCATCTCTTGATGCATGTAGGAGAAAAACCTTTTGTTTGTGAAATATGTTCCAAAGGATTTTCTCAGAATAGTACTCTACGAAAACATCGGTTGACTCATACAGGTGAAAAATCTTTTGTTTGTGAAATATGTTCCAAAGGATTTTCAAAGAGTGGTAATTTAAAAAATCATCTCTTGATGCATGCAGGAGAAAAACCTTTTGTTTGTGAAATATGTTCCAAAGGATTTTCTCAGAATAGTAAGCTAAGAAAACATCGGTTGACTCATACAGGTGAAAAACCTTTTGTTTGTGAAATATGTTCCAAAGGATTTTCTGATAATGGTAATCTAAGAAGGCATCTCTTGACTCATACAAAGTAAAATCCTTGTGTTTCTGGTTCTGAGAGGATTTTATAGACAAAGTCAACTGGAAAGACGTCCGATGATTGATACAGGAGAAAATGTTATATTTTTGCAATATGTTTTCCAAAGGATTGTTTGATAACCATTACTAAAAAAACCATTTGTCTCATATTAAATAGATATCTCTAAAAAATCTCTTGCATTTTTGTTTGTTGTTGGTGTTAAAATTGAGTATGCACCCTGTATGTGCATTTACTGTTATCACATCTCTTCTGTTTTAGCATTCACCAATAAAATAAAAAAATGTAAAATTTTTCCGTAATTGTCACAGTTGTCCTTTTGATAAAAAGCAAATAGCTCTAGACCTGTTAGTTTTTAGTAAAAATTTTTCATAATTTTAATTCTTGTTATTTTACTGTAAAGTAAAATTTTCCTAAAGATAAAAAATTAATCTGACCAGAAAAGGATAAATTGTTCCTCATTTTATATGTTACGTGATAAGAATAGCTTTATTGAAGTAACACTTTTTTGAAATATAACGGAATTTCGCTAAAAATAATTTTTGTGACAAGAAAAAAAAATCTTATTTTTTTATTAAATTTTCTTAAAAAAAATACTTGCAAAGGATTTAGATGAAGCATGTCTCATTATCACATGTTCTTTGAACCCAACATAAGCTGAATATTTTTCTAAAATTAGGTGAGTAATTAATTGAATATTTATATTTGGCTTGTTTAGTCAATTCATTAGTTTTAGTTTGATAAGTTAATCTGACATGCACTTTATTTCTAAGGTCTTGTTTCTTTTGCTTCTTGTTTGTGACCTACATCACCAAATACAAAATTTCTTTATGATATGGCAATATTTCCTCCTACCGGCTCTATAATAATTGCCTAATTATGTGCCTGTCATCAGTAGTTCCAGAGACACTTTATTATTTTCTTTATATATATCAAGCAACCATTTTGGTTCTTTAGCCAAGTGCATCTGATATATCACCAAATACTGTTCTATCAGTATCATTTCTTTTATATTATAATAGCCCAAGTCACATGACTTTCATATATGTCCTCGCTATTTATATGCAAAGAATCCTTTTTATTAAGTAGACAAAATTATTTTTTTTAATAAAACTACATAAAATTTCTTCCGTGATCGTAAAGAATTCTTGGTACTTATGATAGTCAGACACCAAATCTCGCCAGTAGCATTTTTTGCTCACAAATTAGCATTTTTTATTTTCTCCATGGTAATTTAAACAATGTGTCGGTGTTGAGATTAAATGTCATGATTTGCTGTATTATTATTATTTTTCTTTTTTAAGAAATAAGCAAAAGCGGTAAATTTGAATTTCTTCAATTTTATATATAAGTGTTATATTTTAATAAAAAATGATTGAGTCGATTACATTAAAAGAAAATTAATGAAATAAGGGGAAAAATGCGACCAGAATATTGGTTTGATTTATCCTCTACACGAGGGCTGTCCGTCATGGCGCCCTTTGAGGATTCTTTTGGCGCCTTTTTGAAGATTTTCTGTTACTAGACTTTTAGAAGTATAACTGAATTATGAAGAATACTTTCTATAAAATCATTAATATTTGCATCAGAGATATTTTCGAAACTTGTAAAAACACATCAAAATCCAGAAACACACTTTGAAAATTTAATCATGCATATTTTCAAGATTTGTAGTTATTTTTTTTTTTAAGTTTAATTATGACGATTAAATGGGTTAATAATTGGAATTAGCTAATTTTAATATCCAGTAAATAGCTGAAAAATAAAAACTTTCACTCATTCCCCATTTCTTTGAAGGTGCATGTGCACGAAATCTCATTCTTTTTCTTCTTTTTGCTGGATTTGGTTTTTTTATGTGAGGAATAAAAGGGCTTTATTTTGCATTCTTGACTTTTGAAATTTCAGAAGTTTATTTTCAATTTGCTTAGAAACATTACCGTATTTACTCGTGTATGGGGCGCACGCTTGTATAAGGCGCACCCCTACTTTACAAGTAAAAATGGCGATTTCTTAAAATCTCGTGTATAAGGCGCACCATAAATTTGATACGCTAATGAAGAATGACCAAATGAATTTTAGTTAAAAAAAGTCGAAACAAACATTACACCAGACCAGAAAACAAGACGAAAATGCATTTTTAGACTTCCGGTTGTAAGAGAATGACGGGAAATAGGAATAAATGACGGTAAAGAGAATTGCTAATTAGAGATTAATGTCATTAGCTCCGTTGTATAAAAAATTGCAAAGAATGAAATAAATATGCAGTAATACTTTAATTAATTAACATTTCCCGAGTTTTAATATCTTCTTTGAATAATTTCTTGTTTCATATGTATGTCGTTCGACTGCATCCAACAGTAAAAAATTATTCCGTGTATAAGGTGCACCTAGGAGTTTTGCCCTAATTTTTTGGAAAAAAGTGCTCCTTATACACGAGTAAATACGGTAATAAGAATGAGTAGTGCAGAGCAACGAGCAGAGCGGTGTAGATTAATTTCCATCTATGAAAGGAATTTCAGATTTTCCTCTCTCTCTCTGAAATCACCCAAAAGGATAGGTCATCATCATGTCTTTGTTTTCTTATATATAAAATTAAAATCACGCCTTGAAAATAAGTCCAAGCACAATTTCACATCATAAAAAGAAACTTATTAATATCCCTGATTTCCATGTTTATATAGTTATTGTTCTTAGTATAGGCGTGATTAAATTTTCTGGTACGATATATATATATATCGTGCCGGTATCTATAATGATATATATATATATATATATATATATATATATATATATATATATATATATATATATGAAGTAATTTGTCAGTCATTAATATTTTTTTAACTATTAAGAGGTTTTATCTAACTTTGCTACTTTTGTTTTATGTTATAAATCTTAAAAAGTATTTAAGTCTTAGTTACTAATTTATATAATTTATAATCATTCATCCGATGAAACTCATCTGTTACACATAAAAAAGTAATAAAAGAAAATTGAATATTCTACATTGAAAAAATCTCTGCTATAATCTCTGCTAGTTTCCTAACAAGATATTGTTAGGAATTTAGAGGGTTTTTTTTCCCACCTCTTACATTTCAAGAAAGAGAGAAAAAATAACATTCTTTATTTTCGCCATTTTATCTTTTTGTTGTATCCCCCCCCCCCTCTCCAAATACTCTTTTAAATTCTCAGATAATCATCAGACAGACAACAAAAAATATCTGTGCATCGCAACCTGCTTTCTAGTTGATCAGTTGAGAAGAAAGCCTACATGTTTTGTAAAATCATTTGTATAAAACGAGGTAGAAAATTATAAACAAAAAGAAAACTGTACAGCATGGTTGTGTAAAATGAAGCCTGACTTTATATTTTATATTATAAATTTCGAACCAAAAGAAAAATCCTTCTTTAATTCATATGTTGCAGAAGAAGTGATTAGCTGTGTCAGTGTTTATAATTGGTTGAGAAGTATCAAAAAAGCTTTTTTATTTTTCCTTTATGCAGACTAACATATAAAAAAAACCGTCCACATTAAAACTCTTTGTAAGCTAGTTTAATATTATGCTATGGTAGAACAGTAACAATTAGGTTGTGATGGAGGTATCACTGAATTATTTGAAATTGAACAGTATCCAGCTTTAAATATAATGTTGTATTAAAAAAGTTAATTTACAATATAATTGTTTATTTGAATTTCTAACACACATAAACATTAATGCTTTACTCATTTAGAGCCTCCACAGTTCGATTAATCATTATGAATAATCATTAACATAATAAACATAAATAAATAATAAAGTTTTTTATTTATTTATGTAAAATTAGTAGGTTTTCATTTATAATTTTGTTTTAAAAATTAATACTCTTTCATAAAATGTATAATTATACTTATTTAGCTGAAGATTTCAAAAATAAATGTATAATACTTATTCATTAAATTTCTTTTTTCTTTCATGAAATAATTTTTTCTCACATTTTGGTGGTGGTGAGAGGAGGGGTAGGAATTAAATGGACAGCTTATTTGGCAAAAACCTATTTTTGACGGGATGTTTTTAACCACATTTTTCCATGTTTTTCCACCTATTGTATAAATTTGATAACCGTGGTCACAGTTTTTTGAAATGAAGATGGTGATAGAATTCTTAAAATTGAATTCCAAACCATTTAAATGTGTGCATTTTTAAAACATAATTCATTGTTGCAAAGACTGTCTTAAATGTTAGTTAAATCTGAATTTATCTCTAAATTATCAATTCTCTGCATAAAAAGGCACTACCGCTTCTAAATAGAGATTACACATTCCTAATGGCTACATCAGCAAATCAAGAATTGATCTAGTTTTTCTTAAATGCTAGATTTGTCTTACTCCATTTCTTTGTTATATTTGATGGCTTGCATTTATATGAAAGATTTAATCCCATTCAACACAAAATGATTCATCTATTTAAATAAACAAAAAGTTTACTTTCAGTTAATAATTTACTCCCACTTTCATTTCATTCGTGTTACTGAAAATAAGGTTTTGTGTAGTTTTCAGATATCCTAAACATTCGCTTGTTGTGAATGAAAAATGCAATTAGATTGCACTGTAAAATTGTTTGTTTTTTGTGAAAATTTCTGTACTTGCATATTACACAGTCCATGCTCTATTCATTGTGCACATAATGTTATAAAAAAATTAGGAACTTTCTGGTTAGATGGTTGCCAGTGTTATATAATCTATACATTTATATATATGTATAGATATATATAAATACATGTATGTGTACATTTCTAAAATCCTCACCTAATTTATGGATGTAAACAATGAAATATTCAATTCAGATATAGGGACAAAATTTGGCTTTTTTAGTTTTATATTAATTCCATGTATATTTTAATTTGTAATTTTTGTTAATATAACTGAATTCATGGTTTATTATGAAGAAAGAATAAATTTATTTCTGAAAAAATTGGAGATATTGTTGATACATTGGTCATCACAATGTCACTACCAAATATATTTATGTAATAATCAAGCATTTTTGGTTATGAAGTCTGTCTAAATCTAAAATAAAACTTCCCTACTTTATAATTTTGGTGTGACTTAGTAATGTACCTTTATGAGGCAATAAAGTAAGGAATAATTTTGAAAAAATACATTTCATTTTTATAAATGACTATTTAATCATACATAATTGATGATTAAACTTGATCTTTGCTTTTAATATTTTAATTATTTAAAAAAATTATCTGAACTTTTATTATTTTAGTTTATTACTTATTTTAATAATTTATTACATTGTAAGCATTTATTGTAGTTTCGGTTGCATTATTAATTGCATTCAAATTATTGTTGAGTTATGTAAATACAGCAATGACCAGAAGTCTGCAAAATTCTAAAATCCCCACAACATCTGGTCTCAAGTTGTGCAGATTTGAGGAAGTCTACTGTATATGTTTATATATACATACATATGTATATATATGTGTGTGTGTGTGTACATATACACATATATGTATTAATATATAGATTATGTATGTATATTTGATATAATGTGTTTATTTTATGACATACATTCTTTGTCAGTACGTCATCATTTTTCCCCTGTTTTAAATTTTATATATGGTTTAATTGAATTATTATTGATTAATTTAATAAAATTATGATACATTTTCATTATAGGGACCTTGGTATTTTTTGAAAGATGTTCGTGAAATTCAGCTTCAGAAATTGAGATTTGTTGCCAAATTATAAAACAGGTAAACAAACTTAATCAACTTTATGCTTGTTTATACTATTGTATTTGCATTTAAACATGGTATATATACAGTCAAAGTTCTATAATCTGCTTAAGTTGAGACCAAAGGTTGCGCAGATTATGAAATATTGTGGATTATAGAGTATTATGGATTATACATCATTTTATTATTCTTAGACAGCATTTTAGTGCTATAATCAGTATAATATGGAAAGATAAATAGATTATTAGATTTATTTTATATCTCAAAAATTGTCTTTTTAAAGTTATTTTATTCAAAAATTTAATATATATGTGCATTTAAATAAAAATAATTATATATGTTCCGTAATACAATTTATTTTTTACTGTTAATAAAATAAAAGAATTAAATAAAAAAAATGTAGATGTTTTACTATGATTTTGTTTTCAATTTTTTTATTATTTGTTTAAAAAAATCATTTTTGGATCACAAATTTGTAAACTTTTTAAAATGTTTATTTCACTGTTTACATTCGTAAAGTAACGCAGATTATAGAAAATTGTGGATTATCGGAGCGCGGATTATATCTTTGACTGTATTTATGTATGCATATTATTGTTTTTATATACAGTAAACCCTTAAATCCACATAGCTTGGAACAAGAAGTTGTGTTGCGTTTTGTGGATCACTATTTTGTTTACATTTTTTGGCACTACTTGACTATCTCGTTGACCAAAATGCTATTGCCAATCCTTAACATTAAATGCCAGTAATGGATGATCTTAACTTGATATTAAAAACAAGACACATTATGTTTGTTACACCATCAAGTAATTTTTAATTCCATTTTTTATTTGTATTTTTATTAATGTTTTACTAATTTACTTTTTATTCCTTTATTTAAAAGAAAAAGTTATGCCAATTTGTATAATTTGGTAAAATTGATCTATTCGACAGTCAAGTAGTGCCCATTTTTTAGCTGTAATTTGAAGTATAATAATTTATTCAAAATTATAATAAATGATTATAGTAAGGCAAAATTATTAAATAAAATTACAAAATAATGAATTAAACTAATAAACATTAAGAAAATTATAGATTTTTTAATATTAAATATGAAAGTCAAGTGCAATATTAATAATGCATACCAATCATGAAAGGAATTTTTCTGAAGATTTCTTCCACGAAACTTGCCTCATAAAAAGTATGCTAATAATTTACATCAAATTCTTAAAGTATGTAACAAAGTTATATTTCATGTTTTCCCATATTTAATAATAAAAAAGGGGTACTTTTTGGTTAGCTGGGTGCCAGTTTTATACATACAGTAGACTCCCTCAAATCCGCACTCCTAAAACCCACAACTCTCTAAAATCCGCACATAATTTACAAATGTAAACAATGAAACATTCAGTTCAGATGTAGGTGTAAATTTCGACATTTTTCATTTTATATCAATCCATATATTTTTTAATTTGTAATTTTTGTTAAAGTTAATGAATTCATGCTTTTTCATGAAGAAAGAATGGTAATTTAATTCTGAAAAAAATCAAGATATTGCTGATATCATTGGTAATCACAATCTTACCAAATATATTTATGTATTAATTAAGCTTTTTTAGTTATTTAAGTCTGGCTAAACCTGAAATAAAGCTTCGTTATTTTATTATCCTGATGTGAATTAGTAATGTATCTTTATGTGGCAAGTTTTATTGAATAATTTAGGAAAAACACATTTCATCTTTATAATGAATATTTAATTGTACATTATTGATAATTAACTTGACCTTTGTTGTTAGTATTTTAATCATTTTAAAAATTATCTAATTTTTTATTAGTCTACTACTTATTTTAATATTTCTGTACATTGTAAGCATTCATTATACTTTTGATTTCATGATTAATTACATTCAAATTACTTTATAAAATATATAAACAAAGCAGTGACCAGAAATCCACAAAATTTTAAAATCCGCACAACCTTTGGTCCCAAGCTGTGAGAATTTGAGGGAGTCTACTGTATATACATAACTCTACATATTTATGTACAGATATACACATATATACATGTACACAAATATATACATAACGCATATATATAAATATATGTATATGTATATAACTCAACTAACCAAAAAGATTTTTAAAAAAGCTATTGAAACAAAATTAAAACATAAATTTGTTGGGTAGAAAGATTGTGATTGCCACTAACACTGTTTGGAATTGTTTCAGAAATAAATTGATATTTCTATCAGAAGAAAGGAATGTTTTAATCTCATTAACCAGAATTCTGTATTAAAATGTGTACAGAATGAAATAAAAATTTAAAAAATCTAGAATATTTGACAGTACCATCTTAAATGTGAGTTTCATTGTTTACAGCTGAAAGAATGTTCAGGTTTTAGGCATTCACAGATTTTAGAGCACCTATTTAACTCCTTATATCTATATATACGAAAAAAATAGATAAATGGCTCCCTTATATTAAATAAACTATTTAACAAAAACAATAAGTTGCTGTCCAACTTATGCTTTATTCTAAATGCACAATTTGATGTAAAGATGAAAATCCAAAAAACTAAAAATTATACTGGATGTGTCGTTTTCTCTTTAAAATCATCCCCAGAAGTTATTTTCTATAATTCAAGTCAAAAAAAATTATTTACATGTTACATATTCAAAGACATAATTCACACTGAAAGATGTAACAGAAATTTAATAAAAAAAAACCCATTTAAAATCAGTTCAATGGTGCCCTCTCTTAACCAAAACTGAATTAAAATTACTGGAAATATGTATATTTGCAAGGATTGTCTTTTATAGTATGCATAGAATGGTATATCTAAAATTTGAATGAAATCTGATAATTTTGAATGAAAAATCCATTTATCCAAATTAAGGGAGGAGATTAGCTTAACCTAGAATAAACTACAGAGTTGATGCCGAAAGGATCTTTGGTTTGAATAAAATCATGCCAAATTTAATTGACCTATGATAAACTAGTTCAGATCAATGAATAGCAAGCTAAACTAGCTTATCCTATGAGTTTTAGGACAAACTAGTTTTGCGTAGTAAAAACTAATTTATCCTATGGTCATTGGAATAGACTAGTTTGGTTTAGGAAAAACTAGTTTATGTTATGGGTGTTAGGATAAATTAATTTGGCCTAAGAAAAACTTTTTATCCAATGTGTATTAGTATAAACTAGTTTGGCCCATTAACATATATATTTCTAAATTTTACATATAAAAGTGTATTATGAAACTACATTGAAGTAACAACAATCTACATTTTTTTCTTTTTGCATAAATTTTCTCAAAACACTTATCAACTGTATATTGCATTTTACAGGCTGGTCAGGTTTTCTAGACAATCAAAATTTCTATTTAATAAATGCATGCAAAATATTAAAAAAATTCTGAACTTTGCAAGAAATTTGTTTAAGAGTTCAGTAGTTGCTACTTTAAAAACAGTTATGAAAGTTCCAATCTCAAATCCACAACTTTTAAGAGTTTCTGTGTGTCACATCCAAAATTCGTTGGATCAAAAATGATATTGATATCAAAAGAAGAATCCCCTCTCCATGAAGAGATATCTCACAATGTCAAATTCCAGACCTCCGACCTCCCCCGCCCTCTAAAGTGAAAACATTGTCTTTGTACAGCCCACTATCACATAGACATCAGAGAAAAATGCAGATGAATTAGGGTCAACCTTTCGACTTATAGTCACACATGTATATCTACACACGAATCAAGTCCCATATGTATAAGAATACATAATGGGATAATTTAATGCATTAATTTTGTGCCATTTAAGGAAATGAAGATTTGTAAAATCAGCTACTTAATTCAGGGTTAAAATTGAGTGCCGTTTATTTTAAAATGTCTTGTTTATTATACATTTCTTTCTGTTTTCAGGTTCAAAGGCAGATAAAACTTTATCGCTAAATTTCAATAAGTCATTTCCTTGCATGAAAATAGCAAGAATCTGATAAATACTGATTTTTTGAAGAAGTTCCTGTTATCATCCGAAACAAAACTCTTTCACAAGTAAAAATGTCTTCGATTGCAGAAGAAAATTCTTGCTCCAGTGAACAGCACTTTGTTCCTCAAAATGGCGATAAAGAAAAACATTCCTCCATTTATAACGGAGAAAAAGTTTTGATTTGTGAAGTATGTTCTAAAACATTTTCTAAGAATAGTTATTTAAGAAGACATCTAAAAACCTTTCATACTGGAGATAATTCATTTGTTTGTGAAATATGTTCGGAGGGATCTTGTAATAATAGTACTTTAAGAAAACATCTCTTGATGCATACAGGAGAAAAATCTTTTACTTGTGAAGTATGTTCCAAGAAATTTTCTCAGATTAAAACTTTAAGAAGCCATCTCATAATTCATAAAGGTGAGAAGCCTTTTGTTTGCGAAATTTGTTCCAAAGGATTTTCTCACAATGGTCATCTAAGAGTCCATCTCATGACGCATACAGGAGAAAAACCTTTTATTTGTGAAATATGTTCCAAAGGATTTTCGCAGAATAGTGATTTAAGGAAGCATCTCCTGAAACATACAGGTGAAAAACCTTTTGTTTGTGAAGTATGTTCTAAAGGATTTTCTCAGAATGGTCATCTAAGAATCCATCGTATGACGCATACAGGAGAAAAACCTTTTATTTGTGAAGTATGTTCCAAGAGATTTTCACAGAGTGGTCATCTAAGAAAGCATCTCTTGATTCATACAGGTGAAAAACCTTTTGTTTGTGAAATATGTTCCAAAGCATTTTCTGATAATGGTAATCTAAGAACCCATCTCTTAAAGCATACAGGAGAAAAACCTTTTATTTGTGAAATATGTTCCAAGGGATTTTCTCAGAATGGTGTTCTAAGAAGGCATCTCTTAATACATACAGGAGAAAAACCTTTTGTTTGTGAAATTTGCTTTAAAGGATTTTCTGAAAAAGGTACTTTGAGAAAACATCTGTTGACTCATACAGGAGAAGAAAAAAATTTCTTGTGAAGTATATTCCAAGAGATTTTCTCGGAGTGGTAGTCTAAGCAGGCATATTTTCATACAGGTGAATAACCTTTTGTTTGTGAAATGTGTTCCAAAGCATTTTCTGATAATCGTAATCTAAAGCATCGTTTGTCTCATTCGAAGTAGACTCCTCCGAAAAATCTCTTATGTTTTTACTGTCAAAATTAAGTATATGATGTGCATATAACCTTGCTTTTACAATTGTAACATATCTTGTGTTGTAGCATGTAGTACTGAAATAAAAATGTTCCTTTTTTCAACATCTTCAAAAAATCTTCTATGGTATTTTGTGTTTTTGATACTAAACAAATAACTCCTCATTTATTCATCATGTTACAATAAACGTTTATCGTAAAGATTTACTATAGTTACTTCTGTTTTTTAGGTATATTTTGTAAGGAATGCTACCTATTTCAGTCGTTATCATGGTACGACGTTTGAAATTTTTTTTTATAATTTTTCATTGCGTGAACTCAGAAAACCAAAATCACTCTAATCTAAAAAGTTTACATACATATATGTGAAATATTCTGCTCGTTTCCATGCACCCTTTGCATGTTTCTGCCCGTTTAAATACTCTACTGATGAGTTCGCTTTCGTGCCGCATCAATGTAGCTAGGCCAAGAGACTACTCCCTAAAGAATATTTCTCTCTTAATTCATAGAAGCACTGTACATTTTTAAGTACCTTTAATGGACTTACAGATCAAGCGAAATATTTCCACTAGTGACGTATCTTAAAACTTATAAGGCATCAACAAAATAAATAAATAAATTGGTGTTCCTGCCTATTTCGTCGTCTTTCACCAAGTGATAAAAAACATGAACACACACACACACAAAATTAAAACTGATTCTGATTCTAAGGCCAACGTAATCCGTCTTATATAGCTCCATTCGGGGAAAAGAAAGATTTCACAACTTCTAATCTGCCAATCAAATTTCGAGAGCTCACCTTTTACCAATGAAATTTAACCTACCGATACAAAACTCAGTTAGTTTTCTCAGACATCCGAATATCCAACAGTCCAACTCTAATACCAATTTCCATGTAACTCGTACCTTTTTTGATAGCCAAGGCCTGAAGTGTTGAAACACCATGGCTATCATATCTGATAGCCAGTTTTCCAACGCAAACATCACTGGCTATCACATATGATAGCCATAGCAGTCAAAGTGCTATTGTTTAATCTCTTAAATAAATTCATTTCAGGAATTTTTTACTAATTGCTGACTTAAAGTTCCTGTCCTTGCAGGCGAAGATACTCTCGAGTTAATGCTAAATCTATGGGGAAATTATTTTCTTATCGTTTTTGTATTTCGAATATTTATTTATTTTGAGTTGAATAGCTGAGATCCATATCTACATCTTTCCGTTTTAACTTTTTCAAATTTGGTTGCTAATATTTTTAGAATGACACTTTCATTTTCGGAACCGGTTTCAAAAGTGATATTAATTTTATAAAAAATATTCGTAACCAAATTCAAAAAAGTAAAAAAAGAAGCAATATAAAAATAGATCTCAGCAATCCAATAAATAAAAATTAAAATGTCGAAATTCGAAATGCAAGCGAGATATTAGAGAATAATTTCCCCATACGTTCATTAGCTAGCGTGTGTCTGCACCTGCAGGGGCAGGAGCCTTAAATCATAAATACGTATGCAACTTTTGCTGTCGATCTGCAGCCTCTTTCCCACCATAAATATCAACTCTTTAGCACGAAAATTATCGGGTTTTGGAATCTTTATATAACTAAACATTTCAAAAAACAAAAAATAACCTCTTTTTAAGTTTAAATGTATTTGCTGGTAATTTATCAATAGAAAAATAGAAGAATATTTGTCACTAAGACTTTTTGATAGATTTTCATTTAAAAATATGAAATCCTTCAAATTCTTGAATAATGTCACTTTACATATATTTAAGACTATTACTACGGTTCCGGGAAACTCCAGTTGGGACGGGGACAAGACATTTTTGTCCCTGGCCATTTCAGTGCCCACTAGAGCCGTTGATAACCGCACATAATCGCTACTAAGTAACAGATATTCTCTAAGATACGAAATATCGAATTGTTTATATTGAAATATCGAACCTAGGGGGCGTCAATGTTAAGGTATGAAGTTTTTTTTGGATGGGGGGAATTTGCGTCATTGGGTTTGGGGTAGAGGTCTGCACGGGCCGGGCCGGCAAAAAAATTGAACGGGCCAGACGGGCCGGGCCGATAAAAAAAAATTTCGGGCCTGCCGGCTTGTTCTGAAGATTTAAGCAGGAACGATAAAATATGAGCTATTTTCAACGAAAATGGTTTTAACGAGAATAAGTATAAATGTGGCAATACTAGTTTGACAACATCAATATAAAAATGCACAGTGTATCGGCATCGGAGAATTACATTATGTGTAACCCGTTTTAATATTTTTTTAGATGACTCATGCCGGTCCGAGATCACGCTTGCATTATTTTTCTATATACAGATTGGCCGGACCGGTACTAGACTTAATTATTGGCAGAAAACATGATTTGTAAAATTATTAACAGCGATAAAGAACTTATGTTACCTTAGTCTTCGGATATATACTTCTTGATGATTTTTAAATTAATTTCTCAATAATGCGAAAGTTTGACACATTTTCTGATTAATTTTAAATTGTAAAAGTATAAAAGTGATAAGCCTAACTATTGAAGGGATTTGGAATCGAATAGCGTTTTTCATTTTTGGTAAATAAAATACTTGTATAACCTTGTTGAGATATAATAGTTTCTCAAATGATTGCAGGTTTTTCTCCCTTCCCTTGCTATTGCTTCCGGAAATTCTATTCAAAACGCTAATTATGACAGTATTTTATTTGTTTGCAGTATTCTTAAATTGCTTGTATCAAAAAATGGATAACGCCATTCGATTATATAGTTTCTGAATAAAGATATCTGCTAATCTTATGCGTTTCTGAGGAAAAAAAAATGAATTTAGAAATGTATCAGAAAGGAGCTTCTTTGAATTTAAGAATGAATTTAGATTTGAAATCTATAATAAAATGATATAGAAATATATTTATAAATCTTCTTTTATTAAACAGCTTCAAAATTAACCATGTTTTTAGCTTTGTTTCTTTTTTCTTTTATTCTAAGCCATATTAATTTTTTAATGAATCTTTATTCGAATGTTGAAAGCCTAAGAATCTAAGTAATCTTTAATGTTGTTAATGTGTATTTGATATAAAATATACTGTAAAATCATTCCGTAGATATGTATGCAATATTCTTTAAAAAAATCTTAGTTATATGATAAAAATCTTAATTTTTTTAGAAATCGTAGAAATTGTAACGGGCCAAAACGGGCCGGGCCTGTTTTCGCTGATTTTTGTACGGGCCGGGCCCGGGCCGAACTTTTGAGTTTTTCAACGGGCCGGGCCGAAATGACTTTCCTACGGGCCGGGCCCGGGCCCGGGCCTGGAAATTACGGCCCGTGCAGACCTCTAGTTTGGGGGTATGGTCACCACTGGCTCTATAAATGAATAATAAAGGATTTTTGCACAGCATATTGTAACAGAATGTATATTCGAATAAATGCATATCAATTTCATTCTATTTGAAAAGCCGTATATATTTGAAAGGCTGGATCCGATTTTCATAAAATTTGAAATGACTCGGTAAAATTTTACAATAATTATATATTTAAAATTTCAAAGCATTCGGTTAGATAGTTTTTGCTCTGTTATATGCGGACAGACAGACGGACTGAACGACGACTATAGGTGCTACGTACTTATCCTCCTCGGTCCTGAGAAAATTTTACGGGACGCTACAAAAAACAGTTTAAACTTTTATAAAACATCTCTAAAGATGCATCAGTTTATACATCGATGCTTCTAATGTGTACACATTAAAAAGTCCAGATGTAATTTGAAAAATTCTAGAAGCATTTAATTTAATGAGTGTTTTTTAGTGTCACCACCAGGCAATATCTGGATTGGGGAGGTTATATAATCAAAGCCTGAATAAGGCAGGAGCATGCGGGGCAATTGTCCCGGGCCCCTCGGCTTAAGGCGGCCCCCAAGAACAAGTATACGTTTTTCGTTAAAGGAGTGTCAAATGATAATAAATGGTCAAAAGTGACAATATTTTTTTTTAAGGTTCTTTCTTCTCTTACACTCTGTGCTTCCGTATCCAATGCCTCCTTAAAGCTTCACTTTTATCCTCATATTCCTGTAATCGAAAAAAAACTTCTTTATTCTATAATTTTTTTAAGTTGTCTTCTTCTGCTATTATATATATAGATGTTAATAGTTCTTGGTACGAAATTTATCTACGCATACAATAGTTATGAGTTTCAGTTTTAGTCACTTCAGTATAATTTACGAAAATTTTTAAGATAGAAGGGGGCCACCTAATGATGTTTGCCCCAGGCGCCCCCCACTGTCTAAGTCGAGCCCTGTATATAATTACGAAAGCACCTAAAAAGCGAGTAAATAAGACTGTTTTCGACCCAAGTGTCAGTGATGTGCCTCATCAGAATTCTAGGATGAATTTGCCTGCCATAAATGAAAGGGAAAAGGAACTACACAGTCCGTTTCCATGAAATTTCAGTTGACCTTGAAGGGGACCATCCGCAATTCTTAATAATGCAATGAAACCTTCCCTCACTCGGACCCAAACTTGACCGTACCCTCAGAACAAGGATATATTTTTTCTCGGTCATCGCTAAATCGCACTCGCTTAGGGATAAACAAACTTAGGGCTCCTTCCACATTAGAAACAAGTGCCATCTATTGGCTAATCCTTTAAAAATAAATTCTGAAGGGGCTCTTTAAATTAATTTTACATTTCTTTTTGCTTTAATGAATTGAATACATTCTTCATTGTATTCTTAAAATAATAATAATTATTATTATTATTATATGTTCTTTCTGTGACTATCCAGAAAATTGATGTGGTCCTCAGGCCACATCACTAACACTGGGGTTGAAAACAGTCTTATTGTCTCGCATTTTAGGTGCGTTCGTAATTATATAAACACGTAGCACCTATAGTCATCGTTCAGTCGGTCTGTCCGCCCGCATATAACTGAGCAAAAACGACCAACCGAATGCTTTGAAATTTAAAATATATAATTATGGCAAAATTTTTTCAATTCTGCAAATTTTGTGAAAATCGGATGTATAGTTTAATGACAGGGACGGTCAAAAGTTTTCCCTTACAATTTGGCCGATGGGAAAAAATGTTCCAAGCTCATTTTAATAATGTTAGAGCTTTTCAAATAGAATGAAATTGATATGCATGTACTCGATTATGCATTCTGTTACAATATCCTGCACAAAAATTGTTTGTTATTCATTTACAAGGATGCACACTGACATCTGTCACCTTTCGCACGCAAGAAAAGTGCAAGGAAACGAGAAAGTTTTTGAGAATATCTTCGTTCCCAAAAAATACGCACTAGTGCAATTTTAATGTACTTTTCTTCGTTTAATAAAATGATTTATTTTACTGCATCTATTAAAAGTACAAATGCAAAAATAGGACGAAGAGATGAAACAAAATAATAAAACGAAGATGTTTGTATTGAAACTATGGAAACTTATTTTACTGTATGCATTTTATGCCATTTTTGATACACCTAGTAAAAAATTTGGGGAAGGGGATCAATCGCGGGTAATCCCCCTGCTGGCCTTTTGGGTTGACTTCAAGTATGATTTTCGAGTTTGGGCTGCGGACAACCCAACGCATTTAGGATTCTAATCCTTAATAATTTCGAGAAAATGAGTTTTTCAACTGACCAGGGAATCTTCCCAGGTGTAAGTTGTGGATTTGGACAAATGTGATATCAAAAGAAAAACCTCGTCACGTACGTTAAAAAAGTGCAGTAGAACTACCCATCCGAATCCAAATGTTTTCGAAATATCAGTACTTGAAATGTGAATGAAATAAATAAATTGACAGGCAGGTATATAAATTTTCTGCAAGTTAAAAATTTCTTTGCGTTGTTTTCAATCCTCCTGCCAATAGCTGTTCCCGAGCTACAAGCAAAATCCTTTAAACCCACACATTGCCACTTATTTACCCTCTTTTAGACAGGCACTTCGCATTCTACGAAGTTTTCGCGTATGCCTGCATTCGAAGAGTTTTTCCATTTGTTTTGTTATTTCCAGCACCTTCAATGTAAAAAATTTCAGAAACATTTCTGAATATATGGGGCAGCTATGGTGCATGTAATTTTTAAAAACGTTCCTGAGTATTTCGAAAATTTCTTTCTGCAATATTCAGAAACTTTATTCGCTATTTTAAAAATTTTAGACAAACATTAAAATTTCTAAAATAGTCAACAATGCTTCTGAATATTGCAGAAAGAGGTTTCTTAAATACTCAGAAACGTTTTGGAAAATTACATGCACCGTAGGTACCCCATATATTCAGAAACGTTTCTAAATTCTTTTTAGTGTTGTTTTATGCAAAATTTTCGGCAAATGTGTGGCATGACGTATTGGATTAACTATATGTGTATATAGTGTAAAATAGAATGTTTTACTTAGGTTTGCTTAACTTGTGAACAATTTATATACCACCCTGTCAATTTATTTATTTATTTATTCACACTTCAAATGCTGATGTCTTGAAAACGGTTGGATTGGGACGGGTACTTCCATTGCACTTTTTAACGTACATGACGAGATCTTCCTTTTGATACCACACTCGTCAAAATCCCCAACTTACACCTGGGAACGTTCCCTAGTGAGAATTGTAACTGTATGATTTACATCATATTGTTATATCTGTCTCTAATAGTTCAGCATTTTGTTCATGCAAAAATATTCTTACTATTACACCCGTGAATACGGATCCTGTTTATAACAAAATCCTTCCTTATACAATAAAATGTTATAATCAGGTATGTACTTGCTAAGATAACAATCTACCTAAAACTCAACTTGCTTCCGATCCCGTATTTTTTTTCCTTTTCGTGAAAATCGAACTAGTCAAAAGGACTCATTAAACAGAAAATGTAAGAAACAGAATTCAGCTTGAATAGAAAAAAAATCATTTTTATGACAAAATGCATTCCCTACAACTATTCCTGCTAAGCTGTAAACTTGTCTAAAAGGGAAATTTCTTTCAGCTCATTCTAATCTTGTCTTGGCAGGTTTTACAATGCTTTGTTTTTTACATGTAAAATTAATATTTTCAAACCTTACAACGGATTCATATTGAAAAAAAATTTGACTTTACCAAACCCATCCACCATATTGATGCCTTTGGGCCAGGGGTGGACCATAATTTTTCCTGAAATCTTGGGCCGGACCTAGTTATACTTTCTGGGTCGAGCTTTTTATTCTAAAGGACCGAACCGTGTCTAACTTTTTTTCCCGTATCGAACAGAGACTGGTAACTGTCTTCCTAGTCTTCACGAGCCTAAATTTAATCCCGGTTTGACCCCCTCCCCCGGGTGAAAATCATTCTGTCGGCTAGGTTTGGTCCATTCAAAGATCAGTAAAATTTGTCCTAAACAAAAGATCTTTACAAAAAATGCATAATCTTTAAATTATCATTATTTTACGACTAAATATTAAATTTTATTTTTTTTTATAAAGAATAATACAGGTTTAAGATTAATAAAAGTAGCTAAATTAAAATATAGTAAAACATATAACGGAATCCTGTCTTAAGAGGTTACTTCATTCAAATGAAAATACCGATTTACCAATGGAAGAAATTTATAAAGCTATCTTGGTTGCATTTTAATATTTTTAAAGGATTTTTGTTTGCTTTGGATAGCTGAGATCTGTATGCAGGCTGCTTTTTACACTTTTGATTTTTTTTATAAGGACGCTTTCTTTTTCGGAACCGGTTTGAAAAGCAAAATCACCCTCATGAAGAATATCTGCAACCGAAATCGAAAAAGTTAAAAGTGGCTTGCATTCAGATCAATTTCAGCTATCCAATGGAAAAAAAATCATTTAAAAATATTGAAATGCAACCCAGATATATTTATAAATTTCTTCCATTGGATAGCATTAGTGTACGGGTCTTTTCATTTGAATAAAGTAGCCTCTTAACCAGAAAAATATGTTATTCCGTGCAAAATGAATGTACTAATACGAAAAAATGAATGTGTCAACATTTATTTGTGTATTATCAAATAATACATTAAACCATGGATGAAGTGCAAATGATTTTTCTTTATTACTAAAGGCTAAAACATAAAAAGTAATAATAGTAAATATAATGACATAAACAGGGTTCATATTCGAATTTGTCATAATATATATGGGAGATTTCCATCTATTGTCTCTTTGGTATGAGACAAATGTTTTCTTAAATAATGGTTATCAGATAGTCCGTTGGAAAACATAATACACGCGCAAAAAAACATTTTCGCCTGTATCAATTATGAGATGTCTAAATGACAATGTCTAGAAAGTCCTTTGCAGCGCACTTTTTTAACACAAGGATTTTATCCTGGATGTGTCAAGAGGTGTTTTCTTAGATGCCCATTCTGAGAAAATCTTTTGGAACATATTTCACAAACAAATGGTTTTTCTCCTGTATGGGTCAAGAGATGTTGTTTTAAAGCACTATTCTGAGAAAATCCATTGGAACATATTTCACAAATAAACGATTTTTCACCTGTATGAGTCAAGCGATGCTTTCTTAGATTACTATTGTCAGAAAATCCTTTGGAACATATTTCACAAACAAAAGGTTTTTTACCTGTATGAATCAAGAGATGGTTTCTTAGAGTACTTTTATCAGAAAATCTTTTGCAACATGTTTCACAAACAAAAGGTTTTTCACCTGTATGAGACAAGCGATGCCTTCTTAGATTACCATTTTGAGAAAATCCTTTGAAACATATTTCACATACAAAAGATTTTTCACCTGTATGAGTCAAGAAATGGGTTCTTAGATGAGCCTTCAGAGAAAATCCTTTGGAACATATTTCACAGACAAAAGGTTTTTCACCTGTATGTATCAAGAGATGGTTTCTTAAAGTACTTTTATCAGAAAATCCTTTGGAACATATTTCACAAACAAAAGGTTTTTTACCAGTATGAATCAAAAGATGGTTTCTTAGAGTACATTTATCAGAAAATCCTTTGCAACATGCTTCACAAACAAAAGGTTTTTCATCTGTATGAGTCAAGAGATGCCTTCTTAGATCACAGTTCCTAGAAAATGTTTTTGAGCATACATCACAGAAATAAACTTTTTTTCTTGTATCAGTGGAGAAATGTTTTTCCTTATCCCCATTTCGAAGAACAAAGTGCTGTTCATTGGAGGAGGAATTTGCTTCTGTAATCGAGGACATTTTCTCAAATGAATTTAAGCTTGATTTCGGAGGATAGCGTCTTCAAGGCGTCAGCAAGAAGTGATTGTCGCCATTTTCATACCAGGAAATGACTCGCTGAGTTTCAGAAAAAACAGCTTTAGTTACCACTGAATCTGAAAACAGAAAGAAAAATAATAAACAAGACATTTTTAAATAAACTGAACTAAATTTTAACTCTGGATTAAAAACCGATTTTCCAATTTTCTTTTCCTTAAACAGTACAAAATCATTGCATTAAATTATAACAATATATATTCTTATTTATGATTTAACTCGAGAATTTTTTTATATATACATCTACATATGCTTAGGTGTGCATGCGATACAGTAGACAACGCCATAGCTGATACGGAGACCGTCTCATATCCGGACTGATAAAAACTAAAAATTTATTTTATTGATTGCTTGTCAATTTATTTTATCACCTTTTAAAATTTCGCCTACTTGTTTGACATATTCTCGAAAGATATCGAAACAAGATTTTTATCTCTTTGATGTCCATTTATCCCAGCCCCAACTCAATTTCATTACTACTTTTTATGCTCATTTATGTTGTTCAGCTTTCCAGTTATGCATTTTTTTTTTAAAGTTTACTCTAAATTTAATAAAATCCTTTTTCTTGAATTCATTTTTATAAAAGTTGCCTTGTAAACCAGCACAGTGAATCAATTCCCTCAGAAATAGGGTTGTAATTTGTTTAACCCTCTATGAAGCAAGTAAATTGTTTGGTTTAAATGTTGAAAAAGTTTAATGGCACCAAATTCTACAAACATATTTATCTTTAAATAAAAAGTCCATTTCCGTCAGGTGGCCATAAAAACAAATTATCGCACAAAAAATTATGGTGAATATCAATTCATTTTTAATAAAAATTAATTGGTAAGTATATTACCTTTGCCCAATAAAGGGTTAAGTGAAGTCCCGGGAGAAAACAAATTTTAACCAACAGTGGTCTGATAAATTTAGTGAAACATTTGAAAAGATTTTTCTCAATAACGTTTAACAGTATCGAATAACACATAAAACATTTGAAAGTGTTTGCAAATTGTACTTAGTATTATACTCAAAATTGTGCAAATTTTTTTTAAATCATGTGATTAAAAATATGTATTGTTATAACTTAAAAAAAAAAAGGATTAACCAGTGTTTCATTAAGATAAGAGAAATCCATAGTTTATTCTGGATAAGATCAGACTTGGAAAATGTCATTTTTATTACGGTCGAATTCGCACAACCATTCAACTGCGTTGTGAAATTTACAAATTCAAAAACAACACACTCATGACTGTCCTCCAAGTATCGTAATGTATTAGTTATTACTTTAGGAAAAAAAGATTTATTATATGTATCCTGTACTAAAGACTCGAACATCAAGATACATTCCAGTGACATAAACTAAAAAAAAATCCACTGCAGATATTTTAATTCATTTAAAGTAGAAAAACAGATTTTTAAGTACTTCTTTAAGATGGCGATTAGAATTTCACACAACGATGTTGAAAGCAAAATGTTATAGGGAAAAATTATGTATCGCTAACCATACACTTTTAATTCACAAATAACACTGGTCAACAGCTGTTTTGGTGCCGGGGCATTTTTAGCTGATTTTATATGAATTCGATGTCCTGAATTCAAATATGGCATTAATTTTTCTCTATCAGCTCAGTTTTTTAAGGTAAACAACTTTTTGCGAAATATATGTTTCATTATTTTAAGGTAAATCCATGTATTAAAAAATGCATGTAAAAATAAAATAAATACAGGATTTTTATTTTTTTAATACACAAATGTTAGTTTTTATTATTATGATATACACATATTCAAATAATAATTTTTTAATTATATTATACAAATATTTTTACTCACAAAAATAGAGAAAAACGTCACTGATGAAACTGATACTCATCGAATGCTTCGGAAACTTCTTTTTTTTTTTGACATTCTGGAATATATTTTAGAACAGTGTCTTTTTAAACTCAAACTGTAATCTGAAACCCTTTGCATATCTCATCTTTTTTGGTAGCGGTCCTCCATAGTCTTAATATTGTGGTGAAATCTTTCGGGCTGTTTATCACTTGTGCCTTCTTTATTTTCAAGAAAATGCTGTAAGTGGTAATGTAAATAGTGCACTTTAATGCTTCTAGTACACCCAAGAGATTTAAAACTATTATGCCACTTTTCATTTACCAGTTCTACATAGATTTCTCCTTTGTATTTGCCCGGAATGTTTTTGTGAACTGCCACAAAAGAAGTCCATCAGGCTTTTTATTCAGCCTCATTCGTTGAATTTACGAAAGCAGGATCCTTAATCAGTTGTCTTATTTGTTGTCCGTTAAATATTCCTGCTTTAATATCTTCATAACTCAATTCGGGTGTTTTTACCTTATATATGCAAATCATGACCCGTTCTTATGGGGAATTTACACAAACTGCTTCATAGAACAGAGCTTGATATGCAGTGCAGAAAGTATGATTTTCTTTCGCCCAACTAAAGTGTTATTAATGACATTCCTTTCTCCAACATCCATGTTTTCTTTCTTAGGCCTCTTTTTTCTAATCTAGTGGTGTGTTTTATCCCTGCTATCCCAAAAATATAAAAACAATAGTATTTTGTGTAACTTCTTTGCTGTCCAAGGACAATCATCTGGAAAATATTTTTTTTTAAACCAATTTTTCTAACAGCCCTCTAAATTCATGACAAAATACAAGATTGTTTTTTTAAGAGAAGAAGGATAGTAGACAATTTTGTCTTGGGTGATAAAATGTAAGTTTGGCTCTTTGTTCTAATAAATTTTTGTCTTTTAATCTTGAAACCAACCAGTAATTCAGAAGCTTCTTTTAAAACATTGAAATCTCTTTTGAAATCATTTAAATCAACCTGGTTGAAAAATTTAGGCATTGATGACGTCTTTTCATAATCACTGTTACCTTCACAGCTATCTGAAAGATGATCAGAAGGACAATATTCATCCTCACTAAGCACTGGTAGCTAATGAAACATTGGGATCGGTAATTCCGCTGAGTGAGGAAGTGGGGGTCTTGAAGACACTAAATCAGGATAAGTTTTCTTATTACAATTGTTTCGATTAATTCAAATAGTATTCCAGTGCTAGGTAGAAATAATAGTCATAGAAATGGTTTTGGCTCCAAACCATTGGTAAGCCGAATTTGAGACTTATTCTTTTCCGTCAGCTCACTGCCATAAATGTTTTGTACAAGTTTTACAGACCTGTTGCGGTGCGCAGATTTTATCCTGATCACCAAGTCTAACCCCAAAGTATCCAAGATAAGCTCTCTTTAATAAGTCAGTAACATATTTTCTGTGTTCTTTCAACTTTTATTCTCCGCATATGTAGCAAAACTTATCTGGATGATTTATACAACTTTTTCTACTTGAACTCATTTAAATTCCATTCTACAATGCAAACACAACAATCTACAATACTACGAGTTTTACATTAAATTGATACGAATTCTACCTTAAACACAAATATCATGGAAATTCATAGAAAGTCAAAAAAAAAGCCAGTTTTGTTTCAATGGAGCGAACTCTGAAACTAACCTTATCTCTTGGAGGCTTTTACATTTGGCTTTATGGATGAGCGGCGCGAAATCATAAGCATGCGCAGATCATCAGTTTTGCTTGCACATTTGTTTTTTTCAAGATCTTGTGGTATTTCAACGTCCTTCTAATCGCCTTGAGCGTCGTTACAGGGCTATGTATCATAAGGTCAGTTTAAGTGTTCAAGGTCACTTTAGTTCTAAAAAATCTTTAGTTCGCTATGCATATCTAAAAAAGTAGAGCTGATAGAGAAAAACTGATTGCATATTTGGAATCAGCGTCCTAAAAATATCCAAAATCAGTTGTAAAATCTCAGGCACCAAAAAAAAAAAATTTTTTTGTAGGCCTGTGTAATAAAATGCTTTTGAATAAATGATTGCAAACGAAGTCATTACACAAATGACCTCATTTCCATTCAAATCTTGGAAGAACTAAGATCTTTTTGCAGATAAAGTTATGTGCACTTTTATTGGGAATGCTTTTGAGCTTGTCTCGCGATTCAAATTCTGAGCCGTGTAACCTCTGTAATCCCGGGAGTAGTCGAGGCTTTTTTTCGAACGTGATTAATCGCAGTTGATCTATTCGCCGCCGTTCCCTTCTGACCGAAGAAACACAGGAAAATTGCCGTTGTTCCTGGAAGATAGAAAACAGAGAATTCAAGGGGGAAATATTGCTTGAATGCGAAAAGATATGTTATAGTGATTAGTACGCATTTACGTTAAGTATATATTTGATTAACATTTAAATAAATGTTTTAATAACTATTTTTAAGCTATTGCATAGCTTTTATCGCGGCTTTTGTGCACGGCGACCGAATCTAGAAATTCCGTAACGAGGAAAACCTAACATTCCGGTAACGTTCTTTCAGTTCGGCAGACTTCGGCACCGTGCCGAAGTCTGCTGAACTGAAACGACGTTAGCCGAAGTGTTAGGTTTTATCTACCTCCTTTAGACAAAATATTTTAGTACAACAGTGAATAGCAGTTGCTGGTGAATAGCTGTACGCATAAAATTTGTGTATAAAATGTTTTAAATATGAATAAAAAAAGTGCATTTATTAATGAAGAAAGTGATGAAAAAATAGTGAAAGAAAATGAGTGAGTACTCTATATACATACATTTTATTATTGTCACAAATGCAGTATTGTTTTATTATGAGAGTGTGTTAATTTTGGTGACAAGAGACAGCCCCCCCCCCCTACACGGTGAGGGTCAAAAAATTTAAAATGATCTAATCCGCGATCTAATTTTCGTAGCGCGGCCAAATTTTGTTTGGCAATTTATTATGAGACAGTGTTAATTTTTGGTCACAGGAGGCCCCTCCCATGGTGAGGGTCGAAAATTTTAAAATGCTTATAACTCGCGGTCTAATTTTCGCAGCGCGGCTAAAATTTGTTTGGTAATTTATTATGAGACAGTGTTGATTTTTGGTGACAGGAGACCCCTCACGGTGAGGGTCGAAAAATTTAAAATGCTTATAACTCACGAGCTAATTTTCGTAGCGCGGCCAAAATTTGTTTGGTAATTTATTATGAGACAGTGTTACTTTTGGTGACAGGAGACACCCCCCCTCCAAGAAGTGAGGGTCGAAAAAAATTAAAATGCTTATATCTCGCGATTTAATTTTCATAGCGCGGCCAAATTTTGTTTGGTAATTTATTATGAAACAGTGTTAATTTTTGGTGACAGGAAACCTCCACGGTGAGGGTCGAAAAATTTAAAATGCTTATAACTCGTGATCTAATTTTCGTAGCGCGGCCATATTTTTTTGGTAATTTATTATGAGACAGTGTTAATTTTTGGTGACAGGAGACCCCCCCCCCACGGTGGGTGTCGAAAAATTTAAAATGCTTATAACTCGCGATCTAATTTTCGTAGCGCGGTTCTCCGGGTTCGGTTCCCGGCCTGGGCAATTTTTCGCTCAGCTGGAAATATTCAATTCGTATGATAACTTTACCAATCAGTTAGATTGTGTTAAATAATAGTATATCTACGTATCCATCGTTCTATGAAATTCCATTACCTGCGGCTTATTCTGCCGAGCTGTCTAAATGACAGACCAGATGTTATGGCTTATAAGGTTATCCCAGCGAAAAATCCCAGCCGGTTATCGCCCAGTTAGCTTAACAGATAAAGCATTGGCCTTGTAAGCCAAGTATCCGGGTTCAATTTCCGGTATGGGCAATTTTTCGCTCAGCTGGAAATATTCAATTTGTAAAATTACTAATGTTTTTTTTTTAGTTTTTAACTTTACATTATTTTCTATGCCTAAACTACTTACTAAAAACTTGCTTTTTTTGTTGTGTTTCCACATTAATATGAAACTTTTTATAATGCAAATGCCCAGCCATTTTATTATACTTTCATTTAATTTGGCAGGAAAATTTATCCACACCTCTCATTTAAAACACTGACAGACCACCTCTCCCTCTAAAAAATGAGGGGGGGGGGATTTCTCTTCGTGGAGGGAATTTTTTTTTAAATAGTAAACTTGTAAATCCCTTGATCAGTTCTACAAATATTTATTAGTAAGAAAAATATAGGCATTCTTAGAATTCGGATTTCTCATAAAAAGTTTCCAATTCAAACAAGGTTTTTACAAAAATAAATAAATAAATAAATAAATAAGTAAATAAAAAAAAAAAATGTAATTTAAGAAATTACACCAACCATTTGAAAAATGTTTCACTCGAAACATTCATCTATCATTTTAAGCTAAATACCAGTTGTTTTATTGTGTATTATCCGTGCCACTGCTATAAATGACTTTATAATACATGCTGCAATTCGAAGGTACGGTTCGTTTAAGTTACATCACTCCATTGTCGCCAAGCATAAAAGTTGGCGGCGAAAGAAACATTTCAAACTATGTAACATTGTTGGTGCGAAAGTAATCATTATTAAAATACAGCTTTGGCATATACTGTTTGATTTTACAGAGCGGAATTTTGGTGATGGAGGTTTTAAACCAAAGTCGATCGCAGCACATGCATCTGTGAATGGGTCCATCAGACATTGAATCAAAAAAGTTTTTTTCCAGTTTTTCCCAAGCCGATTGCTTTTTAGTTTTCTTTTTAGGTGGTGGAAAATCAAGAGTAATAGCTATAACATTTTCCGGCTTGTTAGAATTACTATTGGCACTCAAATTTTCCTGGTTAGAACCGACCGATTGTAAAACGCCATGGCTAGTGGATTGGTTGCCCTCGAGACATGATGTTTTACAATTAATCGGTTCGGCATTAAATTGCGTTCTTTTTCGTGATCGCCTTTCAACACGTAATTGGTTTTCAGCGGCTCGATAATCTTTTGATTTACTCGTTTTCTGCATTGAAAGACGTTTTTGCGCCAAACCAAATACTACTTAGTTATCCCGTCGACCAATTTCGCCAAATGATACGACTCGCCAAACTAATAAGCAACTTATACATGTTGACTAAATTTTTATTTTAAATAACAAAAGAACAAATAAATTAGTAAAACATTAATAAAAAGTCGAAATAAAAATCACTTTATGATTGTTTAAATACGCGTATTGTGTTTAATGTCATTGAATGCGATATTCACGTTCATTCATTTCTTTGGCTTCGGCTTTTTCCGTATCTGTTAATTTCCGTCTACCCATTTTTAAATTTGTTAGTTTTCTCCTTTATTACAATGATTTTAACCATTTTAATTTACTATTCAAATAAAAATTCTTCTAAAAGTAAAGAATTTAATTTAAATTCAAATAAAAACTCTTCTAAAAGTAAAGAAATTAATTTAAATTCAAAAGTGACCACATCATTTTGTCAATCCTCCACCGAAAACAACAACCATTTTTCAATGGTTAAAAATAAATATCGAAATAAAAAAAACATTCAATTTAGTTAAATATATTGACAGAATAGAGATATTACTTATCAAACTAACACAGCTAAAAACCTGAATTGTTCAGAATTTTATTATATTACCGTAAAATACCGTTAATCCGCCCCCCCAAACGTGACGAAAAATCGTACAATAGTTAGAGGGGGGCGCTTACACGGGATTTTTCCGCCATCGTTCAACAAAACTTACAGGAATGAATCATGATGAAATGAATAAATCGTTGAATGAATCATGAATTTTAATACTTGAAAAAATTTGGGTTTTTATTTAAAAAATGTAAATTTTGTCGAAGAAATGCAGAAAAAAAGGAGAAATTTGTAAAAAAAGCAAAAACAAGCATGAAATCAATAAAAAAATCTCGAAAAAACATACATTTCATCAAAGATTCATGATTCATTCATTTCATAATGATTCATTCCCATTCGGAATGGGGAGGGAGGGCGCTTTCTCCGGATTTTTTGAAAATTCCAAATTTTTTATAAAGTGGGGAGGGGGCGTTTGATCGGAAAGGGCGGATTAACGGTAAGCTTATCTGTTAGGTTAATAAAGAATTAATAAATACCCAATAATAAATCTCTATCTCATGTGGTTTCTGAGATAATTAACTTTAAATATAGACAGACAATGGAACTTTTTTGCATTTCATACCATATAAATTTAGTCACCATTTTTTTCCTAATTATCACAAATATTTACTGTTATGTATTTGGAAAGTATTTGAATTGAGCTTTCATATTCACAATTATTTCACATGCACAATTATTTTTAATTTTAGGTTTCAAGGTTAAATGTTTTGTCTTTTGATATCTAAAATGCAGACATCTTAATTTTTTTAAATATATTTTACTCGTATACTTATTTTTTTAACACATCTAAACATATCATTTTAGGACAGCCACGGGATGCTGAGTTATAAATTAAATGGCAACCTGCTTGTCGAAATTTCAACACCGATACAGTTTACTTAGAAGACCTACTTAGGTACTGTATCTTTACCTATACATATGTATACTTTTTTTTATCGATAATGTTTTTTTTATTTTAAATTCTACCAGCATGATTTTATTTATTTATTTAAGTTTTTTTTTTTTTGTTCTAGTGAGAAGAAGTCAAAATTTTTGATGAGGCGGGACACGTCTCTGGGCCCTGAAATCAACACTGTTCATTGAAGTACAGTAGACTCCGTCAAATCTGCACTCCTAAAATCCGCACATAATTTATGCATGTAAACAATGAAACATTCAGTTCAGATGTAGGTGCAAAATTTGACTTTTTTAGTTTTACAATTCCATACATTTTTTTTAATTTGTAATTTTTGTTAAGGTTATTGAAACCATGTTTTTTCAGGAAGAAAGAATAATTTATTTCTGAAAAAATCAAGATATTGCTGATATCATTGGTAATCACAATCATACCAAATATGTTTACTATGTATTAATCAATCTTTTTTAGTTATTAAGTCTGGTTAAACCTGAAATAAAGTTTCGTTATTTTATGATCTTCAAGTGAATTAGTATTGTACCTTTAAGAGGCAAGTTCCATTGAATAATTGATGAAAATCACATTTCATCTTTATAATGAATAATTAATTGTACATTATTGGTTATTAACTAGATAGAAGAATATAGAATAGCGGACACCTCTATTTAAGCAACACTTTCTCAATCTCTGTCTAAGAGTCAATATATCTGTACGTTTTTGCCTCTCAACAGAGGGAAATTGCAATGGTCTAGAGATATCCAGTATTCAGATATTTTACTGTATGTGTTTGCATCTCTGAAATACCCAGGCAGTGACCTTTTTTAGCACTTTCCAACAAAGTTGAAAAGTGCTAATGCATTTGGTTTGTCTGGCCGTCTGTCCGCGCTCTAACTAACGTAAATATACTCAGATTGTCATGAAATTTTTGGACGTTAATGATGTTTACCCGAGCACGAACCCTATTGAAAATGAAGTTTCTGCCTTGATAAGTTTATTTACAGGAACAGTCAAAAGTTTTCCATTACATTACGGCGTATGGCGAAAAATCGTTTCAAATGAATTTTAAAGGTATTACACCCTGTCAACATCTTCAAATTTATATGCATCACCGAAGTGCACTAATATATGTATTTGTAAAGTATGCAGCGAAAAGAATAGTTATTGTTCATTTATAGGGCCACACAAAAGAATTCCAACACATAATAATAAAAGGGGGAATTGTTTGTGACATATTTTAATTATGGTAAACGATTTCATATATAAGCAAATTGATATACGTTGCTGAGGAATAATATGAGTTATTTTATGCATAATGCGTAGTGCATAACATTTACAGAGACACACAAATGATTTCAAATAGTACATTCTATACGAAGTTCTGAATATTATCGAAGATGGCTGTTAGATGGATGAAATGCATTTTTTAAATTATGATATACGCTTTTAAATTTCACTAGATGTATGCATATTATATGATTTATATAATTGCTAATTGTTACACTATTTAGATATACAGGGTTACACAAAAGATCTTGGAAAGGTTACTGAATATGAGAGTAATTTACTTAAAGGTGGTTTTTAAAAATGTCATGCCTTTTTAGGACCTGCATTTAGTTTACTAAGAAATGTTTGTAGAATATAGATAAAATGATATACAGAGTCACACAACGAACTGGAAACATGGTAGCCTTTGGATGATAATTTCTGGAAATTTGATTTAAGAACTTAAAAGATATTTTTTTAAAAACTAAACTTTAGCAAAATACTTTCATGCATTAAAGGTACTATGTATTTTACAGGGCTAAACAAAAGTATTCAAGTATGTTTCCATCTATTAATATAATTTGATGAATGGAAAATTTCAAATAATTAGGCGTCTTCTCGCTAAACTAAATTTTACCATTATATAGTCTATTAACTGACAGATCAAATACAGGGCTTTTCAAAAGTATTGGACTACATATTTAGTTATGGATAATAATATGTTATTTCTCTGATAACGATTTGTTAAAGATTTCAAGAAGTGTTGGAAAGTGCTTCATGATCTATGCTTAACGCATGATTTTTCTTACTTTTTTTGTTGAAATTTAGCAACAACTACAATTTTGTGAACTGCAACAACCCATATGCCAAACAATTGAAAAAGTATTTTTAAAGCAGCGTTAACTATTTGATAATCATATACAAACAAATGCCTACAACAATGCGTATTAAGCTATATTGATATGCAAAATTCACTCAGGCAACATAGCTAGCATATTAAATACCGTAATTTCTGGAAGAAACGCCGCAGCGGCGTAAACGACGCATCGCGGAAAATCACTCAAAAAAATTTAGAAAATGGTCGTAAGCGCCGCATCGTCGTAAACGCCGCATGTGAAATTTCCGCGGTAATCGTAGTTAACATGTTACACAGAAACACATTAATAAGCTGTATTAAGAAATCATAAAAATGAAATTATTAATCAGAAATTAATAAATAAATACAAAATTAATAATATTATTTAAATACCGTATTTTCGGGAATAAGCGCCGCGACGCATACGAGTTTAAAAGTAAAAATATGCTTAGTGCGGCGCAGCGGATATGGTGATTTTTTTCCCTAACAGTACTGTAAAATACCGTTAATCCGCCCCCCCCCCCCCTAAACGTGACGAAAAATCATAAAATAATTAGAGAGGGGCGCTTACACGGGATTTTTCCACGATCGTTTCACAAAATTTTCAGGAATGAATCGTGAATCTTTGAATGAATCATGAATTTTGATAATTAAAGCAATACTTGAAAAAAAAATTGGTTTTAAAAAAACGTAAATTCTGTCGAAAAACGCAGAAAAAAGGAGAAATTTGTAAAAAAAAGCATGAAATCAATTAAAAAAATCTTTAAAAAAAAGCACATTTCATCAAAGATTCATGATTCATTCATTTCATCATAATTCATCACTGAATCTTTGGAACGGAGGAAAAAAATCGGATTCAGAACAAATTTTCTGAAAGTTATAAAAGAAGGGGAGGGGGAAATTCAGAAAATCCATTCGAAAATGCAATTTTCGTTTATTCATAATCTAATGCGAAATTTGCGTAACTTTTTGTGGTCTTTTAATGAATATTGACATTTTTTCGCGATATTTTGACGAAATCGAAATTAATTTGTTTTTGCAACCATTTGTCGGAATTCACGATACATTTTATGTCCGAAATTTTGGAATTATGATCGATTTTTTTTTTTAATTTTCGGAAAAATTCAGAAAAATATCACGTTTGTTTGAAAAAAAAATTCTCGTAAACGCCGCATCGGTAGAAATGCCACATCGCTTGAAATTTCAGTTTAAAACACGTAAACGCCGCGGCGTTTCTTCCAGAAATTACGGTAGAGCATTTTATATTTAAGCGAAACGTATTGGGATTGATGCGGAAGATGTAGAAGTGGCCATCACTACATTTAAGTAGCTCAAAATTTAAAATATAGTTTACATTATATAAAGTGTCCTTAAAATGACTCAGCTCTCTCAGTATTTTTGGGGCTACTGCACGCTAAACAAGCAAGGTTACAAGCATCGCATATTCCTCTGAGAAAAATTTTGCTGCTCCAAAAGGAGGAGTGGGTTCTAGAAATGCAGGGAAATAAACACATTAGACTAACACCAAGCACAAAATCTCACATTCCTGTGTTTTTGGGGTCAGAATATCAATGCTCCAGGAGGTTGGAAAGATTCTTCAGCACAATGGCTTAATTCATCATCTGTCATTAAAATATTTTTGTTACTGTTAAAGTCAGGAATAAAAACGTGTGTTCAGATTAGAATGAGACACCCTGTATTTCTGACTGAATAAGAGAATTGCAAAGTTGTTTTGTTGGACATATCTAACACTGTCAGTTACTGCAGTGTTGTTCTGAATTACTCAGTAAACATATTAATGTATCAAATGACGTATTTTCAAGAAAGTTTCTAATTTGTCAAGAACTGCACTTTCCACACAGTGCAAATAGGTCATATGCTGCTGACTGTGCCACAAATCATCATAATGTGACCAGAGTCATTTGTTTGTAATAACACCAGCCACAAAATTATTCTATTTGTAAATTTTTGTTAGAAAGACAACTGAATATAGAAGTTATAAAAAAAGGAAAATTTTCCATATTGGCACCTGAATTTCACTTCATATTTAAATCTTTTGCTAAATTTTACCTTTGGAAATCAAACGGAAATTATTCGATCAAGTAGTTTATTAATTATGGAGGTTTAAAATTTCAAAAATCTAATATTAACCATGTTTAATAACTGCAAAACAGTTTGCTACCCATATAGCACACTTGCCTCCCCAGGATGTCCTGGGGAGGATTCACATCCCAGGACCCTCATCCCCCAGGCATCCCTGAGGATGCAGAAAATTGTCACCAGGAGGTCCTCAGGAACCGAAAATGTCCGCTTTACAGCGTCCTGGGGCGCTCCCCAGGACCTCCTTCAGGGTCCTCCCCGGGAGGTTCTGGGGAAGATTTGAGGAAGTGATATAGGAGGACTTTGGGAAACTTCAAGGTCACTAATATGTTAAAAAAATTAAAGCTATGATTTAATTAAAAAAATTTTTAGGAGAAAACGCGAATGTTTTATTTTTCAGACGGTTTTAGACATATTGAGATTATTCAGGAACAAATTTCTTACCTTTATTTTTCCTGCTGGATTTGAACCCGAGTACCTTGGTATTCCGGACGCTCACTCTGACCGTTATGCTGTCGGGACAGTAAGGAATAAAGGTTTCTAAGGTATAGATGCATTTTTACTCCGCTTTTGAAACTTAAAACTGGGAAATGTCTTCATATTTTGTGCCTTTTGCATACACTCGAAATAAATTTAAGTTAATAACTCTAAATAAATTGTCAATAATTATTTGTTATAACATAAATGTCTTTGGGTTTAAAAAATTTTAAATGAAATTGTAATTTTAAATTATAAAAATATCCTTTTAGCTTTTAATAAAAATCCATTAAAATTATTCAGTAGTTATAAAATTGATTATGAATTATATATTTTGACACACAATGAATGATGCAAAACGTTTCTGATGATATCTCCTATAAAATTTAATTTTAGTTAATAAAAATATTATTTCCAGAAATTAAAATAGTAAGAGATTAAAACACATAGTTTCTTTAAAATTATGAATTTTACAGAAATTTTAATCGATTTTTTTTTCTTTTTTCTCTTGGTGGTAGATGGTAGATGGGAGGTGGTGAGTTTGTACCCAATCGCACCCGTCGGCCTAATCGTTCGGAGTTTTCCACGGTTTTCTTCGAATCTTAAACTTCCTTGCGTAAATACGGGTAGGTTCCTTTAGAAAGACCATCACGGAGGGCAACCCTCATCCCTTAATATGTACCTTGGTTTTTTTTTTTTTTTTTTTTTTTTTTTAATGATTGACAAATAAAATCTAAGTAAATCCTTTCAAAAATAAAACTTTTTTGCTCTATCTCGTTATTACTTTTTTAAAAAGAATTTTTTATCGATATTTTTTCTTTTTATGCTTGTTTAAAGGTGCTCTTAGTATACGAATTTATGAAAAAAATATGTAAATTTGCTTAGTCTTTTCTTTCCTAGTTTTTACTCTTTGAAATATTTCATTGTTACAGTTTCATTGTGGGTGACACCAGCGATCAAGAGATTCTGCTTTCGAAGGTGGTAGATGGGAGGGGCTGAGTTTGTATCCAATCGCGCCCGTCGGCCTAATCGTTCGGAGTTTTCCACGGTTTTCTTCAAATCTTGGATTTCTTTGCGTAAATACGGGTTAGGTTCCTTTAGAAAAACCCTCACGGAGGGCAACCCCCCCCCCCTCTCTTGATATGTCTTTGATGATTTTTTGTTTATGATAGACATATAAGCTCTAAGTGAATCTTTCAAAAGTAAAATCTTTTCGCTCTCTCTCTCTCTCTCTCTCTCTTATTTATTTTATTTATTTATTTATTTTTTACAGAAATTTTAAGCGATTTTTTTTACGCTTGGTAAAAGGTGCTCTTATTATATGAATTTATGAAAATATATATATATAAATTTGCTTAGTCTTTTCTTAAGCCTTTTCTTTCCTACTTTTTGCTCTTTGAAATATTTCATTGTTGCAGTTTCATTCTGGACCCCACCCGTGGTCAAGAGATTCTGCTCTCGAAGCTGGTAGATGAGATGTGCAGAGTTTGTAACCAATCGCGCCCGTCGACCTAATTGTTCGCAATTTCCCGGGGTTTTCTTCGAATCTTGTATTTCCTTGCGTAAATACGGGTTAGATTCTTTTAGAAAGACCTTCACTGAGGGCAACCCCCCCTTCCCTTGATATGTCCCTCATGTTGATAATTGGCCGTCATAAATACAACCAATCAACAAACTCGTTTTAAAGTGATTAGATATATTTTGACGAGTATTTATTAACAAATAATAAAATCTGTTACTTGTGAAATTCTAATACAACGGTACGAGTTACAGATGTTTGGAGATTTACCACTTGTTGCGGGATTAAAAAATACTGTAAAACCACTGTATTATTTTATAACATTGTAAAAATATTAAAATTCTGTATTTTCATCAATAACACACCATTGTACAAATTTGTATAATTTTATTATATCAGAATTTGGTGTGAAAATCATTTGTAAAATTCTATCATTACACTGAAACACTGCTTGAGTTATATAAAATAGAAACTATTAATAAAATTTTTATTTGTTACAAACTCATTTTATTTTCTTATTGTTATAAATAAAATTACTTTTCATTTAAATCTCCATTTAATTGTCTTTGAAAATTGTATGAAATATTTATATGCATAAAAAATACAATATGCACCATTTTTCATTCAATTAAAGACGGGAATATTTTTGTTGATTTCTTTACATGTAATTTTAGAAACTAAGATTTTAGGCAATTTAAAAAGCCTAAAAAAACTGATATTTTTATTTAAAATATAAGATGTTTTCAATAGATGTATATATTTCTTTTACATTTACTAACAAAATTCTTTGTAACGCTTTTTCTTACAAATTCAGAAATAGTCTATTCTTGGAATATCGCACTTTCTTTTTCTCTCTCTCTCTCATTGAGTGACCGGCGAAACGCATTCTCAGCTGACAACTGACTGGGGGGGGCAGGATAATCTTGTTAAATTTCAATTGTTGAAAGGTTGGGAAGGTGACTGCCTGAAGGTTGGGAAGGTCACTTGGGGTCGTAAAATTCCATTCAATTCAGTTGAAACTGTGATAAAAATATTTGTTACTTAGGAAATACAGATAAATATTTATCTGTAATTTCAGAACCAAAAAATTATTTATATATCTGAAGTTTTCAAAATAAAGACTTCATTTTATCTTTCAGAATGTAAATAATAATAATAGGTTTGATAATCTATAAAAGATATTAGAAAAATAATTTGTTATTAAGTACAACTTACATTTAAAAAAAAATATTAACGATAAATAAAACAAAATAAATTAAACCTTCAAAAATGACATTTAAATTGAAGCTTCTATTTAGAAAACAATTTCTTGTCTTCAATACATATATAAATTACACTGGATAAATAATTGATAATAACCTAAATTAAACTTTAAATTAGCGTGAATTTATATTTTTTAAACTGATTTTATAAGAATGTATATTTTTGAACAGAAAATCTTTTCAAATAAACCATTTATTGGTATGTGTATGCGGAGAGGGGGGGGGGAGCGGCTCAATATTTATGTATTTTAAATCCAAATATACCATTTTAAATGAATTATCTTTGATTTTGCGTTATGTGCTGTGATAAATATGTATAATTTCGTCGGGACACTTTTGTTTATTTTATTTCTATACATATATATATATATATATATATATATATATATATATATACACACACACACACACACACACAAAAAAAAAAAAAAAAAAAAAAAAAAAAAAAAAAAAAAACATTTAACATTTGACATTAAGATGCATCGGGACTCAATTTAGATAATTTTCATAACAAAGTTTTAAAGGATACTCATAAACAAACTTACATTAAGATTTTTTTTTTGCATAAATATCTTTACCTCTAAATATCAGAAAAATATATGCTATAGAAATTTCTTCTATTTAGAGATTTTAGTGTATTAATTTAGAAACTTACTATTTAGTTAATTTAAACAAGTTAAATTAATTTCTTAATTAATAAAACAAATAATAATAAAGCAAAACGCAATAGGTTATTTATTAATAATAAAATATTGATAAATGAACAAAACTTGATTTAAAAGATATATAATAGTACTTAGTATATAAAAATAGTAAGTAACTGAAATAATAAATAAAAAATTTTAATTTAACTAAAAAGATTAAAAGTTACAACAATAATTAAAAATAATAGCAATTTAATAACAATTATTTAATTTGCTAATAAATAAGGAATTGAATAATTAATAAAATAAAATTAAGTCATTAAAATCGATACTGATTAAATTGCATTCGATATTTTATTAAAAAACAATTGAGTATTGTATTCCTGAATCATTCATAAGATGGCGCCAGCACTGTGACTTCCTGGGCACTTCCCCAGGAATGACTAACCGGGTACATCCCCAGGAGGGATTTCCCAGATACTTCCTCAGGAGTAGCGTCCTTGGGAAATTGCTCCGTGGGATGTTACTGGGAGCTCATTCCTGAGGACATCGTAAAAGACTCTTCCCCAGGACGTCCTGATCTTGTCATTTTAGTTTTAGGAGGAATATGGGATGGCTTGGAGCTCCTGGGGAGGTATTGAGGAGCTTTTGTGCTATATGGGTATGTGCATAGTTTTTAAAATATAACTGAAAAATTATTTTGTAGGATTATTTTCATTTTTGGGTTCACTTATATAAAGGTTACAAGAATCTATTTCTGTTAAAGAATTCAAAAGCTACATTTTACGATATATTTAAAAATTTATTTGTAATATACGTTATTTTTAAATACATCAATATAACTAATACATCTAATAATACATCAAATATATTTCAATATAGGTGCAACACAACAATAATGTTATATTAAATTCTGGTGCATAGTATTTATAAGTTTTGACATACTACAGCTGATATATAAGTACAGTACATTCCCTCTAATTCACACATGTTGGGAGCAAGGGATTTGTAGTGGATTATGGTTCATTTCTTTGTTTACATTCTACTATTTGGAATCTATCAACAAAAATAGTTATCATACAGTAAATAAATAACACAGAAATGAAAGAAAATGCTTTTTTTAAATTAAAAAAAACTATATTGATTATTAGAAATACATTTAAATGATATAATACAAAATTTAGAGAAAACTTTTCTATTTATTTTTCAAATCTATCAAAACTTACAATTATTGTGTTTTGCTTTATATCTTTTAGTTAATGCTCAGCAGTTTAATCCTGAAGCCTTTCAAGATTCAGAATATTTTGATTAGTAACAAAAAATTTATTTTCTAATAAATTAAGATATTTATCCTCAGTTGTTGCCTTTTCAAAAGCAATTTTATCATTAATATAGCCAACAAATCCATTCAGAACATAACAGTATAATAGGTATTTACAAACATTACAATAGCAGTCTAATACAGTCAAAGTTCTATAATTCGCAGAAGTTGGGGCCAAAGGTTGTGTGGATTATGGAATATTGTGGATTATAGAGTATGTGGAATCTACATCATTTTATTGTTCCTAGACAGCATTTTAATTCTATAATCAGTATAATATGAAAAAAAATGAAATTTAATAATTAATTTAATATGCTGTCTCAAAAAATGCCTATTATTAAAATTTTTATATGTATGTGTATATAAATAAAGACTATTACATAGGTTCCATAATAGTTTGTTTTTTACTATTAATAAAATAAAAGTGTTATATGTATTAAAAAGAGATGTTTTATTATGATTTTTTTTATTTTTTATTATTTGTTTTATGAATTTGTACATTTTTTAAACTGTTTATTTCCTTGTTTACATTCGTAAAGTAATATGAATTATGGAAAACTGCAGATTATGGGTGCATGGATTATTGATCCGTGACTGTAGTTTTTTACAATAAAACATTTCCTTCTAGTGAATGCAGATTTCCATTAAAAATTATGGAAAAATAAATTCATCAGATTCTAATAAATTCATCAGATCAGTCATTTTTTTTTCTTTACAGTTAAAGTGCAAAAAATCTTCCTGAAAAAAAGATTTTAACTGTTTGTTTACGTCTGAAATATTGTGCAGCTTAGAGGGAATTGAATGATTCACTGAAAATGAAGAGGTATCAGAGCTGAATTCCCATGCAAATTACATTGGCCTGAGCTAAATTTAAAGATTGCATTAAGTAGAAGACAATTTTTTACTAATTGACTGATGCCAGTCGTATCTTTATATAATGATTGGTGACAGAATTAGCATTAGCTGAGAGAGTTAGAAAGTCAGACTGATTCATACACTATGAAATGGGACATAAAGCTGCTCCTATATTGAATACAGGGTGTTTATAAAGTCCCAGACCCATTTTGATGTTTAATAACCCATAAAATAATAAAGATAGATTGAAATTAATAACATAAATGGTTAGATAGACTCAAAAAGTTTAATGAACCTTGTCAATGAACTTCCACGTGTGTCCCCTACGTCGCACGGAAAACATCAAGCCGATAGTAAATTAAACGCCAGGTAGCGGCAAGCATTCCTTAATTAAGCAATTTGAATTTTGTATGCATGCAGTCTTAATTTTATCTTAATAAAAAAGTTCTTAATAATAAAGTTCGAAAATATATGAGTTATCCTATCAATAAATGTCATAAGTTTGTTTATATCTTCATTATTTTAGCAGAGAATAAACAACAAAATGGGTCCGGGACTTTATAAGCACCCTGTATTTCTATAGATTTAATAAATGGTAGATAATTAACTCATTTTAAATATATTATTCGAATCATTTAAAGTCTGCATGAAAAGAAAAATGACCTGTAATATGGTTAATGGGGTCATTTCATCAAATTAACCAAAAAAATTCAATATTCAGCCTGACCAATTCAGATTTTAATGAAATGGAATCATTCTCCTTAATGATTTAATTTTGAACATTTTTTTTTATTATTGCTATAAATTTTCATATAATTATTATTTAAATTTTAAAAAATCACCATTTTTTGATTTGTACTATAAATATATTCAATTTCAAATTTCCCAACTTCTTTTAAACATAGAAAACTTTATGACCACTGATTTCAAAGAGGAGTTTATAAGGTTTAATTACATATGCAAGTTGACTATGCATAACTAAAAAATAAAATATTTTTTTTTTAATTTAAAATGGAAAAATTTTTTATATGGTGTTTTTTAAAATTTTGAAAAGATAGCATTTTTACTGTAATGCTATAAGCTTAAAATTCTGAAGTATTTAGAATGAGATCTCAATAGAATCAGGAATTATAAAATAAAAATTTTAAATCACCATACAAATTATAAACAAATAACAAAATAGATAGAATTAAATTGTTATTTTAAAGGTAATTTTTAGCTTTTATTTTATAACTTTTGATCCCTTTGAAATCCCACTCTAAAAATTTTAGAATTTTAAGCTTATAATATTACAACAAACATACATTTTTTTTCAAATTTAAAGGGAAAAAACACTATTTAAAACATTTTAAATTTTAAAAAATTATATATTTTTTAAATATGCATAGTAAAATTGCACATCAAATTAAATCCTATAAACTCCTCTTTAAAATGGGTGGTCATAAAAATTTCTATGTTTGATAAAACTTAAGAAATTCAGAATTGAAAGCTTGTAAGCAAGCCAGAAAATTATGATTTAATAAAAAATTAAATAATTATATGGCATTTTAATGTAATAAAAAATTACAAACATGTACTATCATTTATATCATCAGACAGAACAATTAAAAAAAGTTCAATCAAAAACTGAAAAGGTCAGGTTGAGTCACTAGTTGATTTGGCATGGAATGACCAGTGAATACATAATTTGGGTTCATATAAAAGTGAGACATTCTGCATATTGTTGTGAATAAGAGATTCATGATAACCCTAATATACTGCGTAAGATTAAACCTCTTCTTGAAATTTTTATGGGGAATATTAAAACACCCTGTAAACTATAATCGCTGATTTTTAAAAAAATCAAATACTATACTTACTATCAATTTTTAAATATATTTGCTGCAGCACATTCCTTTTATTAGAAGCTTAACATTTGATACCTCCTAATAAGCAAGAGATAAATTGCAATTAATATTTTAAAACAAGAAATAAATTATAAAAACCTTTATAAAACAAGACATTAATTTGCACTTTATATCATTGTCATTATAAGCAATCAAATGCAAATGAACTTTACACTTAATATGTATTTAGATTTTCATTAATGATTTAAACTAATTGTTTGCTTTAGTAATTTTGGTATTCAAAAAAAAAGATTGTAAAATCTTTTTAAAACTGTGAACTAAATAAATTATATTTAAGTCAAATCAAACAGTTTAAAATTTTTCAATGTAACATTAATCATAAAGCGAATAATAATTAAAAAAATAATAAATTATTTAAAGTATGATTCTTTCCAAAGTTTTATAACACAAAAAAAAAATCACTTTCAACTTAACTAAAACAGAATACACTCAAATGATACACTTAATGAGAATATGAACAGTACTTGTATGAATGCAAGGAATAACCATATTCCTTAATAAAGTAAACTCACAGATTTTCGTTTTCACCAATAAATAAAAACAGATTTTTTTTAACTTAGATTTTATGGTGTATAAATACAACTTAAATATGTGTTTTGTCTATAACTAGACTGATATTTCATTAATATTAAAAGATCCAGTACTACTATGTTATCACGTTGATTAATTTTGCCAAATTATGCAAATCGACAAACTAATAGCCAAATTATACATATTGACATAATTTTTATTTTAAATAATGAAAAAACAAATAATTAGTCGAATATTAAAAAAAATATTAATAAAAAGTCAAAATAAAAATCACTTAATGACATTTTAAACACGTGAATCATATTTTATGTCTTTGAATGTGACATTCAGGATTATCTATTATTGGCATTTAAACTTATTTGTAGTTTGGCAATAATTTGTTGGTCGACGGGATAACCTAGTAGTACCAAAGATTCATTTATTAATATCACAAATAAATGCTTGAATTTTCACATGAAAATGAAAGTACAAAAACAGAATTTTTTTTATTTTTACCTAGATTATTTTTTCGCAAAAAGTTTCAATTGTGAATCTTCACTGGCAAGAATTTAAAAAACTATGACAAAGATTAGAAATACAGTTGTCCCCGTTTAATCGAATATTGATGGTTGCAGAAATAATATTCGATTAAGTGGGGTATTTTATTAAACGGGGAAATATAGAAATGTCATACTTAATGAGTTATAAAAAGGTAGAACAATTACCTACTGCATTAATAGCATAATAAGATTGTTAATATAATACCGTAAATTAGTAAAATAAATACAAATACTAATATAAAATAAGTTACATAATAATTTAATATCAGTACATACATTTGTATGATTTACATTACTCTTCATGTACTTCATTGGAATTTGGTTAAAATTTGGCTACTTGTAATTTACATTAAAAACACAGACATTGTTTAAAGTGGTTTGTTAACGTATAATTTACGCATTTACTGGAATTACGCAAAAAAAAGTGGAAACATTTTTTGTGTTGGCACATGCTTTTTGAATAATCAGCATCATTTATTAACGAAGCTTTTGCTCTTTTCGTTAAACCCATTCCAGCACATATTGACCAATCTTATCAAAATTGGAATTATGTACCCTCTTTCTATTCTAATTTCCATTTCATCTCTGTCCTTTTTGGAATTTTTCTGCATTGCATTTAATATTGGAAACTGGGATATTTTAAACATTTTGTTACATGAACTTCTGTTTTTTCATATTTAACTCTTCTAATAGTGTAGTTAATCAGAAAGGTTTAAAGCTTTCCATTTAGAATTCATAGTAAAGCCTTTTTCCTAACAAAAGAGCGACTAAACTTACAAAATGCAAAATAATTCATATTATCCAACTTATTTCACCCATTTGCAAGAAAAGGAGGAGAGATCATTTGACCTGATCCATTATACACCAGCCGGTTGAAATCATTGCAGAAAGAACTGAACTTTTGTTTTCACTATAAATGAACCAAAACTGACAAAATATGAGAAAAATTTCAAGAAGAAACATGTTTTTTGTGCCTGTTTTCAACAATTGGTCACCCAGATGTTATTCGAATATGCGGGGAGGTCCGCAAAAATATTCGGTTTAAGCGGGGAAAAATAACATAGAACCAATGGCGATAAATTCGGTTCTGAAGAGTTCTATTCGAATAAGCAGGGTATTTGATTATCCGTTACCCGATTAAGTTGGGAGGACTGTACAATAGACTTCTTCAAAATGTCACTGCAGATGTAACAAATAGGGCTGTGGAGTCAGAGTCGAGCCCATTTTTGAACAAAAGATTCAGAGTGGAGTCAGTAATAAAAAAGCCGACTCTGACTCGAGCTTCCTTTATTAGACAAATTGAAGTGAAATTAAACCAATTATATGTAATTTTAAATCCATAAAAGAATTATTGTTTTTTTTGTATTATATAGGATAATATACTGCCTTGTGTACACAGCAAATGAAAACCATTTTTAATGAAAACTCTAATAGATTTCAAATTATTTACAAACTAGTAAAATTCTCATCTATATTTTTTTCCCTTTTCATTGAATTTTTTCTGTTCTGGAGAAGACAAATAAACATCCAAATTGTAAAGATTTCCCCTTTTCAAGTCGGCTGATTTAAAATAGTAAAATTCAAAATTTTTGTTTTGATTTCTTCATTAGATTTTAATAGTTGGATTTTTCCAGTTTGTGATATGCAAAATTTAAAAATTAGTAAAACCGAAAATAATTTATTTATTTTTCTTTCAAAGTTCTAAGAACTGAAATAACATCAAAATAGTGAAATTTTTGTGTTCCCTCATAATTTTAACCAATAAGCAACACTAGTATACTAGCCAGCCCAGAGTTGAAGTTGTTATCGAGGTCACTAAAATTTCCTGAGTCAGAGTTGGGCATTTTTCCCTCCGATTCTGCAGCCACGGTAACAAACAATGAAACTTACAGTGCAAATGTAAGGTCAAAATTACAGAAATTTTAGTTGATATATTTTTAAATTTTAAAATTACCTTTTGTTAAAATAACACAAAGCAAGGAATTTTTAGTGTAAAGATTATTTGTAAAATTTTCTTAACTATCAAAAGGAATAGGAGTTCAATACTTATAAATTATCTGGGCCAGAATATAATTTGCTAGAAGTTGTTAAACAAGCAAAACAGTAAATTAACATTATTAAATATACATAAAATAGTTAAAAATTGTAAATAATAAAAGATAAATATATAAATAAAACATTGTAAATGATAATATAAAGAAAGAAAAACTATTAGGAAATAACTATAAAATATACACCATAAATTATGATAAATAAATACTTTTATAATAAATAAATACATACAATAAATTGGTAATCTATTACTACAATTACATTATAGCTCTGAATAGCTAGTATAAGCTATATAGTTGTCAGAAGTTAAGATTTAATTTAATCAGTATCATTGGCTTCCTCTTTGGAACATTTGTACTTGACCTGGCTTGGATAATATGCAAGTACCCATTATTCTTCTAAGAGTTAATTTAGAGATTTTCTAAAAATAAACTGTATGTGACGGTAAAATTATCCTTCTAAATACTCTAAAATTTTTCTTTAATTTTAAAATAATTGTTTCATAATATAAAAAAATTATGTTCACAACCAAGAAATTAGAAATTTTATTAACAAAAAAAAATCTTTATCAAAATATAACTCAATTCATAATTATTATAGTACACACATAGATCAGAAATAACAACGGTATTAAACGTCAATGAGTACACATTACTTATAGTGTATGTCAGCCACTTACCTTATAGTTGCTATTCCACTAGGCAAACATTTAGTTTACCTGTGTGCCGAATATTTTAAATGATTATAAATGTTAGCAAAAATGAAAGTTGCGACTTATTTTGTGTCATCATACGATAGGATCGAATCACAAATTCTAACGTTTCCAGTGCGAGAATAACTAAAGAAACATACTTTATTAATAATATATTTTAGTAAAAAAGATAAGTTTAATAAATAGATTTAAAAATAATAGCTACTGTTACAACAAGAGTCCACCAGTATGACGCGATACAAAGAGGGAATCACGAAAATAAGAATTCATTGATTCAATCAATACATTTCCTGGAATAGAAATTTTTAACCAATGAAATAAACTATTTATTTATAATAAAAAAGAAAAGAAAAGAAAGAAATATACAGCATTTGTGAATTTAACATTTAAATATGTTCTCAAGTAATAATTAAATGTACCGCAAACTAATATTGGAATGACTTGCGAAAAGTAAACTTTGTTTCTTTGGCGAAGTTTGTTTCATTTGATGGTTGTCTAGTAACATATATTACAACCAGGGATTAAAAAAAAAAGTATTAATCATATCGCCATTGCAGCAGATAATTAATAAATAATATTATAATGCTTAAATCATTTACAATGAATCATCGAGTAATTCACGAATCATTCATTCTTTCATTGTCGTCCATGAAGCTAAGAATAGCTCTACTTATAGTTCCACATTGGTGTCTTGCCTTTTCCGTGGTTTCTAATATCAGGTCTATATCATAATAACTTTTTTAATACATAAATTTTTTTGAACCGTACCACTTTACTTTTGATAAGGATGCTGCTGTAATGAATGATTGTATGTTGCCAAATAATTCACCAGAGGGCGAATTCAATAATTTTGTGTTATAAATTAATTTATTTTTCATTAAAACCGTTCTGTTGGTTGTTTTTTTTTTAATTAAGGGGATATTTTTCTTTATTCTTGAAAAAAAAAAAAAGGGATTACATTGGGTAGATATGAGAAAAGTTTGTTGAAATTTCTGTTGCAGCAGATTTATTCGTTATTCAAAACCAATCACGGTGATTCACTCATGGCCATGGCGTCTCTTTGCTTCCATGTGAATTTGGCGGACATGGAAGTTCTCTTTTAATAGACTGCTAATTTTTCAAATATAATGATCTAATATAATGAAAAAGTGTTTTTTAGAATTTAGTGACCTATCCTCTTTGCTAAAGTAAGGTATTGGTAAGTTATATTTCATTTGCTTATTTATCTTCTAAAAATTCAATATTTTGAAATAAAAGTATTATAATTTGTTAATGATTATTAACTGGTGAAAACTGATAATTTTAGTTCAAACTCGTAAAGAACCATCTAAAGAAATGATCTACGCAAAAAGAAAGAATAAATTTTAGAATTCTGTTTTTTATCATTTGTTTTCTAAGTAAGAGAAATTTGAAGTATGGTTAGGCTTAGTATAAATATTGTATGATAGGTACATTTTCTACTTTTTTATTAACTTAGGTAAATTTCTAATACTTTATATTTTATAAAAAATTTTGAAAAAATATTTATAACAATAGGAAGTGTACTTTTAACATTGTAAAACTATTTATTTTACATATTATTCTCTAAATGTAGTTTAAAAAGAGAAGAATGATTAAAAAAAAGTGTTATACGTAATGATAACAAAATATAAAAAACACAGAAGAAATTGATGAACAAAAAAAAAAAAATAAATAAATAAAAAGAAAGTCGAACATCAATGCAGAGTAATTATGAAAACAGATAACAGAAAAGTCAATTTTAAAGAAATAAAGCAAGGTTCATCAATGGAATTTAAGCACTGTTCAAAAAGTTGGACATTAATTGTTTAATTAAAATAATATTTAAAAAAAATATTTTTTACTGTTCATTTGTACAGTCGTCAAAAACAAAGTACAGTCAAGGATCTTTAATCCGCAGACCCATAATCTGCAATTTTCCATAATCCGTGTTACTTTACATATGTAATCATTGAAATAAACAGTTAAGAAAATTTGCAAATTTGTGATCCAAAAATGATTTTTTTTTAAACAAATAATAAAAAAATTAATAAAAATCATAATAAAACATGCATTTTTTTAAAATTTACTCTTTTATTTTATTAACAGTAAAAAACTAAACTGTATTATGGAACTCACCTAAGCCTACTGAACATTCGAAATGCCGACTTTTCATTCGTAGCTATTTCAGTTTGTGTAAGTTCAGATGAGTAAATAACCCATGAAAATGCTCTATTTCGTGTGTGTCACACGTCCTAGCAGTAACACAGCACCAACTGAGAACTAGATATTATGGGTTGAAACAGTCGAATCAATGTAATCAATCATAGTGATAGATTGCCGAGGTTTCGCGAACATCACGAAATGCAAACGGGAACCTTCAACTTCAGGTGAACTCTCATTGATTTCTCAAGATCCGATCTTTCTGGAAACTAAACATTTGCCGGGGAGTTCTTTTTTTCATTCTATTTACGCTCTTAATTTGGCAACAAGCACAGTTAATGAGTTGATGTTTATGAATAACGACTCACGTGTCGTCTAGTATTGATTTTATTTTTTACTCTAATGCAAGGTGCAAAATGAATAACGGAGAGCGTAGTAATGATGCTTCAAGTTCTTCAGCAGCTAAAAGATCCTACGTATCGCTTATCTACTTTTTTAATATAGCTCTTTTATTTATTAACAGAAACAACAAACTGTGTTACGGAACATATGTAATTATTTTTATTTAAGTGCACATGTATATCATTTTATAAAAGTAAAACAACTTTAAAATGCATTCTTTGAGATTACTATAAATTAATTACTAGATTTCATATTTATCTTTCCATATTATACTGATTATAAAATTAAAATGCTGTCTAAGAATAATAAAATGACGCATAATCCTATTTACTCTATAATCTGCAAAATTCCATAATCCACACAACCTTTGGCCCCAGCTTGTGCGGATTATAGATCTTTGACTGTAAACACCCTTACTAACTCCTCAACAAATTGTCATTGAGAAAAGCTACTGATACCAAACGATGAGAAATAAAATCTATTTTTAAATGATGTACATAAAATTTCCTTAGGAGCTCATCATTAAAATGAAATCTAACATTTTTTTTTTCTGTAGAAATACCTCATTCTGATTGCATAAATGAACCTTTCTATTAGCCTAAAATAAAATTTTAGCAAAATTTGTACAATAACTTTCCAAGAAATTAATTATTTTATAACAAGCATATTTTAGGAATTGTATCCAAATATTGAAATTCAGTACTTGATTGTTAACTAAGAGAGCCCATTTTTTGATCAAGACACATTAGGCACCACTGAAGTAGTCATTGAAGATTGCTATTTCAGGCTAGCATAATAAATTTCAACATATCTAGTCGCTTCTACCACCCTTTTAACCATCATTTTGCTGTTTTCTATACTAATATTATAAAGAGGAAAGATTTGGTGTTTGTTTGTTTGAATTGAATTGGCTCCGAAACTACCTGACGGATTTGAAAAATTCTTTCACCGTTGGAAAGCTACACTATTTCCAGTGAACATAGGCTAACTTTTAATTGATTTAATAAATTACTTTTCTTAATAATTCAAAATTTCATTATTTTTCATACAGAATCAATTAATATTTTTCCGATAAAAAATAACCATTTTTCTTTCCCGTTGCCAAGAAAATGTATTCTGGTATAATATTAATAATAAATTAATTAATTCAATTAGTAATTATGGAACAAAACAATTTGTATTATTTTAAAATAGAAAAGAAAAATAATGAAATAGTTTACTGATAAATAAACGACTATTACTGGATTACCACGTGAGGCATAAAATCACAATTTTGTTGTAATCGTGCCAAGGTGATTCGTAGATGATATCTGCATCTAAATATTATTGGCAATATTATTGTTTATATAATTTGTTTAAATTTTTTGGCAATATTACATTATTTGGCAATACTTGATCTCCTATCGACCAAAAAACTGTCGCCAAAGTATAAGGTTAAATATCAATAATGGAATATCGTAAATGTCACATTCTTTTGACATTAAATATGTTTTGCAAATTGTTATGTCGTCAACTAATTTTAATTCAATATTTTATCTCTTTTCCTATTAATATTTTAGTAATTTATTAATTCTTTGGTTATTTAAAATAAAAATTATATCGATTTGTATAATTTGGCGAAATTGATCGACGGAATAATCAAATGGTACCAATTGTTTGTTTACACTCTATATGGATATTTAGGTTCATAGAATTAGCGTACTTATTGAGTCTCCGCCAAGTCATATGCCAAACAGTCATTAAATCATGTTTTAGCCTTACTATTATATCTTTTTCATCTGCAATTATTTTACCATAACTAAAAAGGGGTACTTCTAGGTTATCCCATCGACCAATTTCGCCAAATTATACAAATCGCCAAACTAATAGCCAAATTATACATGTTGACATAATTTTTATTTTAAATAACGAAAAAAACAAATAATTATAGTAGAATATTAATAAAAATATTAATAAAAAGTCGAAATAAAAATCCCTTAATGACATTTTAAACACGTGAATCGCATTTAATGTCATTGAATGTGACATTCACGATCATCCATTATTGGCATTTAATCTTATAGTTTGGTGATAATTTCTGGTCGACGGGATAACCTAGAAGTACCTAAAAAAGAAATATTTTGAATGTGAAAGAAAAATCATTATCATGAAAAAATATTTGCAATTAATTTATCATTCATTCTAATAAAAAACGGTACTACTAGGTTATCCCGTCGACCAAAAAATTATCACCAAACTATCAGATTAGATGCTAATAATGGATGATCGTGAATGTCGCATTCAATGACATTAAATACAATTCACGTGTTTAAAATGTCATTTAACGATTTTTATTTCGACTTTTTATTAATATTTTACTAATTATTTTTTTTGTGTGCATATTTTAGTGCATTTTTTCATGCTTAATTGAATGGTACCAAGTAAATTCTTTTAAATCCAGTACTTGGTGAGATACTTCACATTTTCCTAATTTGGCGATGTCTTTGGCACAAAAACCTGAAATTTTGAATCCTTATCTTTATATATATATATCTTTCCTTTAGGAAGTTCATCGGATGGTCTAAAATAATAACATGTTTCACCATACCTCAGAAGCAAATTCAGGTAGAAGCAATTCAAGTGGAATTCAAGATAAAAAAAACCTACAAAAAAAATCTTAATTACTTTAGTACTTTTTGTAATTTGTTAGTTATTTAGTCATTTTAGAGGTATTTTGAAATCAAAATGAACTTTGAACTGACCAATGTAAGATTACATAAATCAGACAAAAATTGTGGGTATTTGATTCAATATTAAGATTGTTTATTTCATACGTTCCCAACGGGGGTGGTACTGCCCCCCAGTGGGCGCTGGAGCTTTCCAGGGGGGCAGTATCGTGTTTAGAGAAAAATGGGGGATGCTGGCACATTCAAGGGGGGCGGTCATGGCTTACCTACCTATTTAGGAACTAATGTAATGAAAATAATTGATCTCCACTGCATTGCCCGACCCTTGACAAAAACCTTAACTACACCTTAAAATGGAAATCTGAAAAGATGAATATAGACCTGAGGGAGGGGGAGGTAATTTATTTAACTAATGTCAAAAATCACCGTAGAACAAGTGGAAGAGCTAAAATCGCGAAAAGCAGTTTTATTTTTCTATCAGGCTAAAAAACATTGCAGCTGAATTCTTCCATGAATATCAAAATATCCCAGCGTAACAGGAAAAATCACTATGACTTGCCTTAAAAATCATTATGAATTTAAAAATTGTGGAGTAAAAAATTTGCGACAATTGGCTGGGGAAAAATTTTAAACAGAAATATTTTTTTATTAATCTGTATTTTTAAAAAAATTCTTAAGTATAACAGCACATGCCTAAACAGAGATTTTTAAACGAACCCATGATTTGAATCAGTTCAAGAAATTTATTTATTCTTAGTGAAAGTGATAAAAATTATTATATCTATAAATTTTTTCAAAAGTAAATTTATTTAAACTTAAATAGGGAAAAATTATGTATTTTCTAAATATCGTAATCGAAGAAGAAATACTGGCAGTACAGAATTGAGTATTTGAAATATGAATCTAGGCATTTTCCCATAAACCAATCGTTACTTATGTGCTTAATTTTGCAAAATGTTTTTTTGAATGAACCCATGAAGCCTTCTAGGCTACAAGAACATTTGAATAAATGCATGCTGATAGAAAAAGTATGTCCTATTTTTACTTTCTTCCATCTTTACAAGAAGAAAGTATTCAATTTGTGAAAATTTTCAAAATCCGGTTTTTAACGAATTGACACGTTTTAAGGGTCAGAGATTCCAAAAAACATGTTTTTAACAAATGTTTCTCTGTGATTCTGCCTGTACATAACATAAATTTTGTGGGCACTCTATCAATAACTAAAGCATGGAATTCAATAAAAATTTATATTAAGATAGTTCCTGATATAAATTGATGCTAATTAGTTTTTGGTGTCAATCACTCAACAGGGGCACTGCTATGCTGCCTTTTTCATGATTTCAGCGACAGCTTTATCTCAAGAACTACTGCTTAGATTTCCACCAAACTTCTGATTCTATTAGTTCTCGACATAAATGGATGCTATTTTCATTTTGTTGAAAATTTCTCAACAGGTGGCGCTGTTATGCTGTCTTTTCCACGATTTCTGCAACAGCTCTATCTCAAGAACTAATTCTCGGATTTTCATCAAACTTCAGATTTGGTTGGTTCTTGATCTTGACATTGATATTTATACATGAATATACCAAGTTCCTTTTTAGATCCTTTCGCGAATGGAGACACAGCAGTATCATCATATTTGGAGAAAGAAATCATGGAACTCACATCAAATGAGAACTAAGAGTAAAATTCAGAAATAGATACCAAGAATTCTAACTTCAAAAGCCAATACCTAGTTTGGTATATGATACCCTAACCTAGATTGGTAGCGAGCGGAGCGTACATAAAATTTCAATTGCTTTTCCTTCATTACATTTGGCTGAGAGTGTGTTCCGTGCAATAGCTAATTTACTGTCTAAGAAAAGGAACAGACAACTTTGAACCTGACAATTTGTGACTGATGTTAAAGAAACTGAAATCTGACATGAGCAAATTGTTAAAACTCCATCAACCCCATCTATTTCATTATTTGTTTAGAAATTCTTATTGAATTTGTGTTTATTTTTAAATTTTTAATAAACAATTTTTTACTGCATTTGATGGCCGTTTTAATTAAATTCTACTTTATGATTCTTAATAGATATATAGACAGATAAAATATAGATAAATATTCAACAATATTTTAACATTTTGTATAATTAACTATTGTGGAAGAGGTGTGGGGGGGGGGGGCGTTGGCATTTTTTTCTCTTGTAAAGGGGGCACTGATCCAGAAAAGGTTGGGAACCTATGGTTTATTTAAATATATTTCGTTTGATTCAAGATTATTTTAGAGATACTGAGCAGCGTAGTGGGCGGAGGCTGCTAGTATAGCATAATTTGAAAACTACTTGGAGAAAAAATTTGTAATTTTGTAGTTTCATACAACGGATTTTAATAAATCTAAATCCATCAAAAAATTGTATGTTAAAATTCATAATTTTTTTTAATATTAATTTCATAATTTATATTATAAAATATGCAAATTAAACATATGTATGTTTCGGTGTTTTAGTATTAGTGGTATATTAAAAATTATCACTTTAGGAGTATAATTTCAGAAGATATTAATAAAAATATGAACATGCAATTTAACATTAGAAACACTAAATTTTGAATATTTAAAATTCAGAAACTTATTATTCAAAATTAAAATTTAGTATATGGATCTAGTTTGAATTGAAGATTTGAAATATCTTGATAAAATTGGAAATTGCCATTGAAAAATATGAAGTTTGGGTTTGATTAACATGGAGATGGTCCCTAAAAAATTTATATGCATCGTTCAAAAGTAGTCTTTACAATCATTTCCAACAATAATTTTCTATGTGCCAATAATTTTCTTGTATGCTAATTTGTTGAGGATTTAGTAGAGGGTGTTTACTTTTTCTTCCATGACTGTATTTTTAAATACTGGTAAAACTGCAGATCAGGAGCCTCTACGTCAGCTTTGCAAATCACTGTTTTTTATCACATTTTGTATAATATTTAACTTTATACAAACAGCAATTGAAAATAATCACGTAATACAGTGATACCTCCAAATAAGGGACACTCCGAATAAGGGACACCTCTATTTAAGGGACAAAACCTCCGGTCCCAGTCCCAAGGTATAGGACGTGTAATGTATTTACCTCTGAATAAGGGACACTTGAATATGAGATTAAAGGGACTGGTTTTTGAATTTCAGATAATGAAGTAGTCTTTGATGAAAATAAAAATACAGATTTTTGTGACCTTATCAAACAGACAGACAGTCATGTTGATACTGAGGCGTACGACACAATTTACGGCCATTTATTTAACCAGAATTCTGATTCGACATCAATGCATTTATCCGCATTGAAAGTAATGCTGAAAATTGTGAGGATGATTCTGAAATTGGAGAAAGAAAGACAATTTTGAAATAATGAACTTTACAGATGGTTTTAGGCTGTTCTCAAATCCAAAAATTGCAACTTTTTAGAGATAAGTTTTAATTTATTTTTATTCGGATATGAATGAAACTAGCAGGTGTTGTTGTTCAGAAAATGTGTAATCGACCACTTTTTTTTTTCAAATGCAATAGATTTTACAGAAAATATTGACAAAGTGGACGTTTTGAACCAAATTTCCATGCGAAAGAAGAATAACTACTCAAGAAAGGGTAAAAAACGTCTTTGTCACGTGATCAAAATTGCATATAACTCAATAGGAGATTTATTTATTAAAAAAATGAAAACACAGTTCAATTCCAAATCGCTTCCATATTGAAATTATAGTCAAGCGTTCCAATTTTATATTTTTTCAACGGAAAAACATAAAATTGGAACGCTTGACTATAATTTCAATAAAGTAAAAAGAATGTTTAACTTAAAAACATTTTAAATAAAAAATAAATGAATTCTGAGTCAAAACGTTTTCTGCTTGCTGAGTAGGGCAGTGTAGAGATTTGTTGTCCTAAAATACGCAAAGCGTTGGAATACTTTTTTTTGGGGGGGGGACAGGGCTGAAACCAGAGGGGGCACGTGACCCCTGGGCGCAACCAATATTAGAAGGTGAAGGGGGCGCCAAATTAAGATTTTGTTTGGTGTGTTTGATACAAAGAATGCATATATGTGGAGGGTGGGGGGGGGGGAGGTGATATTGGTGGTATTAGAGAATTGTAAATATGGTAAATGAACACTTCAAAGATTTCCATAGAAATATTGAAATTTGCAAAACAATCCTTTTTGACTGATTACTTGAAGTAAATTTTTTTCAAATGTTTTTATACTTTTGTATGTACATAATATGCATAGAAAATACGAATCAATAATTCTACAAATAATTTAGTAATTAATGGAAATTTTAATTAAATTCTCTTTTCTTCCTTTTATCTGATTAACGTAATTTATACACTTCAGATACATTTAAATTTCTCTTTTGATGCTTTGTTATTTTTACATCCTCCTGAATTAAAAACAATGTAAAAAACTCCGAATAAGGGACACCTCTATTTAAGGGACAAAAGTTCCGGTCCCATAGGTGTCCCTTATTCGGAGGTTTCACTGTATAAACATTTATAAGAATAAAAAATACATGGAAAGTTTCAGAAATTAGTTGAATTACCGTATATACTCGCGTATAAGTCGACTCCCTAACTTATGTTGTTAAAAATAAGAAAAAATTCAAAACCCGCGTATAAGTCGACCCTACTTCAAAAGGGGAGATTGATTGACTCTCCCCCAAAAAGGAGCGATTCATCGGACTCATTCATACTCCGAAAAAGAACGATTCCTCGGACTCGTTCCTTTTCGGAATGAAATAAAACGAATCTGAAAAGAATTGATTCTGAAACGAATGAAAGGAATCTGAAAAGAATTGATTCTTCGGAATCGTCCGAAAAATATCGACTCGTCTGAAGAATTATGCTTAATGTTATATATTGGAATTGGAGAATAACAAAGAAAAATCGAATTCATTCCATTTTTTCTTTGCCTCGTTCCTTTTTTCTCAAATTCGTTCCATTTTCTCAGATTTGTTGTTTTTTTTCTTGACTCGTTCCTTTTTTCTAGGATATGTTTCATTTTTCTCGGATTCGTTCCTTTTATCGGATCGCCATTGAATGACTCACTCCTTTCGGTGAACGATTCTTTCAAATGACCGATTTTGCCCATCTCCATTTAATAGTATTGGAAATGAGTTCTTGACATAAATCATACACTTTTTTTTGTTCTTTGCAACAGGATAGGGTAGAATATTTTTTCGAAAAATAAAATAAAAATGATCTTAAATTCAGAATTGTCTAGGTTGGAAGGGTTCCGGATTTTGTACTCTACAAACAATGGGTTGCTGCAGCATTGATTCGCTAGCAAACTATTTTCCGATATTTTATTTATAGATTTTTTTTTAGGTCTCGCGTATAAGTCGACCCCCCTACTTTGACGTTCTTTTTTTGTCTAAAATTTCTCGACTTATACGCGAGTATATACGGTAAATTGATCATATTGTTATGTAACAATATCTTGAAATTCTGTTGAACTGCATATTATGGTAAATTTTTAAAAATAAAAGTACATTTCTTCTGGGGAACAGAGCCCTGTGATCTCATTAAATTTACATTAATTTTGTAATGGTTAGAATTTATCTTAGATTTCATTTTATACTGAGATTTTTAAGGGTAAGCGACAGTTTAGAAAAGCCTTCTATATTATTTTAATTAGCAGGTATTTTTTTACCTATTATTCTCTAACATCTATATTTGATGTATTAGTAGCTTATCGAAATGTTAAAAAATTACCTAATTTGGATTTTTTTTTTTTTTTACAATTATTGTTTTTAAAAAATGATTAGATGGGATAAAATATATTCCACCATCCTTCAAGGGGTGAAAATAGAAAATCGCTTAATGAAATCCAATAGACATTTAGATAAATATTGAAACATTTTTTTAATTAAATTCTAAATTTCAAGCATGAAAATGAAAGCTAAAATCAATGCAAAATATTATTTCTGAAATCTATATTGTTATTTTAAGATTTATTTATTTATTTTGAAGCAAGTGACATCATTTTGCAAAATTAATATAAATGTATAGTAATGTTTACTAATTAAAATTAATGTTTTACATGAAATATATTACGTTATTTTTATGTGATAAAACCCTATTAATGAAAACTCCCTTTTGTTGTTTTAACTGTCATGTTTTAGAAATAATAAAATAGCATATAGTTTTTTAAAATTCAGTTTATATTAATAAAGGGCAATAACTATCCACTTAAACGTACGGAAGTTAAATTCACATCCTTGGTTGTAAATTTTAATATGTTGACAGGTGATTTTCGCTTCTCTGCATGCTTTTTCCACAGTGGAAAAAACCATGGGAAAAAAACTGGACAGAAGAAATAAGTTTCTTCCGCAGTAGAAGAAATGGAAGAAACTGTTATTCTTTATAAATTTACCATTTAACTTAAAACTTTGTAAGATACAATAAATGTCTTCTTGCTATGACCTTAAGTAAATTAATTCCATCAGATCTATATAAATTTAATTAATTATATTCTAAATTAATAATTACACCAGGTTTTAATTCAAGATCACATAACACCAGTCCAAAGATCTTCAACCACTGGCTAAATGAAGAAAAGAAATTTTATCAAAAATGCACAAAATAAATTAAATATATCATTTTAATTTAACAAGTGTATTTTTTAGTTATTAAAACTTTTGAAATTACAATTTAATAATACAGATCATTTACCAACAGTAGAATGAAACTCATTTAAATAAAAGACAGTGCTTTTAATTTTCACCAATTTTTGTAAGGTAAGTAATATAGTAGCAGGGTTCGCCCAAGTGGGCACAACCCAAAAATACCCACCCGGGTTTTTTTTCGGGCGGGCCCACTTGAAAAAACCCATATGTGTTTTTTCAATTTTTTTCATGATTTTATAAGTGTATCATTATTTAATCTAAGATATCAATGCAAAGATAAATAGCAATTTAAATAAATTTCAAAAGAACCAGATTTCTAAGCATTGATAAAATGCCCAAAAAGTAAACTAGCTGTAAAGAAGGGGAAAAATGTTTTCAACTGATTTCTTATTTGAAACTAATGAAAGAAACTATATAAATTTAGCATATTTAACTTAAAGCAGGGTTATGATTTTGCCCAACTCAAAAATCAAACTGGGTTTTTTCAAAATTTCAACTTTAAATTATGTAAGGTAATTTCTTAATATCGTCATTAAGATCTTAATACTGGCATTAAGATATATTTCTTAATAACAATGCATCACTCGTAAAGTTTCTCTTCCCATCACAAGGGGGGAAAAAGTCTTAATTCTCCCAATGAAAAATTTTAAAAGAAATAATTGTAACTTTATTTTTTATGTATCATAAACTCAAAAACAAACTTTTCCCCATAATATATATATATATATATATATATATATATATATATATATATATATAATCCATTCTATGTTGTGTTATACAATTGAAGCTCAGAACAAAATACCACATATCCTGGGAATCCTAATTTATTGAAGTAGCTATGTAAAATTATTTGGTTTATTCTATTAATTAGAATAAAAAGTACTTACTAATTCTGATTTAGCATTAGTATTAATAGAGTATTTTAATCATAATTTCATTCATAAAATTATTACTAGTAATCAATTTTTGTAAAAGCAAAGTGTCATTTTGATTGTCATTGATTTATATATTTTTGTAATTACAGTAGACTCCCTCAAATCCGCACAGCTTGGGACCAGAGGTTGTGCGGATTTTAGAATTTTGTGGATTTCTGGTCATTGCTTTGTTTATAATTTTTTAAAAGTAATTTGAATGTAATTAATAATGAAATCAAAAGTATAATGAATGCTTACAATATACTAAAATTATAAAATAATTATTAAACTGAAATAATAAAAATTTAGATAATTTTTAAAATGGCTAAAATATTAAAAGCAAAGGTCAAAGTAATAATCAATAATGTACAATTAAATATTCATTATAAATATGAAGTGTGTTTTTCCTAAATTATTCAATGAGACTTGCCTCATAAAGCTACATTGCTAATTCACATGAGCATCATAAAATAACGAAGCTTTATTTCAGGTTTAGCCAGATTTAATAACTATAAAAGCTTGATTAATGCATAAATATATTTGGTAAGATTGTGATTATCAGTGATATCAGCAATATCTTGATATTTTTCAGAAATAAATTATTCTTTCACCATGAAAAGACATGAATTCAATAACATTAACAGAAATTATAAATTAAAAAATGTATGGAATTGATATAAAACTAAAAAAGTCAAATTTTACACTTACATTTGAACTGAATATTTCATTATTTACATCTGGAAATTATGTGCGGATTTTAGAGAGTTGTGGATTTTAGGAGTGCGGATTTAACGGAGTCTACTGTACTTCAAATTGTATTTAGTATAAAGTACATTTTTTTCAAACATTCTGAACCTTCTTTGTTAACTCAAAAAATCCATTTATAGCTGTCTTAATTATATCCTTAATGCAAGAAACTAGTCATATCAGACACAAATCTACCTTTTAAATTAACTTGATTTTTTAATATTATACATTTTGTTAATTCATTCTTAATGCAAAATTATATCCCCATGTTTCACTGATACATGAAGAATTTGGCTATTTTGTATATGAAAATTAGAAATTTAAATTGTTTTAAAAAAAACTCGATAAAACCTGAAAAAACCCAGGTTTTAGACTAGTGGGCTCAGAGGGTTGGGCTTTAAAAAAAAAAAAAAAACGGGTTTTTTCAAACCCTGTATAGTAGGTACAATAATTGCTGTATTAAAAAAATTCATTAAAATTCTCATTTTCTTTACTGGAGCAAAGTGTTAATGTAACAAAAAAAAAAAAAAAATCTTTTATCAGAAGAATGCTGCAATCATTTTCTAAACTTAGTATGGATGAATGCAAAAGATGAAATAATAAAACTTTCAAGTCCTACAAAAAACTTGGAAAGTTTAAAAGCACTTTGACATACTCATAAATACAGTCAAAGTTCTATAATCCGCACAAGTTGGGGCCAAATGTTCTGTGAATTATAGAGTATTATGGATTATACGTCATTTTATTATTCTTAGACTGCATTTTAGTCCATAATCAGTATAATATGAAAAGATAAACAGAATAATTAATTGATCATTAGATTTCATGTATCAAAAAATGTCTTTTTAAAGTTATTTTATTAAAAAATTAATATATTAAATAAAAATAATTATATATGTTCCGTAATGCAGTTTTTTTTTACTGTTAATAAAATAAAAGAGTTAAATTTAAAAAAAAATGTAGATGTTGTATTATGATTCTTTTTTTCAATTTTTTTTTTTTTATTTGTTCAAAACCTCATTTTTGGATCACTAATTTGTAAAGTTTTAAAGTTGTAAAGTTTGTAAAGTTTTTTTTATTTCATTGTTTACATTCGTAAAGTAACGTGGAATATAGAAAATTGTGGATTATGGGTACACGGATTTTCAATCTTTGACTGTATAGGTGTAAAAACTTAGGCAGCAGGCAGTCTTTATCATTAAATTTTGTTTTTTTTTTCAATTAAATTTTATTAAAATTTTTGCAAAAAATTTATGTGTAAAATAAGGAATAAAATTTATTGGTGAAAAACTGCCCACTAGTGCTCATATTATTATACTCCTGCCCATAAATATATTGCATACTAGATGCTAATATAAATAATTGCAAATTTGTATATTTACTGTGTTGCACAGTTTTTAATAATGCATTTTTATATGAAACATATACATTTTGCAGGTAGTTTTTTCCCTGTTTTTTACATAAATGGTATATTAATAAATAAAATACATCCCTCTTTTACTAATGTTATAAAACCCATCACACATAAATATCTGTTGAGCCTTAAGTTTGTCATTAAAAAAATAATTTATTTTCCAAAAATAATGTTGAATATTATTTAAGTTTTCCAATTTAGTTTTCTTATAATTATACTTTTAGTTTAATTATTTTACATAATTAATATACATTAATTTTGAGCATGTTTTATTTTCTGTTGGTTCCATTCCTTCTGTTTTCTTCTATTTGTTCCAGTTTCTTCCACTGTCCAGGAAAAAGTAGGTTTCTTCCAGAAGAAATCCAACCATGCTGTGGCATAAATTCATACATAAAATTTCAATGTGTGAAAATTTTGGAAAATTTACTTTAATCGTGTTTTTATATCGTCTATATCAATTGAAATTAAATTACAATTAAAGAAAAAATGTATTAATCAGTACTTTTTTACCCTTTTCCCACAAAAAATGTCTTCGACTGATAATTCTGAATTTTGAATAAGAGCTTTTATTTGTATGTAATTTATAACTTATAAATTTTTGTTAGGTAAATTTTTTTTTCATTCATTTTAAAAATCACGTCATTATAGCTATGAATTGATTATTCATAGCCTTTGAAACACATTTTTAGCTCAGTATGATTCATTTTACCCTGGCTGGTTGTTTTGAGCTTATAAAAAAGGAAATTTTCATCATTGTACTTTTCTTTCTTATTAATTAAATGTTATAGATAAATTAAGGAAAAACTGGTTTTCTTTTATACAGGTAAGATACTTGTTTTTATTTAATATTAAAATTAATATGCTAAAAAGAAAGCTTTAAATAATAATTTTATGAGAATGTATAAAACTTCAACATGAGGCACAGTGGACCACAATCTACCCTGTTACTGTAATGCAGAATTTTCAAAATATTTAATAATTACTTATTCTTTACATATAAATATCATTTTAAAATAATTATTTATCTGTAAAATAAACAAAGAAAAATGATTGTGTATCATAGTAAGAAATATTTTGGTTTCTATTTATTGACTTTTAAAACAATACAAGTATCATATTGACTGTAACCAGTTATTACTAACACATTTTCTAGCACATTCTAAAATTTAATTAATTATTTTAGAAGTAACATAAAAAATGGAATAAAAAATTTATGGGTACTAATCTGTTGTTTGTATCGCTCGTATCGTAAAATCTCCCCAATATCTAAAATTATTTCAGGAAAATTTCAGGCTCATATGTATTTTGGAGTTTAATTTTCAAGTTTTCGTGATAATGACTATATTTTATTTAATAATTTCACTAATTTCAGTTGCTTCTGTATTAATCTGTTGTTATTTTAAAAAATTTAATACTCTTTTTGATAATTTTTTGTTTTATTTTGTTTTGTAAATGTTTTATTTGAAAATTTTACTTGAAAAAATTGCATTATTATGTTACTTTGGAGATATAGCGGTAAATAACGTAGACTTAAATTAATAAAAAGTAAATTTTAATTTTAATTCAAATAATGCTTAATAGAGGGCCAAATATATACCCGCTTCTAAATCACACTGGTCCATTTTATGAAGGTATATATAAATATGTATACAGTCGAAGATCGATAATCTGCACACCCATAATCCGCAATTTTCTATAATTCGCGTCACTTTACAAATGTAAACAATGAAATAAACAGTTTAAAAAATATAAAAATTTGTAATCCAAAAATGATTTTTTAAAACAATTAATAAAATGATTGAAAAAAACATCATAATAAAACACCTACTTTTTAAAATAGAACTCTTTTATTATATTAACAATAAAAAACAAACTGTATTATGGATTATGTATGTGATTATTTTTATTTAAATGAAATCAATTTTTATAATAAAATAACTTTATAAAGATGTTTTTTGAGATGGCATATTTAATTAATTATTAGATTTCTTATTTTTATTTTCATATTATGCTGATTATAGAATTAAAATGCTATTTAGGAATAATAAATGACGCATAATCCATAGTACTCTATAATCCACAATATTCCATAATCCGCACATCCTTTGGCCCCAGCTTGTGCGGATTATGGAACTTTGACTGTATATATATATATATATATTAATTAAACTATGTTCTGAAAAAATTCTGAGGCATGTGAAAAAGCTTAAAGGATATTCAACAATATTTTTAGGCAGAATGGACATTCCATTAAAGAGAAAAAAAATGTTAACTGCAAATGTGGTCCACTGTGTACCAATCTACACTATAGTAAAGTATTAAAAATGGTAATTATTTTTAACTGTAACCTGCCTTAAACAGAAGCATTGCATGGTTTTGATAAGTATTGTCATACAATTAAATTTGCTGAAAACTTGTCTGAAAGTGATTGTTCATCACTTATTAGCAGTTTCTTCATAAAAGATTTTAACAGGTACTGTAAAAGTAGAATCTTTCTACAACGTAATTCTGTCTCAAATGGAAGAGTTTCAGAATACAGACAAAACAAACAAAATATCTTTTTTTCCAAAAATATAATTCAGTACACTTCTTTTAATTTGAGTCTAATATGGTATTTTTCCCCATCCCAGCAGCAGGATTTTCTTCTGAAGTCTGCAACAAAAGTAAAAATTTAAAAAATAGTCTGCAGACCAATCCCTCGTATTACATGTATGCACTCAAACCTCCCAAGTATTTGTGATAGACATAAAAGAAAAGTATACTTTAAAAAAGAAGTTGCGTTTGTTCTGAGAATTTTTAAAACCTCATACATTGTCCGAAAGATGGGGGAGGAGATCACTTTTGACAAAATTTGCGGGGGTTTTATGATTTCTTGACAAGATGTCATTTTTCGCGATCTTTTGACGAAATTTGCTTTTTTCGCGTCTTTTTGACAAGATTTGACGTTTTTCCGATCTTTTTACGAAAATCGCTGTTTTTTCACGATCTTTTGAATAAATTTGCCGTTTTTTCGCTATTTTCGAAGAAATTTGCCGATTTATATCGCGATCTGTTGAAGAAAGCTGACTTTTTTCGCGATTTTTTTAAGAAATTCACCGTTGTCACTTGATTTTTTTTTACGAAAACTGACATTTAATCGCTATCTTTTCACGAAAACTGCCGCTTATTCGCGATATTTTGAAGAAATTTAAGTTTTTTTGTGATTTATTCAGAAAAGTTACCGTTTTTTCGTGTTTTTTTTTGACGAAAATTGCCGTTTTTTGTGAATTTTTGAAAAAATTTACCGTTTTTTGCGACTTTTTGAAGAAATTTGCCTTTTTTGTGATTTTTTGAAGAAAATTTGTCGTGTTTTCGCAATTTATTCAGAAAGTTTTGCTGTTTTTCGTGATTATTTGATGAAAACTGCTGTTTTGGTGTGATTTCTTGAAGAAATTTGCCGTTTTTTTGCTATCTCTAGGAGAAATTTGCCGTTTTTTTGTAATTTTTTAACGAAAAATGCCTTTTTTGCGATCTTTTGATGAAATTTGCCGTTTTTTCACGATTTTTTGAAGAACTTCACCTTTGTTACTTGATCTTTTTACGAAAACTGCCGTTTTCTCGCAATCTTTTCACAAAAACTGCCCCTTGTTCACGATATTTTGAAGAAATTCGGTGTTTTTTTACGATCTTTTGAAGAAATTTTTCGTTTTCTCGTGATCTTTTGAAGACATTTTTCTTTTTTTTTTGTAGAAATTTGCCGTTTTTTCGTGATTTTTGATGAAAACTGGCGTTTGCTTGTGACCGTTTGAAGAAATTTGCGTGTTTTTGCGATTTTTTTAAAAGAAATTTGCTGTTTTTTTGCAATTTATTCAGAAAATTTACCGTTCTTTCGTGATATTTTTGATGAAATTTGCCTTTTTTTCGCGATTTATGACGAAATTGATTTCTTTTCGAAGACTATTTGTCGAAATTCCCGATACATGTTATGTCCGAAATATCGGATCTATGACCAAAAATTTTTAACTTTTGTTAAATTTTTAACAGTTGAAAAATAGTCTGCAGACCTTTCTAAGAGTCTGCGACGTGCGTCGCAGCGTTGGGCCAATTCTGCTCCCGGTATCCCCATATCCTTGCAATCACATCTTCACAAGATTGACTGTGTGTGTATGGGTAATAGAAGTATTTCGAGTAACTTTAAGATTTTAGGTATATCTTTATTTCATTTCATAATTGAAAAAAATACCATGTATAAAAAAAAGCTTTATTTATTTCTATAGCTGTAGCTTGTAATACAATGAAGTTACATCATGATACACCAAAATTTTACAAAAAGTATGATCTAAAAAAATGATCCCTTACTAAAATTTTAAGTATATTTTAGTAAAGCTTCATATAACATAAACATATTCTTAGATTAAAATTAAGATTTAATTGTTAAGTTTAAGCATAGGACTCCCGAAAATGTTATTCAAACTTTTTTAAAAATATTCTACATCCAAATATTTATTTAAAACTAACTAACCAATTTTTTCTGGTTTATAAATTTAGTTTATTTTAAAGAAATTTCTGGTTTATATTTAACTATTTTCTGGTTAATATTTAAGAAAAATACATTCAATTTTAGCTAAAGGAATAAGTGACATAACAATAACGCACAACAAATATAGTTTATGCTGGAAAAAATAGTCTAGTTATAATTGTCTTAAACAGTCATAAATCCTCTGGGTTTATTTGCTTCCTTGTCTCGCCGTTTTTGATACCATATTTAGCTTCAATAGTTTCTTACGATATCTGGTCGTGAACTTCAAGAATGTTAATTGTTTTAATGAAATTTATTTGTGATTGATTAACCCTTTTTTGGAAATATTGGATTGTGTAAAAAAATAAAATTAATTTTTGTATTTTACTTCAAAAGCAATTTATTTTAGATGATTCGAAACAATTTTAGATCGTTCTCCAAGTTCAGTAGTAACTTCCCAGAGTTTAGTATGTGAATTATGTTCAGTTTAAGTTTTGAATTTCTCATTGTTAAAAACCGAACATCATTAACACCCTCTTCATACACAACTCTCCTTCCATCCATGAAGTTTCTGTAAGCAACATTAAACTGGGCATTCACAAGTCATATTTGTAGTCAATTCAGATGATTGTTCAGATGACAGGCGACCACGGATAGCGCCAAAATCCTTTACTTACGACCCGAATAGTCCTGGACTCTAAATAGAAAAGGAAAAAAAATAAGAAAAGTTGAAACCGGACAAATTTAACAGAAAAATTAGACAAATTAAAGATATTGAAAGACGGTTAGGGGCGGTTGGGGCTCTGAAGCTACCGATTGTCCCTGCCTTTATCCTGAACATATATGTCATATGTTCGAACGTATATGTCATATATGTTCGAAATCATATGTATGAAAGGATGTATTTGAAAAAAAAAACTATTCAATTCTTAAATGTCACATTCCTTCATAAAATACCGTAGCTCTTGCAGTGCTTATATGTTTTGTGAAAATTAAATGCAACTTATGTTAAAGTAAGTAAAAAAATTAATCACATTTTAAATTTGCAAAAGAATTTTTAAAAAGAAAAGGGAGAGGGGGTAGTAGTTTAGTAGTTGAGTAACTCATATATAGCCTTAAAATAGATAAGTAAAATGTATTATTTAAATTCAATGCCAATTTGAAACTTACTATCAAATTTTGCTAAGTCATTTAAACAATTCTAATGGCACATCAATATTTGGATAGCATTAAATATATAAATTTACTACATAAAATCTGAATACATAATAAATATACAGGGTTTGTCCGGAAAGTAATAGGACTGAGTCGATTTTAAAAAAGTTATTGAGCCAATCATTACAATTCTTTAAAAACTTTCAAAATAGGCTCCCTCTGCGTCGATGCAGCGCTGCCAGCGCGAATTCCAAGCATTGAAGGCATCACGGAAAGTATTCTCCGGAATAGCTTCTACAGCCGCGGTGCATGCTGCTTGGATCCCCTCTGTCATCTCAAAATGCTTGCCTTTCATCAGCCTTTTCAGGCGAAAAAAACAAAAAAAAATCCAGGGGAGTCACATCTGGGCTGTAGGGCGGCTGCGGAAGCGTTGGGATGCTGACCTTGGTCAGGTAGCTGTTCACAAGAAAGGCGGTGTGAGCCGCGCACACTTTGCGCATGTTCAAATGCTCCCTCCAATGTCATGAACCACAGATTGTGATAAATTTACCATTTGGGCAATTAAACGAATGCTTAGTCGACGGACTGAGTTCAAAACTTTGCACACACGGGTCACAAGGTCGTTGTTTGTCGAAGTCAAAGGTCTTCCAGCACGATTTTCATCGGTAATCTCTGCCCGGCCCTCCAAAATGTCCTGGTGCCACCGAAACACAACACTTCTTGCTAAAGCAACAGTTGGGTAAGCCTGCTTGATCATATCAAACGTCACTGTCGCAAATTTACTGAGTTTCACACAGAATTTAATCGCATACCTCTGCTCTAACGAACGCTGCATTTTTTTGGTCGCACCACTCACAGAAGCACGTCGCACGAAAATGCCTGTCCTGATTCTCCAGGTGCTCGGAGACAACTGAACAACCGCTCGTTCGTTAGCTAGGACCGGACAAACATTGTAGTGTGTAAAAAAAGCAGAATCTAAAATAGAATATATTTTTTAACTTTATTACAAAATAAAACTAACTTTTACCTTCATTTCGGGTTATAATAGTAAATATTACAAATCAATCTGCGGTAAAACATTTACATTTTGATTTTAAAACAGGCATTAATTAAAAAAAATTCACAAATAATGTAATTTGCTTCGTAAAACACAATAAATATTTAACATAAAATGTCTATTTTCATCCACCATTGCTTATTCCGCATTCCGAAGGCTATTCCACGTGCTTCTAAGCAGCCGGAAAAAAGTATCAGACATTCTGCATATTTGAAATGCCTGAATTCTGGATATTAAACGAAGAATGGCTCATCTTCGAGATAACAGCCGGAATCACTGAATTCAGTACGATATTTCGATTCTCCAGGGGCCTTGCTAAGGGGGGGGACAAAGTGGAGCCTCCCCCTAAACATTTGCATATGCTGCACAGTTGACAAATTTACAATCTGAACTGGCAAATTATTTCAAAATTCTTAATAAAAAACTATAATACCATTTCTATTTTTGATAGATTTGACAAAAGCATGCCTGTTTGTATTCCGGGGATTTTACTAAAAGTGCCCCGGAAATTCCGGAGTTAATTACAACAAATCGGCATGCTTTTTTTTTACTTTTCTATGAAGCTTTCCTTTCATCATGACGTTAGTAGCTGGGAAACTTGATTCGAAAGCATCAAATCGCCCTTTAGTTTAAAAAATAGCGCCCCTCTTGCTCCTCATTAAAAATCTACCGCCATTCTTGCCGCTCATTCAAAAAAATAGCGCCCTTCTTTCCCCTCATTTGAAAAAACGCCCTTACTGCTGTTGCGTCCGAACTGAATGCGCGCCTGTTAGTTGTCTTCTCATTCATACATTTAAGATCACGCGTTCTCAAAGCGTGCATTGGGGTAGACAAGTCTTTGACAGGTCAAGTTTTTTTATAAGATTATGTTCCGAAATTTCCAAGAACTAAAAACATTCTGTTCTTTTTTTTTATATATATATCATGGATCAGAAAATTGAGGCATAAAAAGTATCGCGAATTTCAACAAATGATTGCCGAAAATTTTCGTCAATCGTTCACACACAAACACACAAAAGAAAAAAAAAAAAACGCGAATTTCATGTAGGAATCGTGGGGGAAAGCGTATTTCGTTTTAGAATTGCGAGAAAAACGCTAACTTCGACAAAGGATCGCCGAAAAAGCGTTAATTTCCTCAAAATGCAGCAGACAAAAGTGTGAATTTTGAAGAATCGGAAAAAAACCTCGAAGTTCGTCAAGGAGCCATCGAAAGGATGCCAATTTTGTCAGAGTATCGGGTGTAAAATAGAAATTTTGTTAGAGAGCCACGGAAAAACGCGAATTTTGTTAAATGACCGCGGACAAAAGACTAATTTCGTTAAATGACCGCAGAAAAAATGCTATTTTTCAAAGGGCCGTTGAAGAAATGCGAATTTTATCTAAGTATAGAGAGAAAGAGCGCGAATTTCATCAAAATGCCGCGTAAAAATGCAAATTTTATATCAAAGGGCTGTGGAAGAAACTTTTTTTTCGCGACTCTGCGAAATTCACGTTTTTTTTTTATCGAAATCCCTGAACGAAATTTGTATCTTTTCACGATTCTCTGCCAGAATTCGTTTATTTCATGTAATTATATAACAAAATTTGCATCCCCCCCCCCCAATAATTTGTCAAAATTTGCGATACGTTTTATATTCGAATTTTCGGAGTTTTGACCAATTTTTTTAATTTCCGAAATGACTGACTCAATTTTTTTTTATTTTGTGGAAAATCTGATTAGAATCACAGCGATGAAAAAATATGAAATTCACAGCAAATTTTCTGAAAGATTGCAACAGAAGTGGGAGAAAGAGGGGAGCAATTCCATTCCCGGTACAAAGTTATGTGCTCTTTTTTTTTTTTTTTTTTTTTTTTTTTTTTTTGCGCCCCTATTTTGAAATTTGTGTCTTTTTGCATTCGTTTGACGAAATTTACCGTTTTTTCGCGATCTTTTAACAAAACTTGCCTTTTTTTACGATCTTTTTACAAAATTTGCCGTTTTTTGCGATCTTTTAATAAAATTTGCCGTTTTTCGTGATTTTTAGCAAAATTTGCCGGGTTTTTTTTACATTCTTTTTACAAAATTTGTCTTTTTCATGATCTTTTAACAAAATTTTCTGTTTTTTACGATCTTTTAAAAAAAATTTGTCGTTTTTCATGATTTTTTAACAAAATGTGCCATTTTTTTACGATTTTTTTAACAAAAATTTGTCATTTTTTCGCGATCTTTTAGCAAAATGTGCCGTTTTTTCGCGATCTTTTGGCAAAATATGCAGTTTCGCGAACTTTTAGCAAAATATGCCGTTTTTCGCGATCTTTTAATAAAATTTGCCGTTTTTTCGTGATCTTTTAACAAAATTCTTTTTTGGTGGATAGGAATAAATGTGCAAGGGGTAAAAAAAGTTAACATTTTATGATGATTTTATAGTTTATAAATATTATAGGAGTAAAATCCACAAAAGAATAAAATATTTCAAAGTTAAAAGCAATTCTATGTAATGGCTCATGGGATACTTATGAAGTTAATTGTTGATCATGATTTATATACTATTGTAAGTTATTTAAAAAAATGAAGATTTATTTCTTCAGGGGATTTAATCAAGTGTTACAAACAGGCATGCAAAAGTTACCAATATAATTAGAAATATTATCAAGCTTTTTACAAATAAAAACTATTACATTTTCTAATTGTGATAACTTGGTAAAATTATAAAACTAGTTGGCAAACACGGAAAACTTTTTTATGTTTGCTTTTCACTGAGTTTGCGAATACTGAATTTTGACTTGGCAATTTAAGGCTCTCTTCCCCCGCCTATAAAAAGTCTTCGCGAGGGATCTGTCTGCATGAGGGGAGAATATGGGCGAAAGACTCTACGAGAACCACATAATTACTACCTGACAGCTTTATGATTTCGCAAGTAAGGATATTCTTGGCATAAAAATTTTATATTATGTACAAATAAAGAGTACAATGAAAATGATACATAACATTGGTCAAAATGGATAGAATCTGTCGTTAAAAGTGTATGTACCCAATATTGGGGAAATGTATCATTTTTCTCACCACTTGCATGTGAATTTTTAGGTAGCCTTCGAAAACCACAAAATATAAAGATACGCTGAAAACTTTTTTTTTACTGGATAGCTTTATTTTGCAACTTTCCAAATGACTTTGATGTAAATTCTATTCTATACTAAACGTTCCTCCCTTGAATCTATTTCTTAATTCTATTCGAGGAAATATTTTGAAAATACATTGAAGTAACAGGAATCGACTATTTTTGCAGTTACATACATTTTAGTCAAAAATTTTTTAGCTGTATATTTCATTTTGCTGGCTGGCAAAGTTTTCTAGAAATTCTAAATGTTATTAAATGCATGCATGCAAAATATTGTAAAAATTTATGAATTTTGAAAGCACTTGTTCAACAGTTTCAGTAGTTGTTACATCAAAAACAGTTCTGGAAGTTCCACTCTCAAATCCACAATATTTATGAGTTTTTGTGTGTCACATCACAAAATTGGTTGGATCGAAAATGATATTAATATCAAAATAAGAATCCCAACCTCCTCTTAGAGATAACTCACAATACCAGACCCCTCTCTTCCCGCCCCCTAAAGTGTTGTATATGTAAAGCCTCATAAATTCTGGGGAATGATGTAGGTGGGACAGAGTCAATATTTCTACTTATAGACACACGTATGTATCTACAATCGAGTCAAGTCCCTATGTCTAAGGCTACAGAGTGTCAAAATTTAACGAATGAAGTTGTGTCGTTTAAGGAAATGAAATTTGTAAAATCGGCTACTTAATTCAGAGTTAAAATTTAGTGCAGTTTATATAAAAATGTCTTGTTTATTATATTTTTCTTTCTGTTTTCAGATTAAAAGGTAGATAAAAATTTTAAGCTGAAGTTCAATAAGTCATTTCCTTGGACGAAAATGGCAATTTGATAAATTCTGATTCTTTGAAGAAGTTTCTGTCATCATCTGAAACAACTTCTTCACCAAAAAAAATGTCATCGATTGCAGAAGTAAATTTTTGCTCCAGTGAAGAGCACATTGTTCCTCAAAATGAGGATAAAGAAAAACATTCCTCTATTAATACAGGAGAAAAAGGTTATATTTGTGAGGTATGTTTAAGAACATTTTCTAGGAACAGTGATCTGAGAAGACATCTAAAAGAGATTCACACAGGAGAAAAACCATTTGCTTGTGAAATATGTTCCAAGCGATTTTCTCGAAATAGCTATCTAAGAAATCATTATTTGACTCACACAGGAGAAAAATCTTTTGTTTGTGAACTATGTTCCAAATGTTTTTCTCAAAACGGTCACCTAAGAACTCATCTCATGACACATACAGGAAAAAAACCTTTTGTGTGTGAAATATGTTCCAAAGGATTTTCTCAGAATAGTTATCTAAAAGAGCATCTCTTGACGCATACAGGAGAAAAATCTTTTGCTTGTGAAGTATGTTCCAAGGGATTTTCTAACAATACTAGTTTAAAAAATCATCTCTTGACGCACACAGGAGAAAAACCTTTTGTTTGTGAAATATGTTCCAAAGGATTTTGTCAGAATGGTGAACTAAGAACCCATCTCTTGATGCATACAGGAGAAAAACCTTTTGTTTGTGAAATATGTTCCAAAGGATTTTCCCAGAATGGTGATCTAAGAAGACATCTCCTGACACATACAGGAGAAAAACCTTTTGTTTGTGAAATATGTTCCAAAGGATTTTCTCAGAATAATAATCTAAAAACCCATCTCTTGACACATACAGGAAAAAAACCTTTTGCTTGTGACGTATGCTCCAAAGGCTTTTCTCTAAATTGTAATCTAAAAACCCATCTCTTGACACATACAGGAGAAAAACATTATGCTTGCGATGTATGTTCGAAAAGATTTTCTGAGAATGGTCATCTAAGAAGGCATCTCTTGACTCATACTGGAGAAAAGCACTTTGTTTGTGAAATATGTTCAAAGAGATTTTCTCAGAATAGTTATCTAAGAACGCATCTCCTGACACATACAGGAGAAAAACCTTTTGTTTGTGAAATATGTTCAAAAGGATTTTCTCACAATAGTAATCTAAGAACGCATCTCCTGACACATACAGGAGAAAAACCTTTTGTTTGTGAAATATGTTCAAAAGGATTTTCTCAGAATAGTAATCTAAAAACCCATCTATTGACACATACAGCAACAAAACCCTTTGTTTGAGATGCATGTTTCAAGAGATTTTCTCAAGATAGTCATCTAAGAAATGATCTCTTGACGCATACAGTAGAAAAACCTTTTATCTGTGAAATATGTTCCAAAGAATTTTCTCAGAATATTAATCTAAGAACCCATCTCTTGACTCATACAGGAGAAAAACTTTTTGTTTGTGAAATATGTTCAAAGGGATTTTCTCATACTGGTTATCTAAGAAGGGCATCTCTTGACACATGCAGGATGAAATTCTTGTGTTTCTGAAATGCGTTCCAATGGTTTTTCTAGACATTGTCAACTAGAAGACAGACACCTCATGATTGATACAGAAGAAGATGTTTTGTTTGTGCAAGATGTATTTTTATAACCAAATCTAAAAAACAGTTGTTTCATACTAAACAGATACCTCTTGAAAATTTCCTGTATTTTTTTTTAATGTTTAAACTGAACCTTGGATGTGTCGTTGCATTTACTATTATCTCATCTTTTAGCATTTCAGATGTTTTAGCGTTTAATAATAAAATAAAAAATATTATTTTTTTTCCATAATTGTCACAGTTGTCATCTTGATTTTAAAAAAGCAAATACGTCCTGACCTGTTCATTAATTTTCAGTAAAACTTTTGGATATTTTTATTTTTATTATTTTACTGTAAAGTAATTTTCCTCTAAGCTCAAAAAAAATATTCGACCTGAAAATGATAAATTGTACCTCAACTTTTTATGCAATAGGAAAACCTTTATTGAAGTAACACTTTTAAAATTAGTAAAAAAGTGTGCCAAAAATATTTTTTGTGCAAATTTCTTTTTTCTTCTTTAAAGACTTTTAAAGGTTTCAGATGAAACATGTCTCATTATGATGTATTCTTTGCATCCAACATGAGCTGAATATATTTTTTAAATTATGTAAATAATTAATTGAATATTTATTCGGCAGGTTTACTCAATTCATGGATAATAGTTTTATAAACTAATGAGAATATGTCCTTTATTTGATCACATGCAGTACATGATCTTGTGTGGTTTGCTTCTTCTTTGTGTCCTACATCATCAAATAATAATAAAAAAAAATTCTGGCATGGCATTATTGCATCCTACCATGACAGTCATGTGACTGTCATCAATAGTTCCAGGCTAGCCACTTTTTTAATATATATCAGCCATTTTGGTGCTTTAACCAAGTGGAAGGGGATACATCGCCAAATACTATTCCATCGCAGTCATTTCATTTATATATTATAATAGTTAAAATCTTGGGTCTGTCAGATTTAAAATTTTCATAAGCAAAACTCCCTTTTGATTAAAAAATTGAAATTAATTTTTTTGAATAAATCTACATAAATGTTCTCATAATTGCAAAGAATTCTTGGTATTTTTGTGTTAGCCGGACCCAAATTTCACCAATATAATTTTGTAACTCACCAGTTGGCATTTTTTTTCTGTGTTGTAAATTAAAAAACAATGTTTTTGTTTTGAAACTGAATGCCATGGCTTCCTGTATTGTTATTATTTGCTTTTTTTTATTATTTTTTTTAAAGAAATAAGCAAAAGTTATGAATTTGAAATGTTTCAGTTTTAAATATAAATGTTTTATTTTAGATTTTAAAAAATTGAATGAATCGATTACATTAAAAAATTAATGAAATAGGAGAAAAATGTGACAGGAATATTGTTTGCTGATTTATCCCTGTGCCCATCTGACAAAGAAATCCCATTGACCAATTTCTCCGAATTATATAAATTGCCAGATTGCTTACCAGGTTACACAAATGAATATCATTTTTATCTAAAATAATAGAAGAACAAATTAGCAAAATATTCATAAAATTAGAAAGAAAATAAAATCACGTGTATCACTTTGACCTTCAATCTACACACAAAAAAAATCCAATCAAGTTCCGTAAAAATCCAGAAAGATGTCGGAGAAAGGAGTGAGCCGAATTTTAGTTCTTTCTAAAAACTACTGAATAGAAAGTAATTGTCTACAAATTATCAATTTTAATTTAATTTCTTTTTTCATTTATACTTTCTTCTATCTTTATAGGAAAATAGAATTGGACTCGTAAAAATTTTCGAATTCCGATTTATGACGCATTTACACGTTTCAGATGTCAGAGATTCCGAAAAATATGTTTTTACAAGATGTCTGTCTGTATGTGACATAATATTTGTGGGCGCTCTATCTCAAGAATTAATGCACGGAATTTAATAAAAAATTTTATCCAGATACTTCCTGATATAAATTGTTGCCGATTACTTTTTGGTATAAATCGTTCAACAGGTGCCTTTGCTATACTGACTTTGTATGATTTCAGCAACAACTCTTTCTGAAGAACTACTGCATGAATTTTCACAAAACTTCAGATATTGTTACTCCTTGACATGAATAGATGCTGTTTGCAACATGTTGAACTGCTATGCTGTTTTTTATGACTTCTGCAATAGCTCTACCTCCAGAATTAATCCACGGATTATCATGAAACTTCGGGCTCAGTTGATCCTTGATATGAAGTGAATTTATTTACATTTTGGATATCAATCGCCTAATAGGTGGTACTGTTATGTGCAAAATTTCCCTGATTCCCGTAATAGCTCTATCTAAAGAACTGCTGCTCGAATTTTTATCAAAATTCAGATTCAGATTTGCCTTAATAAATATTATTGCTGATTATGTTTTGTTAAAATCTCACTACCGGTGACGCTTTTATTTTGCATTTTTCCGATAGCCGCAATAGTCGTATATCAAGAACTAATGCTGCGATTTCATAATATGGAATCCTCACGATTTGCATACATCACGAAATTTTGACATTTTGATAGCGAATTTTGAAGTTATTAACATGCATGAGATTGAAGAAAATTTGGGATTGCAACATCTGACTATTTTATCGATGCTTTAGTTCTTCTTAGGTAACAACCAGAAGGAACTTATTCCATGAAAAAAGAAGTATTAAAACCGAAGCATTTGCTCCAAATCTTCTCATTGTTTTCCATTAAGGCTCCCTGTTCCTGTGAGCGAAAACACACACAAGCTAATGCTATTCCTCTGGGGAGGTTATTTTCGAATAACTCGTTCGCACTTCGACATTTTTTTTATATATGAGAAAAGGGCAGCTGACGTCACTGACGGTAAAATTACTGTGGATTCCTGTCCGTGTTTAAGACTCCTACGTACACAAGAAGTCAAGGCGATCTGATTGGTCTGATTTGTCTGCGATTAAAAACTCTGTTGTATGATTGGTCAACGTCGCCATGATGATTCCTGTAATTATCGTTGAGTTAAAGCAAAAATGTAATTGGTAGATTGGTTGAAGGAAGTATTTGTTTGTAAACATGCTCTTTCCTTATATGCATTGGATAGCTGAGGTCCCTATTCGCATCGCTCCTTTTTTAATTTTTCGATTTTGGTTGAAGATATCTTTTTCAAATGACTCCTTCATTTTCGGAACTGGTTTTGAAAGTAAAACTAAATTTATAAAAACATCTACAACCAAAATCAAAATAATAAAAAAGAGTGACGTGGATAGGGACCTCAACTATCCAATGCAAAAAATAAAAAAAAATTAAAACTGTTGAAATGCATCCAAATTATTAGAATAGGACCTCTCATAGGAATAGCATTAGCTCGCGAGCATCTTCGCTAGAAGAGACAGGAGCCTTATATACTGGTGTTTTCCTAAAAATCAGTTGATAAAAAATGACAATTTGTGGAAAATCCCCTATTGTTCAGTGGCTTTTAGAGAGCACAAAAAAAAAGACAGCGCACTGTATGACGATGTCTTTCTTAAGGTGCAACACTAGGCACAGAAAAAGACCCGGATGATAATGCAAAGTCTATGGGGGCATTCTTTTCAAATATTTCGCCCAAATTTTAATATTTTTACGTGATTTTTTTGCTCAAGATAGCTGAGGACGATTTACAACCGGACTTGTTTTTATTTTTTCTGTTTTGGTTTCAGATTTAAAAAAATATTTTAACTTTCGAAATCGGTTCTGAAATTGAAACTATCGTAATATAAAAAATATATAAGCAAAATGGAAAAAGTAAAAACTAGGCAGGTTATGGATCGACCTCAGCTATCTTGTGCAAAAAAATCATGTAAAAATATTAAAATTTGAGTAAGATATTTGAAAAGATCGCTCCCATAGACTTTACATTATCATTCGGGTCTTTTTCTCTGCCTAGTGTGGGGCTTTAATTTTCATAATATTTGACTGAATTTTTTTTATGAGTTGTTCCATTAGAGTGGACTATTAAATTATGTAAAAATATCATTGTTATCGTTCGCGCATGAGCAGGTAATAATTATTCCATACAATTACTCATATTTCATGAAATATTTTATGCATTTATATTTCATCTACATTATATTGTTTTTATTCTATTTTGCGAATTTTTCTGAAACTGGCGATAGATTGGGTTTAAAGTCCTCCATGATACAAACTAAAAAAATGCAAGAATTTTTTTTTAACTTTCCACAAAAATTGCTTTTTCACCATGATAGTCCAAGAGCCGATAGCACGAAAACCTATGTTATCGTTTACAAGAAAAACTCGGTACTACTAGGTTGTCCCGTCGACCTTTATTTTCCGGAAGAGTAGCAATAGGGGAATCTAATCATCCATGTCTGCCGAAAGGGAAGTCAGGCCCTTATTACCACATGGGCAATTCGGGGCTTGGCCCTTGGGCCCCACACCTTAAGGGGCCCCAAAACAGGTTCTCGCTGTCGCTCGCCATTGTGCCAAATTGCGACTAAATTCATTATTTGGCGAGTAAACAAGCGATTAGATTCGCCAAATTGCTAGTGCTCAATTTTTGCTTTTGCTTTTTTCATTTATTATACATATGCATATATACATATTTTTAATATATTTATAGCGGATAGTTCAAATTAGATTAATAACAATCGTTGTCTCAGTTATAAAAATTTCGATTATTTTAGCACATATTGAAAAAAAAAGCGGATACACGAAAAAATTAAAGATAAATATTTTTTAGTGCTACACGGGGAATATTTTTTGCTAATACTTTTTTCATTTGGCAAATGTTTTTTATTTTTAATTAGACAAATTACTAACGTTGGACAAATGTCAGCGAAAATTTTACTTATTTCATGTACGTATTAGGTCAGTCAGAGACAGTGATTTTAATACGGATTGTTCGAGACCGAGATTTAAAATTTCGTCCTGTGCAGACCTTATTGAAAGTTAAGAATTGTTAAGGAAAAAAAGTAAAAACTTGAAAAATGTCGTTTTTAATTATTTTACATACATTAGGTTTGTTTCGGGCAAAATTGAAAAATTATTTACTTTTGAAACTAAGACTTTTTTTAAGTTATATTATTTTTTCAAAATTTTTTTTAATAGTTTTAAAATTAATATTGAAAAACAAAAACCCCAAAGCAAAACTAAAATCAGATTTCATCATTAATTAAATGGAAAGAAATTGAAGTCTGATAAATAATATTTGGAGTTATAACGATTTTTAATTATCCCATTTAAACCAGTATTAATGATATGAAATTTTTATAAATTTTATGATAAATTTTAGGATGTGATTTTCTTAGCAGATTATATGGCTAACCATCACAAAGAAAGAAAAAAATAAAAATTCTAACTCAAAATATAGATTTTTTACACGTTTCCTAGAACTGTTAAAGTAACATTGTCTTTTGAATTGTGCACATTTCAATTTGTATCTAATCCCTTGAAACTTGATGAATTATTCAAACGGCTATAACTCTGCGAATTTTGAAATGCTAAGATGCAACTTTTTGTGTATTATTCAGGACTGGATAAGGGAAGTTTTCCTAATTGGAATTTTTATCCTACGGGGGCCGTATAAAAAGTTAATTTTCACACTTTTTCAAATAGATACCCCATGGAGTTGCAACTTATCTTATCAAAAAGTTTACCTTTTTTAATGAATTTTTGAAATTGGAAGTATGGCTCTAGGGGCAATATTTAAGGAGATAGCCTATTGTTTCAATATTTATATGACTCACCCTGTATATATACTGGGTGCTCCAAAAATGACTCATGGACTTTAAAATTCAACAACTTGACAGACATTACAAAAAATCTTGCAGGAAGGTTATGTATGATGTCAGGAGTTTTTTATACTGTGATTCTTGATTTTAGTTCAAATTTCAAACAATAGATGGCTCTGAGAAAAATAGATGCTCAAATCAGACTTGATTTTTGGTACTTCAATATTCCTTTAATGCTTTTTTATCTCCTGTTTTTGCATGGAAGAAGAGAAATCCCCCGAAATGGAGACTATATTTAGCAGTTATTGCTTTCAGTGCCATCTATCGCTGCTATTACATAACACTTCTGCAAGACTTTTTTTTTAAATATGTGTCACCTTTTTCAAATCATTGAATTTTAAAATCCATCAGTCATTTTTAGAACACCCAACATTAATATTACAAATTTAAAATTTTTTCGCCAAAACTAACCTTTATACTATCTTAATTTTCTTATAATAATATTCCGTACTTACTTCAAATTATTAAATTAAAATCTTGTTTCTAAATCTAATCTGTTAATCCTTATGCAGACGATATAAATTCTTAATTTGCCTTAAAAAACATTATTCCAGTATGCGTAAATTTAAAAAGATGGCTCTAAATTAAAAATATTCTTAATTAAAACTTTATTTCTTAATATTCCAAATAAAACTGATTTCTTCTATGTTTTTATCAACCCTTTTTAAGAAAGTCTTATTAAATTTATTCCAAAACCATACCTTTCAAAAAATATCATTATTTTATTTTATCTATTTATTTATTTTTCCTACGTCAACCTTTGATGTGTGCATATTAATAAATTCATTTCTTTTCTTTTTCTCTTAAAATTAATCATTTATAAAAATCGTCTGCCTAAGATATTTAAAATTCTGAGTCAATTATAAATTGGTTAAAAAATATTTTTTTTAAATAAATTTATCGTTTGTGGAAAATAATCTCGTAGCTGGACAAGAATTCTGTTTACAGAAAAGAATGATGGTTTGAGGTTACAGAATGTTCCAGAACTTTCTTTTTAGTTTAAAAGGGGGAAGTCTCGAGATGAGAAGAAGATTTCTTGGGTTGCTTCTTCGATGAGGACAGCTCGCTGAAATAATGATGGAATTTTTGCAAAAGGAGCTTTTCCTTCCTCATTATTACGAATTTAATAAATGAATTTACAGCAGCCCATGACTAATTATTGGATCTTCTACATTTATTTATTTATTTTGTTTTTTCCCTCGCTTGCCATGACTGTGTGTTTCTTTTTAACCAGTGGAAATAATTCGAGTTCTCCTTAAATCGTCACATATATATACTATATAAATGAAAGTTATTTACAAAGATACAGATAAATAAATATCACATGACCCTTTAAGACCTGTTGAGATTTATCCTTTGTGCTTGTTATACTGGCTGAAAGTAAACATGTACAATAATCACCATTTGTTGATGAAAAATAATACTTTACTCTTTCTGCAAACCAGAGCAGTCGTATGATTCAGGTTTTTAGTACATACGACTCAGAAGCAAAAATTTAAATGGATGTCTGACTTGCACAATTGCGCATATTGGGACTTACAGGGGTAGGGAAGAGCGGGACATATGTGAACAGTACATGTTTTGCTCAGTTTATCTGAAGTAAAAGAGTTCAAAACAATACCAATAGATGGCAGTACTAGTGTCTTTGGTGAATTTTCAAAACAATCAACCATTTTGATTGCTGGTTGTTATAATTTGCTTGTTTTAGAAGGTGTGAAGTAAAAAAAGCCATCCAAAGTTATTGAAGTAAAAATTCATTCTAGACATTTTATAAAGTAGAATATCAGCATTACATTTTATAGAGGCACTAATTGGGTAAGTCTACAAAAAGATATGTTTCCTTATTTCAATTAAAAATATCTTGTTTTATATAAGTTAGGCATAAGTTGGTAGATGGAGCACTTGCGAATAGAACATATTGGGGCAGATGTGAATAATTTGGAAGTGTATTTCTTAAGTCTGTGAATGTAATTTTTTTTTAAATTTAATTACCTTTGTCAAACATTGAGCTATCAATTCAATGTTTTTTGGATTTCTTCACAGTTTTAAATTATAGGAAGTTACATAATAATTAAAAGTTGGGTTGTTTCTGTAAAAAATAAAAACCAATATGATTTTTGTTATTCTTTAAGAATTTTCATCTTGATAATCATTCATTTTTTATGTCACAATTTAGTAATTTTTGAAACCAAGATACACAATTTTCTTATACACATTGCATAACCTTTTCAAAAAAGCAAAAACACAATAACAGAATTATTCAATACTGTCGAACCCCGTTATAGCGAACCCGGTTTATAACGAACTCCTGGATATAACGAACGAAACTTTTGGTTCCGCCGTTTTCCTATTGTATTTAATGCTATTTTACCTTTTTATAGCGAACCTCCGGTGTCTTAAGAATCGGTTATAACGAACTTTTTTCTAGTCGACCATGGTTTTTTTTCTCTATTTTCTTTTCGGCTGATGTGAAAAAATGTTTTCGACTTTAATTTTATAAGAAAATGCATGCCGGCTAATAAAACATGGTGCGAATTAACAATGTCTCTTTATTAAAGAGTAGTAAGACCTGCATTCTTTCTCTTTTAAGGTAGCCATTCTGCAGGTGTGATCACGCCCACCCGTCAGTTATTTTCCATTACTCCTGTCATAGTAAATCAGTAATTCATTATAGCTAACTTATTTAACAAATGTATTTAAGAGTAATTCAAAACATGACAGCATTGAAAAGAACATCTTTAAAGCAAGCTATAATCAAGAGCTTTTTTCCTTAAATTATACTCGCTGGAGTTCAGAAGATGATGTAAAAAAGGAAAATTTAAATGAAAAAACGGTAAACAGACAAAATAAAAATAAAACGATTTTTAACGCGCCAATAATTAGTGTTACTCATCCTAATTCTGGATAAAGTGTAAAGATTTTAGTATAGTCAGGACCATTCTTTAAATTGTCTGCTCATTTATCCGAACTAGGGTTGGTCTCGAATGTTTAGATAATCGGCGCTTTACTGTATTTCTATTTGTCTTTCTTTTTAATATTATCAATTATACTCAATTTTATTCATTAATGATCATATCTAAATGAATTTATGTTTTTTTCTCAATACATGATTATAGAACATATAGGTATCAGGTAATTATATACATATTTTGTAAACTCTAACATTTTTTAACGGTTCGGATGTAGCGAACAAAAACTTCGATTCCTTGAAGTTCGTTATAACGGGATTCGACTTTAGCTTATAAAAGCAATCTAGTTTTGCCATGTTTTACCCAAAAGAAGTAGGTATAGTATTAGTGTACAGTTTTACATATCATTTCATGTATCTGTGTTGAAACATTTACAAATTTATTCACACAAATAGAAAGATGACATCTGATTAGTTTTTATTCATAAAAATGTATTTTTTTCTTATTTATGCGTGCGTTCACATGTGCCCCAGGCATGCTCACAATTACTCCTCCAGTGGGACACATGTAAACAAATTTAGACGATTTTTCGAATGATAATACAAGTTCGAAGTTCTTGATAAGTGCATTCAAAATTTTCACCAAAGAACAAACATAGTGTCATACAAATTTTTTTTTATTCCAATATCTCATAATAATAATTTTGAGAAACAATCAAAAATGTAAAAATCGTTCACTTGTGCCTACCCCCTCTTCCGTATTAATATTATATTTTTTAATTTTATATATTTCATACAGTTTATATATTTGTTGCGTTTGTGAAATTAAAACATAACGTTACATTATAAAGGTTAATGTTATACATACCTAAAAAAATATGAATATGCACAAAATATATATTTACATAACATGATATAGAAAAATTTCATTTAAAAAAATTCCAGGAAATCAAAAATTATGCAGTAAATTAATTATAAAAAATGTGTATGTAGAATTAATATAATGTAGAATTCCTTTTACTTAAAAAATTCAATTATTCTACCAACCAACCAATTTTAGAAGGTATTTTTTCCTCTCTTTTCTTTTTGTACATCATTCCTATTATGTTTCCATTATTCCCTGTGTTGGAGATTATTCAAATAATCTCACTTCCATAATTTCCGAATTCTTTGGCTACATTTCGTTATTTTTTGCCACTTTAACAATCTATTTTCATTGATGTAATCCAAGTGTGATTTGGAGATCGAAGTGGCAGGTCTTCGTATGAGAAAAAAAAGGAAGGGTTAATGTTTCAAAAATCTTGTGACAGTGGGGTAAGAGAACATGAATTTTAAACGCCCTTAATTTTAGCTATATGTTCAAAAATTCTTCTAACGTTAATTTTGGTTAGTTATTACCGTTTTTAAGTAAAACTTAATTAATTTTACTCCTGATTCCCAGATGACACCAAAATTTGTGGATTTGGAAGGAGGGAGGGACAATATTCTATTGGATACCTTTACAGCTACAGAGATTAAGAAGTTGTACAATGACGTATGGTGAAGTAACCATGTTTTTTTCAAATCAATCTCTGCTCAAATGAAATAACTTTTGAACATTTGCATCTTCTGCCAAACACATGTTTTAAGCTGACTGTTTAACACCTGAATTGTCATATTAGATATCTAAGTACATGTGTATTCTTTGAACACAAGCATACATAGACTATAACATAAATTTTATTTAATACACTCTTCGTTTTTTTTTTTTTTTTTTTTTTTTTTTTTTTTTTTTTAATGTAACAAAAATAGGTCCACAATAACTTAAGCCAGTTATGGAAAATGCATAAGTTTGAGTTATAAAGATGTTCAACAGTATATTTAATGAAGAGAGTCCATATTTTAAGGATTTATCTTACACATTGTATGGATTATAATTTAACCAAAAAACATTACATGAAAACTTCACCAATGTTTGAGAAAAGATTGAAAACAACATTTTTTGTTAAATTTTTTATTATTACAAGTCTTTATTATTTAACATGAATTCAAAATAAATTATTTGCATTAAAAAACTTTTAAATAAATTTTCATTTTACTGGTTGAAGGTGATTATAAATATGAAATTGTCCATTGTCACTTTTCTGAATTTGAACCCTCTACCTCCAAAAGTCAACTTCAAAACATTTATGAGTATAACTTAAGATGTTTGTATACTAATTGACATGCATTTTTATTAAAACTATCTAGGTCTATTTTGTGAAATCTAAGTTTATAATTGTGCTTTTGATCGACGTAGAATTCTTCTAAAAACAAGGCTCCTGAACACTCATTTTTTCATCCCCTTCACCCCTTCCCCCTTTGTTATCAATCCACTTAATTTTAGTACATACGCAACGAAATTCACTGTGCATGTATTTATATGTCATAACAAATTCTATCCATATTTAAAATGCAATATTGGAAATAAAAAATAATTTTTTTATCCTTTATGTATCATTTTTTAAATATGTTAAAAATTATTTTAAAAAAGGCACTTATTAAGTTATTAGTTTGTTTGCCAAAAGCTTACGCAGCAGGAGGTGGGAATTTAGTGCTCTAGTTTATGGCCTATGTCAAAGGAATTAAAACAATTTAAAACAATTATGTTGATCATTTTCAAGAAATGCACACCCCAATTTCAATTGAGTAATGTCAGCTGCCATTGTGTTAAATGGGACCGAAAAAGATTTAAATAATGAGAATTGACTCATTAACTCAACTTTGGAATATACAAGAAAAACAGTCAAAACACATGACACTGACATCCAATCAATACTATCCTCTGTGTAATAAGCAGAACTCAGATAACTATGCTGTGATGAACTCCAAACTTTATGACAAACTGCTACTATCCACTAGTACTGAGCAAATCTGGAAAATTTGAAAATCGATAAAAATCTACATCAAATAAAACTGTAGATCTATCACAATAAAAATTGATTCCCATATTTTAGTATTGATAATGAAATATTCACATCCACTGAGATAAGCTCAAAATTACTATTCCAGGATTCCCAGCAAAACATGTTTGACAATTTCAATGACAAAATATCAAAAATTTCCATGATCAAATCAGCAACTTTGATCAAACTTTTCTCAAATTAATAGAAAATATTTGTAAATTCCCTGACTTTTCCTGTATATTTTTAAAAAATCATCTACTTTCTCTGACCACTTTAAGAATTCATATGTTTCCATATTTTATATGCCTATTTAAGTCACTAGGAATCCTGTATTAATGTTTACAAGTGCACACACATAAAAGTGCATGTTAAAAGTTATTCCTTCAAATAATATCAAACAATTTAAACAAAATAACCATAACTAGTAAACAGAAACTTCATTGACCCTGACCAAGTAGGAATATAATGAAATTCTCTATTTATTTTTGCAATCATTTGACAAATTTAGGGACTCTTTTCTAGCTCTTCAATTTTCTCAGACTTTTTTTTTTTCAGTTGTGTAAAATTTGGTGATTCCCTTCTCTGCAACACCATTTAATGAATTTTACGTCATTTTTCATCCCTTCCCCCTCACACTTTTTTATGTCTTTGTAGAAAATATTTGTAAATTGTCTGATTTTTCAAATATATTTTAAAATTTCAATGACTTTTCCTGACTATTTTAGAAATCTCTGACTTTTTACATTTTCAGTAAATTTCCACATTGTTATGAATACTATATTAATGTTTTTAAGAATGCATGCATGAAAGTGTAGCCAAAATACTTTAAAATTTATTTTCTCAAATAATATATTAAATAATAAACAAAGTAACCATGAGAATTATTTACTGTTCTTTTATTTCATATTGTGTATGTGGAAGAAAAATGCACTTGACAAAGTTCGAATTATGGATTAGTCTTGTATGTAAAACCATAATGAAGAAAATAGATCACGATCCTATTTTTACATAACTTGCAAGAAGAGACTAGAATTGTCTCAATCAGAGACCTGCATGGACTGACTCCTGGCCTGAAAGCAGAGTTAATACATTCCCTGAGCCATACCTAACTTATTTTTTACATACTGATCTGGGACTGATTTCTTTTAGTCACTACAGGCTAAAATTTTCAGTAATGTATGAAAATCATTGTCACAGTGTAGCTTGGCATATTGAAAAAAAAGTAAAATTTGACTTGACTCAATAATTTTTGCCAAAAATGAACACATTTTTAAATAGTAGATCTCTAGGCTTATTAAAATATAGCAAAATATGTTAAGAAAAACCTGTCTATAATAGAATCTTGCTTTTAGATAAAAAATGTATTGATTTGTGCAAAATGAATATACTGATACATGAGAAAAAATTATACATGCTATTCCAAAATTCAACTGACAAATTAAAAAGGGGTGATAGAAGGCATCAAGATCAAGATGATGAAAAATTACCATAGAACATGGAGTGGGAAACCATGCATTTAATTTAAAATACAGGGTATTCTACTCTAATTCAATTTATAATAGCGGTAAACTTTTAGAAAACTGAAATATATTAGAATGGAACTTTTAAAAGACATTCTCCCCTTTATTGTAAATGTGATTATATTGAGAAAAATGATAGAGGTTTCCATTACACGGACGAGTAGTATGCCTTTAGCACTCCACAAATTTGACATACATGCATGTGTCAATTCATACAGTATCTTGAGCATGAGAACTTTTCATTATATTATAGCATTTCACTCAAACTAAGGTTCACAATCACTGCATTTTCATTGTAATGTTTTGATTTTTCTCAAAATTATTCTCACCAATGCAAGTTCAGTTAGGATGAAACATGCTGTCTTTGTGATGCAATACAATTGCATGTTGTATAGTAACAGCAAAAGTAAAAATAGTGACACGTGAAATTTTGTGCCATCATTTTAATACAAAAGTTCGGAAGAAACATATCTTACCATTAATTTATCTTAGCAAAACAGGGTGGGGTAAACACATTGGTATTTTAAAGCTAAACTTACATTCATTTCTCATATGTATATATACATATATATATTTTATGATGGACCAGATTTATATATATATCATCTTCACCTGGTACTATTTGGTTTTCCTGCCAAGAAATTTTTCCAAACAGTAACCAAATTATAAAAATTGACATAATTTTTACATTAAATAGTGAAAGAACAGTTACATTAACACCTTTTAAAATTTTCTTGATGACATAATTTATGTACAGTACATTCGCACAAATCTGCATAGTTTGTGAACAGAGGTTGTGTGGATTTAAGAATTTTGCAGATTTCAGGTCATTGCTTTGTTTACATTTTTAAAACAGTAATTTCAGTATGACAATTAATACAATTGAGATTATAATAAATTCTTACAATGTATAATGTAATAATTAAGCGAAATAATAAATTAAAATAAAAAAATTTACATTTATTTTTTTCAAATGATTAAAATATTAAAAACAAAGGTCAAGTAAATTATCAATGGTATATAGTTAAATATTCATTATAAAGATTAGATGCATTTCTCTTAAATTATTCAATAAAACTTGTTCCATAAAGGTGCCTTACTAATTCACATCAAAATCCAAAATTAAAAAAACTTTTTTTCAAGTTTAGTGAGACAATAATCAAAAAAGGGTTATAATCAATTGGGACTAGAGGCTATGCGGATTTTAAAATTTTCTGAATTTCTGGTCAATGCTTTGTATACATATTTTAAACAGTAATTTGAATGAAATTAACAATGCAAACAAACTTATAATGAATGCTTACAGTATAATAAAATGTTAAAATGAGTAATAAATTAAAATAATATAAACTTAGATAATTATTAAAATGATTGAAATATTAAAAGCAAAGATGAAGTTAAAAATGAATATATATGAAGTAAATATATGATTAAATATTCATTGCAAAGAAGAAATGTATTTTTCCTAAATTCTACATTGAAACTTGTCTCATAAAGGTACATTAGTAATTCACATCAAAATAAAAAAATAAGGATTTTTTAAATTTCAGGTTTATCCAGATGTAATAATCACAAAAAGCTTGATTAACACATAAATATCTTTGATAAAAAGATTGCAACTACCATTGATATCAGTAATATAACAAAACAAATTTATTTCAAAAGAGATAAAATCTTTTTTTCCCCGTATTTCATAAAATTAAAATTTCCATTTAAAAATTCTGGTGTTAATGTTGCATTTGACAATTAAAACTAAGTGGGATATATTTTATCCCATCGACTTTCAAGGGTTTAACATAAAATAAATATGACATTTATATGATCATCCTTTATTAGAATTTAATCTTATTGTTTGACGACAATATTTTGGTTGATGTAAAAATCAAGTACGTAGTACCCTTCATTTGCATTATATAAATCTTGTACTATATATCATTTTTAAAGTTCAACTTGTAATGATGTTACTTAAAGATACAATCGCAACTGAGAAAAAAAGAAATGAGAATAAATAATTGTTCAAACTTAATTATAAAGTATCATTACCACAAAATCAATATTTTAGTTATTTTTAAACAAGATTTTTAACAGACTGAAAACTGTAGATACAATAATCAAACTACAATATAACAGAAAGTTGAACAACGCTCTGTTAATCTCATATAAGAAATTTTAATGTTTATGTACAATGTTTCTAATTGGCACATATGAAAAATAAAAAATGCTGTTGGCAAAATTTGCACCAAAATAACAAAAATACACTTTTTTTTTTTATTTAAATGATTAAAATTACAGCTTTCACTGATAACCTATCTAACATTATGGAAATATTGGAATTTCAAAATTTTAGCTTGAAGTGGTCTCACTTACTTAAGCTGTTTTAATATTTTAGATAAATGTAATGAAGTTACTTTGTGGGTGATTTATTCTTTAAAAAAAGGTCATTTAATTTCAAATGAGATGATTACAATTAGAATCAAACTGGAAGTACATGAGCAATTTAGCCTACCACACTTTTAAATTAAATGTTTCAAATAAATAAATAAATAAAATCTTTTTTTTTTTTTTTTTTTTTTTTTTTGGCAGAAAATCTGAATAACAATTATGGAACTACTCCTAAGTGCTTAAATAAATGAAACTATCAACTACAAAAAACATTTTACTAATAATTCTTTGAATAGCAGCATATCTGTAAAAATAAAAATAGTGAAATTTTTTGCCATCATTCTAATGTAAAAGTTACAAAGAAACATATCTTACCATTAAGTTATTTTAGTTAACTGGGTGGAGTAAACACATTAATATTTTAAAGCTGAAACTTATCTTTATATCAAATATATATATATATATTTTATAGTGGACCAAATTTATGTATACAGTAGACTCTGTCAAATCCACACAGCTTGGGACCAGAGGTTGTGCAGATTTTAAAATTTCATGGATTTCTGGTCATTGTTTTGTGTATAATTTTTAAATAGTAATTAGAATGTAATTAATAATGCAATCAAAATTATAATGAATGCTTACAATATAGTTAAATATTACAATAATTAAGTAATAAACTAAAGATATAAATTTAGATATAATTTCTTAAATTATTAACTGAAAGGTCAAGTAATTTATGAATATTGTATAATTAAATATTCATTATAAAGATGAGATGTCATTTTCCTAAATTATTCAATGAAACTTGCCTTATAGGTGCACTATTTATTCACATCAAAATCATAAAATAAGGAAGTTTCATTCAGGTTAAGCCGGATTTAATAATAAAAAAAGATTGATTAATACATAAATACATTTGACAAAAAGATTGGGATACTAATAAAATCAGCAATATCTTACATTTTTTTCAAAAATAAATTTATTCTTCCTTCATGAAACAGCTTGAATTCAATATTAGCAAAAATTACAGATTAATATATGTATAGAATTGACATAAAAATACAAATGTCAAATTTTGTTCCCATAATTGAACTGAAAGTTTCATTGTTTATATCTGTAAATTATGTGCAGATTTTAGAGAGTTGTGGATTTCAGGGAATCTACTGTATAATTTTTATTTGGAACTACTTGATTATATCTCCAACCAATTGTGCCAAATTACGCAACTCAATGAATTATACATATTAACTATACTTTTCTTAATTAAGGGAAGAAGAAATAAATTAATAAAACATTAATAAAAATACAAATGAAAAGTTGATTTAAAAATCTCTTGATCATTCTCATTTATGATCAAGCAGTATTGGCATTGGTGATAGCATTTTGATCGGCTTTACAATCAAGTATTGCACTTCATCCTTAACACACAGTGATACAAACATTACAAAAATCATTTTTCTTACTCTCCCCATCCACCAATTGACAAAAAAAAAAAAAAAAAAAAAAAAAAAATGGATAACAGAAAAAGAACTGCTCATTCTGTATGATTGATGTTAAACTTACCCCTAACTTTAATCATTCGCAAAAAAAAAAAAGAAGAAAAAAAAAACTCTACATTATATGTAAAAATAAATTTCAACAACACCCATTTTCACTGACGAAATCGCCCTGAAACTCTTGATAACTACTGTGTGTCAAACCATCACTACACAAAATACATAACTAAACAGAAAAATATTTTTAAAAATCCACCCATCCAAAAGAAAATAAACCAACTAACCTGATCAAGTTAAATCACAATTCTACATCAAGACACAGCAAGTGTGAAAAGAATTTGAGAAACAAACTGGTAAAAACACTTTATCGCTTTACCAAGTGTCTTGCTTGTTCTCGGATTCAACTATAATTTCTTTATGTGTTGCTTTATGTAAATTTCTATAAACTTTATAGAGACACTTTATTATGCGATCAATTATTTAAAAAAATGTTTACTTTAAATTAAACAGAATAGAATCATAGATAGCCAAATGATCTTTTAAAATGAAATGTAAAAAAAAAAAAAATTCTTCATATCCATTTTCTGATTTTAAGTTGAAATTTGAAATTAAACTATTTTAAAATAAATAATAGCAATAAAAGAAATTATCTACTATAAATAAAATATTTTGATAATGCTTCAAATAACTCAATTATAAATCCGCCAAAATGAAAGTTACGACATGTATAAAATTTCCTGCAGTCATTATCAAATAATAAATTGTAGCGTTTCTAATAAATTATTAACGAAACAGCCCTGTCTTATCATGATCTCATTTTAGTAAAGAGGTTTGATACAATAAATTTATGTATTAAAAGTTACTTGATATTGTAAACAGCCGAAGAAATGCGACGTCATTTAAAGTACGAATCGTGACTTATATAATGATTCATTCAAAATGAATCATACTTTTCATGTATAATGATTACTTGTAATATTTATTAATTAAACTGCTGCAATGGCGATATGACTAGTATTTTTTGAAACCCCTAGTGTAATACTAGTTACCAGATATCCATTAAAAGAAACAAGCTTACACTGAGCTAAATTTTCCTGCGTTATTCCAAAATCAAACTGCTTCCAATTTTTAACCGGAGAGCATATTTAAGAGCTAGATTCGCAAATTTTGATAAATGCTGGCAATTTCTTTTTTATAAATAAATATTTTATCTAATTAGTCATTAATAGGATTTGGAGGATGTTTTTGATTGATTCAATATTCATGAATGATTTCTTTATTCGCGATTCACTCTTTTTTTAGCGTCTTATGGACGAAATTAGTGTACTCTATTACATAAGCTAACTTTTTAAATGAATTTCAGAACCCATCTTATTTACTAAAATAAATTAATGGTAAGATATGTTTCTATAGTTATTCTTTTACTGAAAAATTTAGAACTTATGATTTTATCGTATAGTGATACAAATTTCATTTTTGCTGACATAATAATAGTCAATTAAAATATTCGGTTCACAGGAAAACTGAATGTTTTGGTAGTCGAATAGCATTTATCAAGTAAGTAACTAACTTATACTATAAATAATGTAGCGGAGAGTAGTGTGAAATGGGACAGTTTTTCAGAGAGCAGGGGATTTCTCTTTATGTCTTCATCAATCACACATAATATGAAACAATGTACTCCAATCTTCATTTGAAATAGTAGCTGATTTACATAAGCTTGCAATTGTATAAAGAAAATGATTATTTTAAGATTCAGAAGTAAATTTGCTTTAGATATTTTTCATGCTTTTTGTTTATTATTGATTTGTTTATGCATAGGTGTAATAGTTTTCCTATTTATGATACATTATATTGCATATAATTTATAATTTAAACCTTTCCCTAAAAGCAGCACTTCTGTTTATTGAAGAAGTTTTGCATAAAAGAAGGTAGTGGAAGGAATGGGACAAGTCTTATTCTTTATTTTTAATAAAATGAATGCTAATTGCTAATATGCAATTTAGAAGACAGTATATTAATTATAACATTGGAAATATATTCATTTACTTCAAAATATTGATTTGATAATTTTTTAATGTCATCTTTGATTTACAATATTGATTTTTTCTTCGAGTAATGAAGATACAGTATAGGATCTGATATCCAGAATGCTTGGGATCTCAGATATTCTGGATAAGGGAATTTTCTGTGATTCGAAACACTTTACTATAAGTTTAAGAATAGTATAAAATACAATATGAATTGCATAAAATATGAATAATGTATGTAAATATATAATTTAAAATTTGTTAATAACTTATTTTTACAAAAAAGGAATAAGAAAAAATAAATAAATAAAAATACATTAACATATAAGACTTGAGAACAGAATATTTTGATTTTGGTTTTTAGAAAATTTTATTTAGATTGGTTGCTTATAGTTTGTCACTTGTACTGATTGCTCAGGTAACCTGCATTATGACATGATTTGCTGTTAATGGAAGTATTCCACAAATCGGTTGTTTAGTTGAAAAATATCAGTAACTCATTTGAAATTTTTTTACTTACCCCATTCAACTGTTCATCATCATTACTTTCATTAGACATATCATCAGATGACTTACAATAGTATCATCATCAGCTAGGCTAAAGTTCCACCGATTATTGTTCTAGCAATCGAGAATCTAAACATGAATGTCCCTTAGCTTAGTCCAGCAGATCTGTAATAATTTCCTTCTTAGAAATTTTAAAGTTTTCCACTTCTTGTTGATATATACCATCAAAAAATGTCACAGATTACCACAAAGTGTATCCAATTTGGATATGTGTATATCTGTTAGCTATATCCTATGCTTGATGTAAAATATATCTTTAATTTTTAGATTTTGAAAATGAAACAAAATATTTTTCATTTTGCATTCTGGTTTTTGGAACTTTCTGGATAACAGGTCCCATACTGTGTTAGCAAATAATAGTTCTTTTTTAAAGTGGCTCTTTTTGACCGGTATTATCCTGGGCAAACCAGAATCGCTCGCCTGGTTTGGCATTCACACTTAGTGAAGGAATCTAAAAAGTTGCTTTAGCATCTTGCTAATTTTTTCTAGATTGCGAAGAACATGATTCATAAATTTTTATAAACATGTTTGTATTATTTATACATATAATGGATATAATTGTATGTTTCTATATTGGATGCCCCAAAAATGACTCATGGATTTAAAAATCAACAACTTGACAGACATTACAAAAATTCTTGAAGTAGGGTTATGTATGATATCAGAAGTTTTATATACTGTGATTGTTGATTTTAGTTCCAATTTCAAACAACAGATGTTTCTGAGATGAATAAATGCTCATGTCAGACTTGATTTTTGGTACTTCGGGATTCCTTCAGTGCTTTTTTTTTCATGGAAGAAGAGAAAGCCCCCAAAATGGAGACGATATTTAACACATTGCTTTCAGTGCTATGTATCGCTGCTATTTGTAACTAAAACTGAAATCGCAGCATAAAAACTCCTGACCTTTTACATAACAGTTTTGCAAGAGTTTTTTAAAAATATGTGTTACTTTTTTCAAATCATTGAATTTTAAAATCCATCTGTCATTTTTGGTACACCTGGCATATATATATACTATATAAATGTATATCATAAATAAAGATACAGATAAATACAGTCAAAGTTCTATAATCCGCACAAGTTGGGGCCAAAGGCTATCCGGGTTATGGAATATTGTAGATTATAGAGTATTATGGATTGTATGTCATTTTATTATTCCTTGACAGAATTTTATCTTTATAGTCAATATAATATGAAAAGATAAATATGATATCTAATAATTAATTTAATATGCTATCTCAAAAAATACCTTTTTAAAGTTATTTTATTAAAAAATTGATATATATGTGCATTTAAATAAAAATAATTACATATACATATTACATACGTTAAGTAGCACAGCTTGTTTTATACTGTTAATAAAATAAAAGAGTTATATTTTAAAAAAGTACATATTTTATTATGATTTTTTTCCATTTTTTTTATTTTTTGTATTAAGAAATCATTTTTGGATCACAAATTTGTAAATTTTCTTAACTGTTTATTTCACTGTTTACATTCGTAAAGTAATGCAAATTATAGAAAATTGAGGATTATGGGTTGCACGGATTACAGAACCTTGACTGTACATATCACATGACCCTTTAAGACCTGTTGAGATTGATCCTTTTTACGTATTATGCCGGCTGAAAGTAAAGATGTACAATAACCACCATCTGTAGATAAAAAATTATACTTCACCCTTTCTGCAAACCAGAGCAATCATTTGATTTGGGTTTTTAGTGCTCGCAACTCAAAAGCAAAAATTTAAATGGATGTCTGACCTGCACAATTTTCCATATTGGGACTTACAGGGGTAGGGAAGAGAGGCACGTATGTGAACAGTACATGTTTCGCTCAGTTAATCTGAAGTAAAAAAGTTGAAAACATTACCAAAAGATAGCAGTACTTGTGTCATTAGCTGAATTTTCAAAAGAATCAGTTATTTTTATTGCTGATTGCTGTAATTTGCTTGTTTTAGAAGGTGTGAAGTAAAAAAAAAAAAACCTTCCAAAGTTGTTTAAGTAAAAATTCATACAAGACATTTTTTAAAGTAGAATATCACTGTTACATTCTACAGGGGCATTAATTGGGTAAGTCTAAAAAAAAAAAAATACATGTTTCCTTTTTTCAATTAAAAAAATCCTTTTTTTATATATAAGTTAGCCATAAATTGATAGATGAGCAATTGAGAACAGAACATCTGGAGGTTAACAGTTCATAAATACATTTTTTTAAATCTGAATGTTTCTTTTTAGTTTAAAATTTAATTAACCTTGTCAAACATTTAGGTATCAATTCAATATTTTAATTCACTGGAAGTTAGATAATAATTATAAGTACAGTCAAAGTTCTATAATCCACACACATTTCAGCCAAAGGTTGTGTAGATTATGGAAGATTGTAGATTATAGAGTAGTATGGATTGTACGTCATTTTATTATTCCTTAATAGCAAATTCTTTTATCAGTATAATATGAAAAGATAAATATGAAATCTAATAATTAATTTAATATACTATCGCAAAAAGTGCCTTTTTAAAGTTATTTTATTAAAGAATTTATAGTAGACTTCCTCAAATCTGCACAGCTTGGAACCACAGGTTGTTCAGATTTTAGAATTTTGCGGATTTCTGGTCATTGCTTTGTTTACATTTTTAAAAAGTAATTTGCAAATTTTAAAGTAAGATTTATATTACTGTAAAAATTTAAAATTTAAAACTAATTTTTTTTTATTTGCAAAGTTTAAATTGTAAGTTCAATTAATAGTGCATTCAGAACTATAATGAATGCTTAGCTTACAATATAATAAAAAAAAGTAAAAACAAATAAGTAATAAACTAAAATAATAAAAATTTAGATATTTTTTTAATGATTAAAGTATTAATAGCAAAGGTCAAGTTAATAATCAATAGTGTATGATAAAATATTCATTATAAAGATTAAATATATTTTTCAAAAATTATTCAACAAAACTTGCCTTATAAATATACATTACTAATTCACATCAAAATCATAAAATAAGGATTTTTTTTTCAAGTTTAGCCAGGCTTAATAATGAAAAAATCTTTATTAATGCATAAATATTGTGATTACCAGTAATATCAGCAATATCTTGAATTTTTTTCAAAAAAAAAAAAAAAAAAATCTTAATTCATGAAAAAAAACAAGAATGGAGTATCATTAAGAAAATTAAAAATTAAAAAAATATATGGTATTGATAAAAACTTATAAAAAAAAAAAAAAATCAAATTTTGTAGCAATATTCGAACTGAAAGTTTCATTGTTTACATCCATGAAATATGTGCGGATTTTAGAGAGTTGCAGATTTTTGGTTTGCGGGTTTGAGGGAGTCTACTATATATATATATATATATATATATATATATATATATGTAGATTTAAATAAAAATAATTATATATGTTACAGAATGCTGAAATCCAGTTTTTACTGTTAATAAAATAAAACAGTTACATTAACAAAAAATGTATGTTTTATTATCATTTTTTTCAATTTTTTATTATTTGTTTTAAAAAAAACATTTTTAGATCACGAATTATTAAATTTTTTTAATTGTTTCTTTCATTGTTTACATTTGTAAAATAACACGAATTATAGAAAATTGCAGATTTTGGGTGCGCGGATTATCGATCTCCGACTGTAGTGGTTTTCTGTAAAAAGTAAAAAGCAATATATTTATTAGTCTTTGATGATTTCCAATTTTATGTTGGCTTTTATAGCCCATATTAAAGTAAAGATATTTTATTTTATGAAAGTAAAATTTAGCTGACCAAAAATGCAATAATTAGTATTTTGATATACATAATTTTTTTATTATCACAATTTTTAATACCATGGAGCACAGTTTTGGTATTCACATTGCATAACATTTACAAAAAAGTAAAAAACAGTAACAGAATTATTCAATAACTTTTTTAAAGGTAACACAGCTCTTTCATGCTTGATTAAAAAAAAGGTTGGCAAAATATTAGTGCATGATTTTACGAATAATTCCTTGTCTCTATGTTGAATTATTTATTGATTTATTCACACACAAAAAAAATAGTTTACCTATTTAGTTTTTATCACATTTTTTATTCACCCAAAATTGTTTTTGTCTTATTTATGAATGTGTTCACATTTGCTCCAGCCATGTTCACAGCTATCCCTCTAGTGGGGCACATGTGAACAAATTTAGACAATTTTTAGATTGATGATATAAGTTAGAAATTCTTGATAACTGCATTTAAAAGTTTCACCAAAAGAACAAACACAGTGTCATATAAATCATTTTTTATTTCAATATATCATAGTAAATAATTTTTATAAATTTCAAAATTATTCATTTGTTCTCTGCCCCCTCCCAATCCCCTACTCACTTATATTTTTATAATATTATATATTTTTTGTACTTGTGAAATTAAAACATAGTATTATATTAGAGAGGTGAATGTTACATACACCTTAAAAAATATAAAAATGAACAAAAATACATTTACATAATATGCTACAGAAAAAATTTATTTTAAAAAAATTCCAAAAAATCGAAAATTATTCAAAAAATTAATTATAAAAAATTATGTATGCAAAATCATTTGTACACAAATAAAGTGAAATATTATTGTGAAAAATCCTTTTAAATGTTGCACTAAATTTATGATTTAAAATATAAATTTACAATTCTTTGACCATTGATGTTCAAAAATTTATTCTGACCATGAAGGTTAATGCAGGTATTTCCCCAGAACTTGGTTAAAACGAATATAGAGCCCGACTTTGGAGGGATTGATTCGCTGTGCTGATCTGCAAGGCAACTTTTTTTTTTAAAAAAAAGGATTTCAAAATGTATAAAATTTAGTTTAGCGCATTAGCTTAAAAATATTTTTAAAAAAGTATGAAAAAGGAAAAAAAACTCAAATGCTTGACAATATGAATGTAAGAAACATTGAATTGGCAATAAGAAAAAGAAGTGAAATTGAGTTGGGACTAATTATATCGACAGAAAAGAAGTAAAAATCTTGTTGGGATATCATTTGGGAATATGCTGAAATAAAAGGTGTAATTAAAAATAGAAGTATTTGGATGTGGCAATCCCGAAACTTTCTTTTATCTTATTGATGTTAATATTAATATAAAAATGAAACATAGTAGTATCACTGGTTTTTAAGAAATGAACATTTCAAGCCCTGGAGGTTTCCTCAGGAGATCCGCAGTTTATAGAATAACTGAAATATTTTGTAACATTTTACGTGATGTGAAACACCATATTTTCTTTTTATGGCCAGAAACATACTATAGAAAGAAAAACTTTGTGAGTTACTCTATCTATTGCTGTAATTCGTTTTGTTGTATGCCTATTCATTTTTTTAAAATAAAATTTTGAAATGTCACGTATATTATGATAAAGTCTGATTAGATTTAAAAACGAATCGAATGTGGCAGTCCCAAAACTTTCATCTATGTCATTCACGTTAATACTCCTCGGAAAATGAAAAACATAGCAGCGTCGCCGGCTAGGTAAGTTACATTAAAATCTAATCTGCAAGAACTTGTTTCAAGTTCTAACTGAATTTGAAATTTGATAAAAAACTGTGTATTAGTATTCTATATAGAATACTCGCAGAAATCGTAAAAAAAGTCGACAGAAACGCCACCTGTTCAGCGATTTACTCAAGAAACTAAACAATAATAATTTATATTAGGAACTAACAGAATTTAACATTTGGTGAAAATTTGTGCATTAGTTATTGAGATTGAACTATTCCGATAATCATGAGCAATGCCTCATAGTGGCGCCACCTGATGAGCAATTTACTCTAAAAACTAAAGAATACTAATTTTATATGAGGGATTAACTGCATCTGAGGTTTCATAAAAATTCGTGCATTCGTTCTTGAGATAGAGCTATTGTGATAATCGTGAATAATGCTGCATAGTAGGCCATCTTCTGACCAATCTACTCGGAAAATTAAATAATATTAATCTACATCGGGGACTAACTGAATCTGAAGTTTCATAAAAACTTCCCGAGAAAGAGCAATTGCGATAATCGTAATATCGATAATAATTCCGCATAGCAATGCCACTTATTGGGAGATATATATCAAAATATAATCAGAACCATATTATATCAAAGACTAATGGAATCTAAAGTTTTATGAAAACCCGACAAGTAATTCTTAAGATGTAGCTATTGTGGAAATCGAGTTAAAAGCAGAATAGAAGCGCCACTTGTTATGCCAAAAACTACTCAGCATCAATCTATATCAGGAACCAGCTGAATATAAATTTTTATTAAACTTCGTGGGTTAGTTCTTGAGATAGATCATTCACAAAATTTGTGTCACATACAAACAGACAGCCATTTTGTACAAACATGTTTTTTGGAATCTCTAAACCCCTAAAACGTGTAAATGCGTCAAAAACCGGAATTCGTAATTTTTTACGAATCCATTACTTTCTCTTCTAAAGATATTAAAAAATAAAATTACAAGCATTCAGTGAAATAAATTTTTAGTTTCTATCAGTCCAGATAGAGGAGTGTCTCGATAGGAGCCTATGGCAGTGTCTACTTCGCAAGCACACCTATACATATATGCCTGCATGTATGAAAAAAGATATCTGGAGTCAAGTCATACCTAAGAATATATATTGTGATAATTTAATGTATTAATTTTGTGCTGGTTAAAGAAAAGAAAATTGTAAAGTCCGCTTTTTAATTTTAGTTAAAACTCAGTGCAATTTTTTTAAAATGTCTTGTTTATTATTTTTCTTTCTGTTTTTTTTTTATACACAGTTAGATAAAACAGTTTTTGCTGAAGTTCAGTAAGTGTCCTTGGATGAAAATGGCGACAATCTTTTCATATTGATGCTTCGAAAAAGGTCTGTTGTCATTCGAAATTAAGCTTATTCATTTGAGAAAATGTCATCGATTCCAGAGGAAAATTCTTCCTCCGGCGAACAGCACATTGTTCCTCAAGATGGGGATAAAGAAAGACATTCCTTCACTGATATCAGAGAAAAAAATTTTATTTGTGAAGTGTGTTCCAAAGGATTTTCTCAGAATTGTAATCTAAGAAGCCATCTCTTGACTCACACAGGTGAAAAACCTTTTGTTTGTGAAATATGTTCCAAAGGATTTTCTCAGAATAGTTCTCTAAAACGCCATCTATTAACCCATACAGGAGAAAAACCCTTTGCTTGTGAATTATGTTCCAAGAGATTTTCTCAGAATAGTAATCTAAGAAGTCATCTCTTGACTCATACAAGAGAAAAACCTTTTGCTTATGAAATATGTTCCAAAGGATTTTCTCATAGTAGCGACTTAAGAAGCCATCTTTTGATACATACAGGAGAAAAACCTTTTGTTTGTGAAATATGCTTTAAAGGATTTTCTCATAGAAGTATTTTGAGAAAACATATCTTCACTCATTCAGGAGAAAAACCTTTTGCTTGTGAAGTATGTTCGAGGAAATTTTCTCGGAGTAGTCATCTAAGAACCCATCTTTTGACTCATACTGGTGAAAAACCTTTTGTTTGTGAAATATGCTCCAAAGGGTTTTCTCAAAATAGTAATCTAAGAAAGCATCTCTTGACTCATACAAAATAAAATCGTTGTGTTTCTGGTTCTGAGAGGATTTTGCAGACATTGTCAAGTAGAAAGACATCTCATGATTCATACTGGAGAAAATATTTTGTTTGTGCAAGATGTTTTCCAAAGGATTATCTGATAACCATTATTTAGAAAAAAATCATTTGTCTCATACTAAATAGATACCTCTTGAAAATCTCTTATTTTATTATGATAAATCTGAGTATGAACCCTGTATGTGTCGTTACATTTACTGTATTACATCTTTTTTGGTTTAGCATTTATTCATAAAATAAAAAATTGTAGAATTTTTCTTCAACTGTCGCAGTTGTTATTTTGATAAAAAAACAAATAACTCCAGACCTGTTCATTATTTTTCTGTAAAACTTTTGGATAGTTTTAATTTTTGTTTATTTTACTGTAAAGTAACTTTTACCTAAAATTAATTAATCTCACGTGAATAGGGTAAATTTTACCTCAATATGTTGGGTGATAGCAGAAGCTTTACTGAATAAACACTTTTTAAAAATAGAAGAGAAATATGATAAAAATATTTTGCGTGGAAAAAAAATCTTATTTGTTAAATTTTTTTCTTTAAAAAACTTTCAAAGGATTTAGATGAAACATGTCTCATTATCATGCATTCTTTGAACCCAGCATAAGGTGAGTCTTTTTTTAAAATTATATAAATAATTAATTAAATATTTATTTTGCATGTTTAGTCAGTTCATTGGCATTCAATATTTGTCATGCTTACCGTAAAATACCGTTAATCCGCCCTCCGAAACGTGGAGAAAAATTGTACAATACAGTGGAGAACCTATTATCCGGAATTCCGAAATCCGGAAGGACCCGAAATCCGGAAATGAAGAAGATTGAGAACGAGGTGAATCATGATGGAATGAACGAATCATGAATCTTTGATCAAATGTGTGTTTTTTCGAAATTTTTTAAGATTTAATGCTTTTTTTTCAAAATTCACCTTTTTTCTGCGTTTTTTCGATAGAATTTACGTTTTTTAAAAAAAAACGCAAATTTTTTTCAAGTATTGCTTCAATTATCAAAATTTATAAGTCATTCAAAGATTCATGATTCATTCATTTCATCATGATTCATGCCCATAAAAAACGCAAATTTTTTCAAGTATAGCGAAAAAACTCTGTAAATTCGTCAAATATCGCTATAAAACCCTGCAAATTTCATCAAATATCGCGAACCCTGCAAATCTCGTCAAATATAGCGAAAAATCCGGCAGATATCTCGTAAAAAATTCAAATTTTGTGAAACGATCGCGGAAAAATCACGTGTAAGCGCCCCCCTTTAATAATTTTACGATTTTTCGTCACCTTTGGGGGAGTGGATCAACGGTATTTTACGGTATATATATATAAAGCCAGTTGGCAAAACGTCCGGATTTTGAAGAGCTCTGAATTTTGGATGTCCGGACTTGAGACTTTGTACTATAGTACAAGAGTCAAAATTGTAGCTTAGTGTTTTTTCCACAGACTTCTCATACAACACACTTTTCATTCATATTCTAGATAGCAGTGCTATATTCCTTGTATTTTTTTTTGAGGGGGGGGGGGAGAGTGTCGAGTTTCGGACGGACCCGAAATCTGGAAAATTCCAAAATCCGGAAAGCCAGGTCCTCGACTGTAGTTAGAGGGGGCGCTTACACGGAATTTTTCCGCGATCGTCGAACAAAATTTGCAGGAATGAATCATGATTTGTGATACTTGAAAAAATTTGGGTTTAAAAAAAACGTAAATTCTGTCGAAAAAACGCAGAAAAAAGGAGAAATTTGTAAAACAAAGCCAAAACAAGCATGAAATCAATTAAAAATCTCGAAAAAACGCACATTTCATCAAAGATTCATGATTCATTCATTTCATAATGATTCACCCCATTCTCAATCGCCTTTGAGAATGGGGAGGCAGAGCGCTTTCTCGGGATTTTTTGAAAATTTCAAATTCTTTATAAAGTGGGGAGGGGGCGTTTGATCGGGAAGGACGGATTAACGGTATTTTACGGTACTCAATTAATAAATAATAGTTTTATAAGCTAATCTGACATGCACTTGGTTTCTAAGGTCTTGTTTCTTTTGGTTCTTGGTTGAGTCTTACATCATCAAATACAAAAATTTATGACATGGCAATATTGCCTCTTATCATCTCTATAACAATAGCCTGATCAATGTGACTATCATCTATAGTTCCTGGCAGACCACTTTGCTTTTTTATGTATATCAAGAATAATTTTGCTACTTTAGCAAATGCCGGGAATAAATCATCAAATACTGTTCCATCGCTATGGTTTATTTTATTTTAAAATAGTCCAAATCATGTCACTGTCATACACATCTTCGCATTTCATATACAAAACTTCCTTTTGATTAAAAAAATCAAAATTATTTTTTAAAAATAAACTACGTCAAAGTTTCGATGACCGTAAAGGTTTTTTGGTACTTTTATGTTAGATAAGCATATATCTTGCTAATACCATTGTTTTAACTAAAAAGTTAATATTTTTTTATTTTTCGTATTATAAATTAAAACAGTGTTTTAATGTATAATTAAGTGTCATGGTTTACAGTATTATTTATTTTCTTTTAATAAATAAAAGAAAGCCACAAATTTTTAATATTTCAGTTTTCAGTGTAAGTCTTATATTTTAAAAAAAGTAATGAAAGGATTGCAATAAAAATATTAATGTATGCGAAAAAGTACGACATGAATAATGCTTGGTGATTTATCTTCTGCGCCTGTCTAACATAAAAATACCGAGCTGTCCCAGCGACCAATTTCGTGAAATTATAAAAATCGCAAAACTTCTCACCAGATTAAACAAATTTATGTATTTTTTTATCTGAATAACTGTCGAAAAAATATATTAACAAAATATTGATAAAAATACAAATAAAAAGTTGAGTTAAAATATATCTTGATGACGCGTCAAGCATGAAATGAATGTGACATTTACGATCAGTCATTTTGCCATTTAATCTTATAGTTTGGCGATAAATTTTTGGTCAACAAAAATTAAGTGATACCAAATACTCAGTTCTAGATTTCTCTGTCAGAGTCTTCTGATTTGGCAAAGGATTGAACAAGTGAAATGTAAATTAGTTTAGGAATGAAAATAGCATGATGCAATGCTTATCATGCATTTAAGAAGACCAAACTGGTCGTCAAGGGAGAATAGTCAAATAATATAATACAACCAAATCTTGTGTGTTTGCAAATTTTATCTGAAAAGCATCTTTGATAATCTCTGACTTAATTTTGTGTCCTACCATTTTCAGGTGCGAGAAGATCATTGGATAGGTCACAAAGTTGTGAAAATTCGATGAATGAGTCATTGTATTTTAATAGAAATGACAAATGAAGATTGAAACAGTTATTAAGTTGTTGAAGAGTTGGCAGCCATCAAAAATTGAAATCTGGCTACATTTTGGCAGATTTGGAAGGAAAATCGATTTTAAAGATTACATATGCAAGTAGTGTTTGGCATTAAATGAAATGACATCATCAAATTTGGCACCAATATATTATTGTTAATCTGCCGAAAATATATTTTTTATTGAGTTAAAATCAAAGCTAATTTTCAATTGCGTTATGCATACTCTTCAATGCTGTTATGTTATAATGCAAGCAAATGTTTGTGCATGTATGCAAATTTTATCCAAAAATAACTCACTTTTTTGGCTAAATTTTGTGAATTTCTTAATTAAAGATTTTCCAATTTTTAAATTAAATTTAATGATGCTGGTCTTATCTATGTCCTTATTAAAAAGATGAAGGATTTAATTATTATAAATTAATTTTTTTGATTTATTAATGAACCCTTTGTATTCTAACGGTAATTTTGCGTACCGTTAAAGCAAATTCAATGTAAAATTACTTTAAATCTTCTATACAAATAAACGTAGATGACTTTTTTAATGCAAAATAATTTTAGAATCCTATTTTTGAAAGTACAGGTAAACAGTCGAAGCCTCAATACTTTTCAACATGTTTCTTTTCTCGACCCTTTAGCTCGGTTTCCCTTTTTTCCTTTTAAAAAATGTTATACGAAAAAATGTGGAACCACACTTCTCCCTTTAGAAGCTGTGAAAATATAACGGTATCAACTTTTTGGTAATTTTGGATATCGTCTCCACCCTTCTGATATCATACGTTATCATCACTTCAACCCCCTCCTCCTCCTGGTAATGATATCATTATCAAAATGTAAAAAAATTGTGAATTCTAGAATTTATTTCTTTTATTAAAAGCGATATACAAAATGATTACATGAAATCACTGCGACGTCATTGTCAAGTCACACTGTGACTTTGTGACCATCGATTGTCGATGTGAAGTCACAGTGACTAAAATGTGAAATCATTGTGGCCATTTTAGAGCTCGTTTGTGACGGCACATTGTGATCGCTTTGTGAAGTCACGGTGAGACAAATTTGTGAAAAATGTGTCATTTGTGACTACTTTGACATTAACATCGTGACAAAACTTTCTTTTTCTTTTTGAAAATAATTTCTTTTTCACACACTTTTATGACTCAAATGAAGAGAAGTTAATAAAATATCAATTTCGGTATGAAGATTTTTTATATCATATGATACTTAGAAAAAAAAAGTTACTTTTAAAAAGCATTTTATAATAGTTTTTTGTTACATAATGCATTCAACAGTCATAAAGTCCTCGTTCACTTGTCAAGAACAAAGGCAGAGTGGGTGGTAGATAAAAATTTTTATCAACTTGAACAACATTCTCTCTCTTTCTCTTATATTTGTGCGTAAACACAAACTTCGTTTCAAATATACTTCTTATATGATTTCCTAAACAACGATTATGTATGCATACACATAGGAAAAAGAATAGCAATGCCAAGCGCTGAAGCATTCCATATTTTAGAATTAAATAACTTTATAATAATTGTAAGTGATTTTAGTAATAAATTGCTTTTTCAGAAAAGTAGAAAAAAGGCTGGAAAAAGATAACATTCTATTTTGAACCAAAGGTTATATTACAAATAAAAAGAGAAAATTTTGATTGAATATAAAAATTATATCATATCAAAAGACAAAAATCCTTCCCCTAGAGATCTCTTATGATATCATATGCCAGACTCTTCTTACCTATAAAATGATAAGGTTATATTTGCACAGCTCCATGTATGTGTTTACACGATAATATTTGTTAAATATTGATCAACTAATGTGTCCATTATGCCATATTAATACTACTGCCATGGAAAAAAGGAATAAAACATTTTCCTTTTAGTAAAAAAAATATTGGTGCTTTATTGTTTGTAGTTCTACTTTTTTTAATGTATCTTTCCAGTAACGGTTTTTCATATACATGTTTAATTTCTTAAATAATCAGTTTAATTTTTGAGGCATTTGAATATTATTTATAAAATTAAAAAGTTTATAAAAGTATAATATTTATTGTAAAAAGGAAATTTTCATAAATTTTTAATTTGTGAAATAAATTTGTCAAAATTTAAATTTATAGTATATAATCTTGAGTCTCATATACTTCTCAACCTTTACGGATGGGCTGTGACAACATCTGTCCGAGAATACATGCTAAGACATATTGATGCTGTCCAAGCCCCCGTGTAAAGGTTAATGCATTTAACACCCTAACTAAAGAAACATGAGGGGGGGGGGGGACCTTCCAATAAATCATTTGCGAATGCTATAACACTTGAAAAATTTGCTAAACGTTTTAATAAAAACTACAGTAGATTTTCTATTTCTGATAGACTTGGCAAAAGTTACAAATCTAATTAGGAATATTATTACATATTTTGCAAATGAAAATAGTATTACATTTTTTAATTGTGTAACTTGGTAATAAAAATGAATAAAATTAGTTGGCAAATACTAGGATTTGTTTCGGAATCTTAAGTTCCTCTCTTCCCCCCCTCTCAAAATAAATAAATAAATCTTAGCTATGGCTGGTACAAACTGTGTTGCACTAGTTAACTAAACAATAGTGTATCCACTAAACGCATGACTGTCATACCTTATTATGCTATAGCTTTATGTGAGAAAAGAAGGGTATACAGAGCTTCCTAAAAGAAATACAGAAGGTAAACGGCATATACATGTGTATACCATCTATTACACCCCTTGGTACAATTCTAGCAGGATGGATTCTAATTTTGTGAATGCAAGACATATGTTTAGATACATTCATATTCATTATTATTATGCTTTTTTTCAATAAATGGCAATTTCTGGCATTTAATTTTCCATTTTTTTTATAATTTATTTTTTCTCCTTTTTTTTGTCAGGGGGGCAGTGGAGGTTTTATGAAATTATACGCCATATACTCTCTAGATTTTTTTGAGAAGCTCCGTATACTCTTTGTTTCTGAACAAATCATTGGCATATACTGTATCCATGAATGTTCCTGACTGTAGCATATCTGCCTATAATGTACATATCCTGACTTTCCACGACTACAACACTTGTATGTGTCATCACAACAGAAAGTGCACCCTAAATATTAATACAGTAGATTCCCTTAAATCGGCACAGCTTGGGACCACAGACTGTGCGGATTTTTGAATTTTGTGGAGTTCTGGTCATTGTTTTGTTTACATTTATTAAACAATAATTTGAATGTAATAAATAATTCATTCAAAGCTGCAAGAAATGCTTACAATTTAATAAAATATTAGAATAAGTAATAAGCTATAATAATAAAAATGTAGGTAATTTTTTAAAATGATTAATACATTAAAAGCAAAGGTCATATTTAATCAATTATGAATTTTTAAGTAAACATTATAAAAATTAAATTTATTTTTCCAAAATTATACCGTGAAACTTACTCCACAAAGTTATATGATTAATTCATATCAAAATCATAAAATAAAAAAGTTTTATTTCAGGTTTAGACAGGCTTAATAAAAAAGCTACTATATAAATTAATATATTTGGTAAGAAGATTATGATGACCAGTGATATTAGTAATATCTGGATTTTTTTCAGAAATAAATTAATTCTTCCTTCATGAAAAAACAAGAATTCAGTAATATTAACAAAAATTATAAATAAAAATAAATATAGAATTGATATAAAACTAAAATAGTCAAATTTTGTCCTTATATCTGAACTAAGTGCTTCATTGTTTAACAGAATGTATATGCATGTAAATGCATATCAATTTCATTCTGTTTAAAAGGTTATAAAACTCTTAAAATTATCTTGAAACATTTTTTCCAAATGGCTGTAATTTAATGGAAAACTTTTGACCATCCCTGTCATTAAACTATTGATCCGATTTTAATAAAATCTGAAACGACGGGATAAAATTTTGCAATAACTGTATATTTAAAATTTCAAAGCATTCGGATGGATAGTTTTAGCTCTGTTATATGCGGACGGACAGATAGACGGACGGAATGACGACTATAGGAGCAACCTACTTATCCTCCTCAGTCCTGAGAGAATTTTACGGGACGCTACAAAAAATAGTTTAAAAATTTGCAAAACATCTCTAAAGATGCATCAGTCTATGGATCGATGCTTCTAATGTGTGCACATTAATTAAAAAAGTCCAGATGTAATTTTAACAATTCTAGAAGCATTTAAATTGATTAAATTAATTTAATGAGTGTTTTTTAGTGTCACCACCAGGCGACATCAGGATTGCGTAGGTTGGAACCCAAAGGGGAAAAAAGGGTTCTAAAAAAGGAAGAAAATAAGACTGTTTTCAACCCCAGTGTCAGTGATGTGACTCATCAGAATACTAGGGTGAATTTGCCTGCCATAAAAAAGAAAAATGAAAGGGAAAAGGAATAACAGTCAGTTTCCGTGAAATTTCAGATGACCTTGAAGGGAACCCTCCGCAATTCCGAATAAGGCTCCGAGAACACCTGTATTTTGCCCAATTTCAACTGAAATGGAGGAAATTTCGAATGTGAACCCTTCTGTGATTTTACTGACAATAGAAAACAGTTTCAATTTCTCTCTTTTTTCCCTTTTCTATTATGGATAGTTAAGATATCTCAGGCCTGGAACTCTCTCAGAAAGTTCCACAAACTCTCGAAGAGAATTTCAACTCGCTTGGGCTAGATGCAGGAATAACAACTCACCCTCATTGGCTATAAAGCTTCGCTTTTACTGATTGGCTGTTGCGTCTGTCTTTATTTCAAGCGCATGCGCATACGTTGCATTTGTTCAGTTTAGAGATACAGTGAAATTCGCTAAGATATCTCAGGTAAGTTTTTCAATGTGAACAGACATCCAATTCCGGGAGGGTACCACTTCAATCACGGCGCTCTTAAGATATCTTATGTTTGTAGTGCGAACATTATAGGGGAGGGTATTAGGCATTCAGATCATAAGTAAAGATGTTTGAAGGGACTCTTGTTCGCTTATTAGCGACAGGGTTTGCATAAGGGAGTCAAATTATTCGGGACATAGGTAGGCGTCACCAACGAAGATGAGCCGCTCACCGCGGCGGTTCAAGAGATAACTATCTCAGTCCTATTTAAGGGGAAGATCCCTGTCCTACAGTTGGATTGAAATTTTCCTTCCTTGAAATGGAAAAGTCATTCTACATAAAACACGACGCCTGAAAACATAAAACTGCAAACTTCTAACCGCAAAAAGTAGTTATGTGTGTGTCCGCACCTTAATGCAATGCAACTACTCCACCCCCCCTCCCCGCACTCGGACACAAGCTTGACCGTACCTTTAGGTCAAGGATGTCTGCTTTCTCACACAAGGGAAGTGGAAAGAAACGCGAAAGTTTTTGAGAATATCTTCGTTCTCAAAAAATTGGCTCTACTGCAACTTTAACCCTGTATCTACCGCATTATGAATTCATGAAAATTTTACATTCTAAAGCATTTTAAGAAAATTGTTTAAACTATATTAAAAGATTTACATGATTATTTATAAATTTTAGAAAGATTAGTTAAATTTGAATTTACAGGGATTTTGTGCGATATTCATAACCTCACTCAAATATTTTATTTAAAATTATTTTCTTAGTATTTAGTAGAATTATAAAATGTACAAGTATGACGTTCTTACAATATAAATATAGAAATATTTCCAAAATGAAAGGTCCCCATCCCTCTCCCTCAGTGCCAAGAAAGCTGAAAAAGATACAAAGGCAAAAGACATCCCCCTTTTAAAAATATTTTTGTTTTGTATAATCAATAATGCTTTTGGAATAAAATAAAGTAATGTATCTGTAACTCATTCCAAACAGTATTACAACTAATTGACGTATTAAAAGTATTTTATAATATGTAATTTTTATGATACTTATAAGTACTGTGGGTAGATAAAAGGTTAATGCCATTTATTTCGTTTAATAGAACGATTTACGTTACTGGATCGCTTAAAAGTACAAATGCAAAAAAGAGGACGAAAACATGAAACAAAATAATAAAAAGAAGATAATTGCATTGAAACTTATTTTATAGCTTGCATTTTATGAAATTTTAGAAACATCTAGATAAAAATTTGGCGGAGGGGGGGTGGCAATCCGTGGTGATCTCATTGCTGGACTTTTGGGTTGACTTCAAGATATTTTCGAGTTTGGGCTGCGGACAACCCTGCGCATTCAGGATTCTAATCCTTAATAATTTCGGGAAAATGAACCTCCCCAGGTTTAAGTTGTGGATTTGGAAAAATGTGATATCAAAAGAAAGACCTCGTCACGTACGTTAAAAAAGTGCAATAGAACTACCCATCCAAATCCAAATGTTTTCGAGGTATCAGTACTTGAAATGTGAATGAATAAATAAATAAATTGACAGGCATGTATATAAATTGTTCGCAAGTTAAAAATTTCTTGGCATTGTTTTTAATCCTCCTGCCAATACCTTTTACCGAGCTACAAACAAAATCCTTTATACCCACACATTGCCACTTATTTACCCTCTCTTAGACAGACACTTCATATTCTGTGAAGTTTTCACGTATGGCTGCATTCGAAGGGTTTTTCCATCTGTTTTGTTATTTCCAGCACCTTGTTTTATGCAAAATTTTTGACAAATGTGTGGAGTGACGTAATGGATAAACTGTATGTGTATATAGCGTGTAAAATAGAATGTTTTACTTAGGCTGGCTTCACTTGCGAACAATTCATGTGCTTGCCTGTCGATTTATTTATTTATTCTTTCATGATTCAAGTGTTGATGTCTCAAAAACGGTTGGATTCGGACAGGTAGTTCCATTGCACTTTTTAACGTACATGACAAGATCTTCCTTTTTATATCACACTCGTCCAAATCCACAACTTACACCTGGGAACGTTCCCTAGTGAAAATTGTAACTGTATGTTTTACTTCTTATTGTTGAATCTGTCTCTAATAATTGCACATTTTGTTCATGCAAAATAATTTTTACTACAACAATTTGTGAATCCGGATCCTGTTTATATCGAAATGTTTCTTTATACAATGAAACGTTATAATCACGTATATATCTGTTAAGATAACAATCTATCTAAAACTTGTTTCCGATCCCATATTTTCCCCTTTTTGCGAAAACAAAACTAGTCAAAAGGACTAATTAAAACCTTGCACAAATATAAAATGTATGAAACATAATCTAGATTCAATAGGGAAAAAATCATGGTCATGACAAAATAAATTTCCAACAATTATACTAAGAAACTGTAAACCCATCTAAAACGAAAATTTCTTCCAGCGCCACCTCAGCTTGTCTAGGAATGTTTTACAGTGCTTTGCTTTTTAGTTGATCAAATTAAATTTTTCAAAACTTACAATTGATTCATATTTATAAAAAGTTTGACTTTACTAAACCCCTCCACCCATATGGGCGCCCTTGGGCCAGGCCTGGACCATACCTTTTACCTAGTACACTTTCTGGGTCGAGCCTTTTATTCTGAAGGACCTAGCTGGGGTCTAACTTTTTTCCATATCGAACAGAGACTGATATCACTCTTCATAGTCATTCATGGGCCTAAATTTAATCCCCCCCTCGAATGAAAGTCATTCAGTCGGCCGGTTCTGGTCCATTCAAAGATCAGTAAAATTTGTCCTGAACAAAAGACCTTTACAAAACATGCATAATCTTTAAATTATCATTATTTTACAACTAAATATTAAATTTTATTTTTTATAAAGAATAATACATGTTTAACCTTATTAAAATGTAGCTAAATTAAAATATAGTAAAACATATGAAAACCTGCATGTAATGGAATCCTGTCTTAAGAGGTTACTTCATTCAAATGAAAATACCGATTTGCCAATAGAAGAAATTTATAAAGCTAACTTGGTTACATTTTAATATTTTTAAATGATTTTTGTTTGCTTTGGATAGCTGAGATCGATCTGTATGCAGGCCGCTTTTTACACTTTTGATTTTTTTATGAGGACGCTTTCCTTTTTCGGAACCGGTTTGAAAAGCAAAATCACCCTCTTGTAGAATAGCTGCAACCGAAATCGAAAAAGTTAAAAACTGCCTAAATTTAGATCAATTTCAGCTATCCAATGAAAAAAATCATTTAAAAATATTGAAATGCAACCGAGATATCTTTATACATTTCTTCCATTGGATTAGCATTAGTGTACGGGTCTTTTCATTTGAATGAAGTAGTCTCTTAACCTGAAAAATGTGTTATTCCATGCAAAATGAATGTACTAATACGAAAGAATGAATATGTCAACAATTATTTGTGTATTATCAAATAAGATGTTAAATCATGGATGAAGTGCAAATGATTTTTATTTATTACTAAAGGCTAAAATATAAAAAGTAATAATAGTAAATATAATGACATACACAGGGTTCATACTCGAATTTGACATAATATATATGGGAGATTTCAATATATTGTCTCTTTGGTGTGAGACAAATGTTTTCTTAAATAATGGTTATAAGATAGTTCGTTGGAAAACATAACACACGCACAAAAAACATTTTTTACTATATCAATTACGAAATGTCTAAATGACAATGTGTAGAAAGTCCTTTGTAGCGTACTTTTTTAACACAAGGATTTTATCCCGTATGTGTCAAGATGTGTTTTCTTAGATTCCCATTCTGAGAAAATCTTTTGGAACATATTTCACAAACAAATGGTTTTTCTGCTGTATGGGTCAAGAGATGTTTTTTTAAATTCCTATTCTGAGAAAATCCTTTGGAACATATTTCACAAATGAAAGGTTTTTCTCCTGCATGCGTCAAGAGATGGGTTCTTAGATTACTTTTATCAGAAAATCCCTTAAAGCATACTTCACAAACAAAAGGTTTTTCTCCTGTATGTGTCAAGAGATGGGTTCTTAGTGTACTATTCCGAGAAAATCTCTTGGAACATAATTCACAAGCAAAGGGTTTTTCTCTTGCATGTGTCAAGAGATGTCTTCTTAATTTACTTTTATCAGAAAATCCCTTAAAGCATACTTCACAAACAAAAGGTTTTTCTCTTGTATGAGTCAAGCAATGCTTTCTTAGACTACCGTTGTCAGAAAATCCTTTGCAACATGCTTCACAATCGAAAGGTTTTTCCTCTGTATGAGTCAAGAGATGGCTTCTTAGATTATCATTCCGAGAAAATCCTTTGGAACATATTTCACAAACAAAAGGTTTTTCACCTGTGTGAGTCAAGATATGTCTTGTTAGCTCCCAGTTCTTAAAAAATGTTTTGGAACATACTTCACAAATTAAAACTTTTTTTCCTGTATCAATGGAGGAATGTTTTCCCCTATCCCCATTTTGATTAATAATGTGCTGTTCATTGCAGGAGGAATTTGCTTCTGTAAACGATGACATTTCTCAAATGAATTTAAGCTTGATTTCAGACGATAACAGGAACTTCTTCAAGGTGTCAGCAAGAAAAGATTGTCACATTTTCATCCAAGGAAAATTCTTGCTGAGTTTCAGAAAAAACAGTTTTACCTACCACTGAATCTGAAAACAGAAAGAAAAATAATAAATAAGACATTTTTAAATAAACTGCACTAAATTTTAACTCTGAACCAAAAACCGATTTTCCAATTTTTTTCCTTAAACAGTACACATTTTATGCATTAAATTATCAAAATACATATATTTTTTGATGTGATTTAACTCGAGAATTTTTTCATAGATATAGCTACATATGAATAGGTGTGCGTGCGATAGAGTAGACACTGCCACAGCTCATATCGAGACCCTCCCCTATCTTGATTGATAAAATTTATTGGTACTACTTGGTTATCCCGTCGACCAATTTCCCCAAGTTATATAAATAATCTATCTGTTCGCCAAATTATGTAAGCTGGCATAATTTTCATTTTAAATAATGGAAAAACGAATAAATTAGCAAAACATAATCAAAAGTACAAATAAAAAGTTGAATTAAAAACCACTAGATGACATAACTGCAGGTGATGTGCCCAGGCAGGCTTCGAACTGGAGATCCCACGGTCAGAAAGCGAGCGTCTTATCCGCCGAGAAAAAGGCTAGCTCGATCGCTTCCCGCGAGAAACTCGTTTTAGTGGCCGCGCACGATGGCTGCCACATAACAAACAAATTTATCGTAGTTAATGTCAAATGAATGTGACATTTGCAATCATGCACTATTTGCATGTAATCTTATAGATGGCGCTACTTTTTGGCCGACGGTATAACTAATTAGTACCAATTTATAGTACACTGACTGCTTGTAATTTTACTTTTTCACCTCTTAAAATTTCGTGTATCTGTTATTCATGTTCTCAAAAGGTATATTAACAACATTTTTACCTTTTTGATGTCCATACATTCAACCGAACTCAATTTCACCTCCATTTCTTATACACATTTAGGTGGTCAAGCATCGAGTTATGGATGTTTTTTAAAGTTTTTAAATTTGGCTCTAAATTTTATGCATCATTGAATCCTTTTTACAAAAGTTGCTTTCCAAACCAGCACAGGGAATCGATTTCCTCTGAAATAGGGTTGTAATTTGTTTAACCCTTTATGGAGCAAGTAAATTTTTTGGTTAAAATGTTGAAAATGTTTAATGTCACCAGAAACTAACAAAATTGTCTTAAAATAAAAAGTGCTATTTCCGTCAGGTTGACATAAATACAAATTATCGCACTAAAAATTACGGTCACATCAACCCGTTTCTAATTAAGGTGTAGTTATATTACCACTGCCTATTAAAGGGTTAAACCAGATCAGGGGGAAACAGGTTCTAAACAATCAGTGGTCTCATAAATTGAGTGAAACATTTGGAAGGGTTTTTTCCACAATAACATTTAGCAATATTGAATAAAACACAAAACATTTGAAAGTGTTTGAAAATTGCACTTAGTATTATACTTCAAATTGCATATATATACTTTTTAATTATGTAATTTAAAAAATATATTCATAAGTTTGAATTAAAAAATTAATTACCAGATTTGTATTAAGATAAGAGAACTCCATAGTTTATTCTAGAGTGCATTTATTGGGTCTTTTATTATGTTTATACTTAATTCGGTAGGAAATGAATCCACACCTTTCGTTTAAACCCATTGATAGATCCCGCCTCTTCCTCTCAAAAAAAAGGGGGGGGGGTGATTTTTTTTGTGTAAGGGAATTGTTGCATTATTAAGAATTGCAGAGGTCCCTTCAATGTCAACTGAAATTTCATGGAAACAGACTATGCAGTTCCTTTTTCCTTTCATTTTTAAAATGCTTTTCAATAAATGATTTAAAACAAAATCTTGGAAGAGCGAAAATCTTTTTGCAAATAAAGTTATGTGCACTTGTATTGGGAATGCTTTTGACTTGTATTGCAGGTCATATTCTGAGCCGTGTAACCTATTTAAGGTGAACTGAATGTGACATTTAAAATAACTCATTAGTGGCACATAATGTTATAGTTTGACGATGATCATTTGGCATGTGGGTAAGCCAGGTAGTATAGTTTAGTAAACGAAGCAGTACAATGAATTAAAAATGTTATCATTTTATGATTGATGGTAAATTTTGTGATTATTATTAGCTAAATTCTGTTTAACTTAAAAAAGAATTAACAAAACAAATCTAGTAAAAAAATGACATTTGATTCATTCTTCATCTGGGTGTTTGAGTTAGAAACGTGATCCCTATTTAGAAATAGTGGTGTCTTTTTGGAGTTGATTTTTCAGATAGTATTTTAGTAACATGCAAGACAGTCTTTGAAACAATTCAATAGTTAAACGGATAGTTTTGTTTATATTTAACATTACCATGAAATTACAAAAAAAAACCCCTCACAAGTTTGCTAAATTATGCATATAATAAAATATTATAAAATTAAAAGCTAAACAAACATTAAAATAAAATTATTAATGTTTGTTTAGTTTTTAACTTTACATAATTTTGCATATTTAAACCATTTAGTAAATTTGGGTAACTTTTTTTTACTTCCTTGTTATATTGAATCTTTTATAAGTGCAAATGTCCAGATATTTTATTCGTTAGGAAATGAATCCACACCATTCACTGACTCTGACAAACCAATTCGTCCTTTCAAAAAAAAAAAAAAAAAAAGTGGGGGGGCGGGGGAGTGAAGGCCATTTTCCTATTGTGGAAGGAATTTTTTTAAAGATAGTAAATTTCTAAGTCACTTCAACACTTCTACAAATATTTGCTCAAGTGAATAAGACAAAAAGCATTCCTGCAGTTCAAATTTTTATTATTTCTCATAAAAGTTTAAAATTCAAACAATGTTCTTAGAAGAAAATAAATAAATATATAAATATTAAAATAAAAAATATTCAACTTAGCTAAGTATATTGACATATGAGCATGAGCGTAATAGTAAATCATGTTATGTAAACATTTTTTTAAGTGTTATTATGAACAATTAAGAATGAATGAATCATTATGAATCATCATATGAATGAATCTATCAAAAAATTTGCACATTTCCAAGTATGGTTTTTAACACTCTGTACTTGAAAGCTACATGAAGGTATAAATTCTTCAATGTAGTGTTGGGTTTTTCTTACTGTTGTTTTCTATCATAAGCGTAACAAGTAAATATATTTTAAAACTAACTCGCTTAGCTACAGGATCTTGGAAAAATGTATCACAATAGCGATGGGCAATCTCGTTTTTTTCAAATCGATTTTATGGATACTATGGACAATTCGATATAATTGATACAATAAATTTTTTAATCGATTTCTCTAATGGTAATATTATTTTTATTTTCCTTCAAAAGACAAATATAAAGTAATTGGGCGTGCCAATCTCAAAATTTCTTCTTCTATCTCATACATGTGAAAACTTCCAAATTCACTATCCAAATTGTCAAATTCAAATGATAACAGATGCCCATTATGAGGAATCAAATCGCACAGGTTCATTGACAGTGTTGAGTTACTTATCGTTAGGAGGAAATGCAAGGAAGACATTATAAAGTTCCGGGGTGGGGGAAATTGCACTTTTTGACCATTGAAAACATAAAATCTCAAATTTTATGGGGGAAGGATTGCTTGTGGGGGGGGGAGGTGAATGTGCCCTTAAGCCACAATGCTATTCATTGAAGTATGAGCATTTTAAGATAAAATATTAGAACTGCATTTTCCTATCAAGTTGTTGAATTTCAACTCACACCCTCTTAGATGACTGCAACCAAAATTTGAAATTCAAAGAACATAAATGTGACATCTTTTGAGCAGTATACACTTAAGCCTCATAAAGATCAATTTATGTGATAAGTAAAAATCATGCATATAAATAAGTTCATTTTATTTCAATATCAAAGTGTATTCATTTTTATTTTTGATGTATGACATCATATTTGTTTGTAACTTTGTACAATTAATTTATGTGTGTTGTTGTTTTCTTTAAACTCATATGTTACACTCATATACAGTAGACTCCCTAAAATCCAGGAAAACCAGAAATTGGCACATTTTTTCAAATGTAAACAATGAAAAAGGGATGGGACGAATAGTGATTTGGCCGAATAGCCGAATACCGAATATTCGGCCAAATTTTAGGCCGAATACCGAATATTCGGCCGGCTGAATAGTAAAAAATTTTTTCCAATAAAGAAAATAAATTTTGATTATATATAATTTAAAAAATAGGAGCTCATTAATAATTATTACTCTTAAATGTGCTTTTAAATGTATTTTTAAATTTGAAAAACTTATTTTAACACAAAAAAATTATGAAATTGCATTATATCCTTTATTCTAATGTACATCAAATTGATTTTCAGTAAGTCAAGATGGGAAAAATATTTCCATTAAAATATGAAGAATGTACTTCACTTTTACTATCAATTGATATTTCTTGCATCCAAAATCAATAATATTTTTAATATCTCTCTCTCTCAGAACTCACAAGGACATATTTTCTGAAATAACCTTTAATAAAGTAAATTTGATCATTTAGAGTTTGTGTCCCTAGTGATAAGCAAATTTGTAAGAATGAAACTGTTCTGAAATCAGATGCCAAGCTTTAAATTACAAATTACGTTAACGCAAAAGATTATGCTTAAAGTAGAATGCATATGTTAACAAAGTCTTTGACATTTGAATTGGCACATACAATATTCAACTTAAATATTCCACTTATTCAACAAGCATTAAAAGGATAAACAGAAATTGATAACAACATGAAGGAAGGAAAATTAAATAAAAAAATATATACATGTTACATATTTAAGTCAGTAATTATGCAAATAATTATTTAAATGTAAAAACTATAGAATGAAAAAATTATTTTGTTGAGTATTTAGAATTTATATTCAAATATTTATAAAACCATCTTCATAAAGCAAGTTGTCATCTAATGTGTATCGAGTTTGACACCACTTCTGCTTTCAGATGTACTGTTGTATTTGGAATGGTGATATATTATATTTAATTTTGAAATTGAATACTTCCTTAACACACCTAGTGAATAATTTTTTTTCATTTCTTAATTTATAGAAAATAAGTTATGAATTTCATAAGAGCCTTTTTTATATGTGCATGGAATCTGCAGACATTAATAAATATTCGAGCGTTTTAGAATAAGGCAGTGTTTTTACATCTTGAATTGTAATATATCATTCTCTAATGATGACATTTCCCATACAATTAAAGCTCCAACTTGGGCAGCATTTTCTAGAATATCACTAACTTTTATAGAAAATACAGAAAGGCTGTATGTATATTTTTTAGTACCTGAATAACACTATATTTTGTAAGTAAGAGTGAGAATGACTTTATAAATGAAGTAGCCAATTTAGATTAGAGAAAAAAAAAATTGCAAGAATGAAATTCTTTAAATCCGAAATTTATTTGGCAAGATATCTTTCACTATTCGGTGAGATTTTAGCAGTATTCGGCAAGATATCTCTAAATATTCGGCTACAGGTATTCGGCCGAAGTATTCGGTCAACAAACCTTCAATATTCGGCAAAAGGGCCGAATACCGAACAGTGGCCGAATATTCGTCCCATCCCTAAATGAAATTAAAGACGGCACTGAAATTAGCAGCTTTTATGGTGCAAATGTCTAGATATTTATTATATTTTATTTGTTAGGAAATGAATCCACATCATTTACTGACACTCACAAACCAGTTCGCCCTTTCAAAAAAAAAAAAAAAAAAAAAAAAAAAAAAAAGGGGGGGGGAGGGAGTAAGGGTCATTTTCTTATTGTGGAAGGAATTTTTTTAAAGATAGTAAGTTTCTAAGTCACTTCAACACTTCTACAAATATTTGCTCAAGTGAATAAGACAAAAAGCATTCCTGCAATTCAGATTTTTATTTTTTCGCATAAAAGTTTAAAATTCAAACTATGTTCTTAGAAGAAAATAAATAAATATATAAATATTAAAATAAAAAATATTCAACTTAGCTAAGTATATTGACATATGAGCATGAGCGTAATAGTAAATCATGTTATGTAAACATTTTTTTAAGTGTTATTATGAACAATTAAGAATGAATGAATCATTATGAATCATCATATGAATGAATCTATCAAAAAATTTTTGCATTTTCCAAGCATGGTTTTTAACACTCCGTATTTGAAAGCTGCATGAACGTATAAATACTTCTATGTAGTGTTGGGTCTTCTTGCTATTGTTGTTTTCTATCATAAGCGTAACAAGTAAAAATATTTTAAAACTAACTCCATTAGCTACAGGATCTTGGAAAAATGTATCACAATAGCGATGGGCAATCTCGTTTTTTTTTTCAAATTGATTTTATCGATACTATGGGCAATTCGATATAATTGATACAATAAATTTTTTAATCGATTTCTCTAATGGTAATATTATTTTTATTTTCCTTCAAAAGACAAATATAAAGTAACTGGGCGTGCCAATCTCAAAATATCTTCTTCTATCTCATACATGTGAAAACTTCCAAATTCACTATCCACATTGTCAATTTTAAATGATAACTGATGCCCATTATGAGGAATCAAAATGCATAGGTTCATTGACAGTGTTCAGTTCAGACACTTGTCATTAGGAGGAACTGCAAGGAAGACATTATAAAGTTCCGGGGTGGGGGAAATTGTACTTTTTGACCATTGAAAACATAAATTCTCAAATTTTCTGGGGGCAAGAGATTCCATTGCTTGAGGGGGAGGGGGGGTGAATGGGGGGTGCCCTTGGGACACAACGCCATTCATTGAAGTATGTGCATTTTAAGATAAAATATTAGAACTGCATTTTCCAATCAAGTTGTTGAATTTCAACTCACACCCTCATAGATGACTGCAACCAAAATTTGTAATTCAAAGAACATAAATGTGACATCTTTTGAGCAGTATACACTTAAGCCTCATAAAGATCAATTTATGTGATAAGTAAAAATCATGCATATAAATAAGTTCATTTTATTTCAATATCAAAGTGCGTTCATTTTTATTTTTGATGTATGACATCATATTTGTATGTATCTTTGTACAATTAATTTATCTGTTTTGTTGTTTTTTTTTTTTTTTTTTTTACACTCATATACAATAGACTCCCTAAAATCCAGGAAAGTCAGAAATTGGCACATTTTTTCAGATGTAAACAATGAAATTTAAGACAGTGCTGAAGTTAGCAGCTAACACATTTTTCTTTACTAAATTTTTTATTAATGTCTCTCTTTTGGCTATTACAGCTGATTTATTACTAAATAAATTTACATTACTTTTGATTTTGATATAAATTAGCATATCTATATTAGAAATGCACCAAATAGTGATTTTGGATGAATACCAAATATTCGGTTTCAACTGGTGACTTGAATAGAGAATATTCATCCGGCTAGCGGAATTGTAATTGTTGAGCCGAATATCGAATATTTGACTTTCCAAATATTTTTTATATTTCACAGTTTAAAGGTATTAAAATGTTACTTTTAAGAACATTTTTAAATAATATTTAAAAAAAGAAACTTACATTTTGATAAAAAAGAGCTTTTTATAAGAGCATTTACTATTGAAAAAAAATCTGCTTTGAGTTTTTTTAAGAAGCACAATTATGAGTCTTTAATTAATAAAACTTTTAATTTCATGATTTCTTCTACGAATTAAAGCAAACATTTTAAAATCAAAGAGAAATAATGAAAAAAATAGTCGAAGAAAAACTACAGTCTCATAATTGTCCTTTTTAAATAACTCAAGGCAGATTATTTTCAATATAAAGTACAAATACTTTCAACTTAATTCTGAATAAAGAATATCTAGCTCATAATTTTTTCTTATGAATGTTGTTATTTTCCATTCATCCCATCATATCATATTTTACAGATATCAAAGAATGTAACTTGAAAATATGGTTATCGTATGTTATTTATTGTTAAAGCAACAAACGAAAACACAAGTTTGACCAAGAGTGAAATGAAATACAATGAATTTATAACTCAATAAGTTGATTATGATTATAGTTTCATGAACAAAAATTGTCTGCCTTGATAGCTATCACTAATCTCAAAAGTTTTTCTTTCTTGTTTAAGTACTTTTAATTGGGAAAAGCAAGAAACAGATTATTTACTAAACAAAATGTAGGAACTTGCATCTGCACATCATTGATTCCTAATGAGAATCCTAATAAATCACCATTTTAATCCTTCTCATGGTTAATTTTCTTAAATTATACTTTACAAACAGCAAACAATGTAAAAACATTCTTTTTTATTTAAAAGTGATTTTCTTTCTAATTATTTTAAATATACTTATAAATTAACAGTTAAAAGTATAAATTGTGAAAAGTTTTTAAAAATGTGTTTTAAAAAGTTTTATTAAGTATTGGATTCAGGCGAATACATTGATATTCGGCTTAACTGGATAGTTTCATATTTGGCCTAACCAAATATTCGATGCATCCTAATCTAAAAAATTCCAGGGCTTGAAATGGAAAATTTCACGAACAGGAACGATATTTTAAAGTTGTTGTTGGCTTTTTTTAATGTATAGACAGATTTATTTGTTATGATATAAAGCAATATAAAAAAGGCAAGATTCTAAATAGCAATGAAACAAGTTAGAAAGAGCACAATAAGCTACATATATATGTATAAATAAAACTGTAACAATATGTTTTAATAATTGAATGAACCAGCACGATATTTACCATATTTTTACAAATCGGAACTTTATTTTTCATAATTTCAGGAACAAGAATATCAGTCTAGTTTGTTTCAGTAGTTTTTGAGCCTTGAAAGATTTCCCTTATTGTAGTTTCTGGAAAATATTCGCAAGTATAAAGTAATCGAAATGTTTATTTTTGTTTTGTTCGTTTCATTATTTATTTTTACTTTTTCAGTATATCGTATGTATTTAATATGTTATACTGATTATCATGACTAAACACAAGGTTTTTTGTGAGATTTTGCAAAGGAAGTTAAAATGTCTTAAGAAATCCCATGATTTTTAAATGTTTTGGAATGAAACATTATGTAATACTACTAAGAATTCTCACTATTAGCAAAGCATTTGTAATAATTGCTTTTCAATAAAAAATATTGAAAATAATGACACTGTTTTAGATAAAAATATAATCATATAGAAACAATAGAGAAAAGAGTTTTCAGAAAAAAAAAATTGCAGATTTATTGAAAAATTTAAGAAAAAGACACTTTTTATCAGTTAATTTTCAAATATTTTGGGAGGAAGGGGGGTGTAACTCCATCAGCTCATTTCTGTTATTTGGTGTCAATGTGGACTAATGAGCATGGCTAATCCCCTGTATAATAGAAAAAAAAATAAAAATTTTCCAACATGAAAAAAAAAAAAATCAACCGTTTCTTCATATTATTTTTATAAATATAGATGAGGGGGGGGGGGGGGTCTATAGCTCCATAATCCATTCCTTGGGTACGCCCATGAATCTGACTACACTCATTTCATTCATTTTATCACAGTTTCTAATATTGAGTCATCATCAAAAGTGTAGTCATAAAAATAACAGGGCATATACCTTCAAGGCTAAAGGTATACCCTAGAGCAGCAGTTCCCAAACTTTATTAATACATGACCCACCTTTAAATAAAAAAATGTTTTGCGACCCGTCTTATATAAGGTTTCATATCAGTATGGAAATTGTTGCAAGACCTCTATAAGCTCTTATTGGCTATCCTACGAAAAAGGCAAATTTTCATATGAAGAATTAACTACGATGAAAACAACAATTAGTAACTCCAATGAGTGTAAGTGGGAAAATATTTAAAACAACACACAAACTACAAAGATAGATTAAAATATAAATTTAATTACTGTCTAAACCTAACTTAAAAATCAGTGTGATTTCTCGCACTGGCGTTTACCAATGAAAGCATTTATATCAGGGTTAAAAGTTGTTACTTATTTCAACCTAAAGTCTCTTTCAATACACAGTTTTTTTCTATACCTGTTTTTAAAAAGCAGTCGAGTACCAAAAGCATGTCCACACAAGTATGTTGTGTTGAACTCCATCAAAGAATTCAAAGCTGTTTAGATGATTCTAGATATTCTGCTTGTATATTCCTTCATTTGGAAATTAAGGAACTTCCATTGAAATATTATTTGCTGTTGAAATTCTTATATTTTTTTAGTAAATGAAATACAAAATGCATTCATACTTGTGACAAACTTAGATTGTTTTCGCGATCCATAGTTTGGGAACCGCTGCCCTAAAGTATGTATACTATATAGCTTTCTTGAGAAACAGAGGATATATGATATTCCTTCAAAAAATCCAGAAGGTATACGGCGTATACGCCCGTGTACCCTCCACTACATCCCTGGTCATCATACAATCAAATCACAATTCCTAAAATTTTTAGTAGGAGAATAAATAAAGTAACATATCTTACCATTAATAAATTTTAGTAAAAGAGATAAGTTCAGTAAATTGATTTAAAAAATTAGTAACAAACTATAACAATCAGAATACAGTCTGAGGGTTTGAGAGAACAATGTTTTGAGGTCTAGAAGCTACAATGGCTGTTACCTCGAATGATCCTTAATACACAGAAACCAATACAGAACACTTTATTATTACATGAAATACAGTACATACATTTAATACACATCACATGGACAACACAAGACATCCATGCCGCTAGCTGGATTCGAACCAGGGTCCAGCGGTGTGGGAGGAGTCGTCGCTACCGACCACGCCACTGGATCGGCCAGAATACAGTCATGTCGTCCATTTTATCACAGACGCCAATTTAAAGAATGAATCACGATAAATGGAATCACACACAAAAATTGAATAAATCAATAAATTTATTGCAAATAATTTTTAAATAAAAAAGCAAACTATTTATTTGTAAAAAAGAAATAGATAGCATTTGTAAAAATTCTCGGTCCTAGCAAATAAATATGATCTCGGCTCGGGTTAAAAATTTTAAGCAATTTGACTAAGGAATAAATCATGAAAATTTTGCTTAGTTTTTTTAGTAAAATTCGTTTTTTTTTATGGCTGGCTGTTACTCATAATTACAAACAAAGATTAAATAAAACTACAAATTATATTGACATTGTAAAAATTTAATTAATAAATTATTAAAATGCATGAAACATTTTCAATGAATCACCTTATAATTCACGATTCATTCTTTCATTGGCGTCTTGTCTCATCCCTTGTTTGTAATATCAGGTAACTTTTATTAGATAAATTTATTGTATCCAATCTCTTTGCTAAAATAAGTTAACGCTAAGGTAGGGTAGTTTCTTTCGTTACTTTTCAACTAAAAATTCTACAATTTGCTATTTGATAATGACGGTACGGCTAAATATCATATAAACGTGCATTTTGGAAATAATTTTTTTTTTTTTTTCAAACTCTATGTATGAGTTTCAGTTTTTAAAAATAAGTCCGAATAAGTATGTCTTAGACATTCGGAGTTTGGCAGAGATCAATCATAAATTTATAAAAAAATTATAAAAAAATTTCCATAAAAGTAATTTTAAAATTTCATTAAAACGTCACAAAAATGACGGATCGCCACTAATTCGTTCTATTATTAACCTCTTCAGTCCCTCAGTACCCAAATGGGTACATCAGTTTTGTCCCATTTTATTAATGATACTCAAATATAAATGAAATTTCGATATAAGAATAATTTGTTTCGAATTCTAAGATTCGAGCTAATGAAAATAAAACAAAAATCTCGCTTTGAAGTCAAAAGAGAGAAGAAATAATTCAGTAATAATTAAAAATACTGTAATAATCGCCAGTAGCAAAGAGGATAAGCCTACATCGGCACGTTTCTTTCTTCTGGTTTACATTCTATATTAAAATAAAACATTATTTTAAATTTTAAAATAATATTTTTTTATTTTTTAAACATCTCGAAAATGACAAGCAATAAATGTACGCATAGCATATAAACAATAAAAATAATGTTATCACTGACATATTTTTTATTTTCTTCAAATTTTTTCTGCCACAAGTGCTTAATGTAGGTTTCCAATCACCAAAATGCTGTTAAAATGAATAGTAGTAATCATCATTTGACCGTTTATGAAATTATTTTCGCATGTCACGAAAATGATGGATAGGCTTGGATACATACAATTTAATTACTCATTCATGATAATTAACTTAAAATTAATTAAAAAAATATTTTCCTTTGAAAACAAAAATTTTTTTTTTTACAATAATTAGAATTTTTTTTAAATACTTTTTTATTTTTGTTAGAAGAAAACGTACTTTATATATAGACTTTTGGAACTGGATACTGTCACAAAAATGACATTTTTAAGGTTTAAAATTTTCTAAAAAATAATGAAATTGCAGTAGAATCATATTTTTTGATTTATTGATTTTCAAAACAATAGTTCTAAAGAACAATAATAACATTTTACATTTTATTTGCTTAAAATCAATAATAAAGGTCTGTGACACTAAAATGGACATTTATGTGATATTCAGCCGTATGAAATGTCATACATAGCATCACAACTTTCATTTTTGTTAATTTATCATTGAGTTCTTAAATTTTTTTTCCCCAGATAATTTCTTTTATTATTATTATTTATTTTTAAGTAGTTTAATTTTAAATTTCAATTTAAAAACAGCAAATTGGTATGAAGGAAGTATTTTTAATGTTTAATTTTAAAGCATTCTGTCGCTCATAAACTGAATTTGATTACATTCTGTTCAATTGAAAGTAAATATTTTTTAAATAATATATCGCATGGTGAAGTATCGCTAGAAAGTTTATCGAAATTTACATAAAAGAACACATACACTTAAGAAACTACTGCTAAATCCTAGAACAAGCAAGACACTTACTTGGCAAGGCGATAAATGAATTTTTGTTCTTACCAGTTTGTTTCTTAAATCCTTTTCACCCCTACTAAGTATTGATCTGGACTTGTGATTAGTTTGATCAGATTGATTGTCTTTTGTATAGTTGGATTTTTTTTACGTGTTTGTGTTAAGTTGTGAAATGATGGTTATACCTTATACAGTGGTTATCGAGCATTTTTGTGTGGTTTTGTCAGTGAAAATGGATCTTATTAAAATTTGTTTTTCCATATATTGCAGCTTTTTTGTGTATAAATATACTTAGGAGTGAGTTTAACTTTTGTCATGTAGAGTGAGCAGTTCTGTTTTTTGAGGCCATTTTTGTTAATTAGTAGGTAAAGAGAGTATGAGAAAATTTTTTTGTAAACCTTGTGTGTCAGTGAGTGAAAAGAACAATGGGTATTACTTGATTATCATGATGACTTAAAAACTATCACCAAACTACAAGATTAAAAATCAATAATAAACAATCAAAAATGTCACATTCACTTGACATTAGTGGTTTATGTTGAGTGATGTTAATTTGACTTTTTATTTGTATTTTTATATTTGTTTTGCTAATTTATTTCTTCTTTTGTTATTTAAAATAAAATTATATTGATTTGTATAATTTGGAGATTTGTATCTTTTAATCAAATTGGTAAACCGAATAATCTACTAGTACCCAATTTTTAAGCAGTAGTTTGAATATAATACAATGAAAATTATAATGAAAGTTTACAATAAGATAAAATAATTTTTAAAATTATAAAGAAATAAACTAAACTAATAAATGTTAAGAAAATTTATATTTTTAAATATTAAAAGTAAAGGTCAAGTAATAATTAATAATGCATAACAATGCTGAGATACTATTTTCTTGAATTATTCAATAAAGCTTGCCTGATAAAGATACATTAATAATTGACATCAAAATCTTAAAATGTGTAACAAAGTTTTGTTTTATGTTTATATCCACAGTTAATATTCAAAAAATTACTTCAAGATTAATACATAAATGTGTTTAGAAAAAATATTGTAATTGTCACTGATATCAGCATTATGTGAATTTTTTCAGAAATAAATTTATTCTTTTTGTATTTTAAATTTATTAAATTTGTATTTTAAATTTATCCTTCATTCATGAGAGAACAAAAGTTCAATCATATATATTTTTATTTATAATCATACATCATTTTATTTATTTGTAGATTTTAAAATACATTCAAAGTTCTATAATCTGCACAAGTTGGGGCCAAAGGTTGTGCGGATTATGGAATGTTGTGGATTATAGAGGATTATGATTATACGTCATTTGATAATTCCTAGACAGCATTCTAATTCTTAAATCAGTATAATATGAAAAGATAAATATGAAATCTAATAATCAATTTCGTATACTATCTCAAAAAATTAATTTTTAAAGTTTTTTTTATTAAAAAAATAGATATATAAGGTGCATTTAAATAAAAATAATTACATATATTCCATAATACAGTTCGATTTTTACTGTTAATAAAAAGAGTTATATTTAAAAAAAAAATAGATATTTTGTTATGATTTTTTCATAATTTGTTTAAAAAAACATTTTTGAGTCACGAATTTGTAAATTTTCTTAACTGTTTACTTTCGTAAAGTAACGTGGTTTATAGAAAATTGAGGATTATGGGTGTGCAGATTATCGATCCTTGATTGTAGTAAATTTTAGAGAGTCTAAAAAATTCATTATATTTGTAAGGAAGTATTGGATAAGTTACATTTTAACAAGGAAAGTGTTCTCGTGGAAATGGGACAGTCATCCTGAACTAGAAAGGAAGCGAGGAAACCATGCAAAGAAATTATCAGTTGAAAGCTTTAAAATTCTGTTTCATCTGCGGTTTCTCCTAATGTTATTGAAAAATATTTTCTCCATTTTTACATAAAAATTAATTAGCTTAAAACAATGGATGCATTTATGAAGAAATAAAATTTGAACAAAAAAGGATTGATAAATGCTTTTTAAATCCATTTTTAATGTCGAATTTAAACAGGTTCCATTTACTATTTTAATAAGGCCCCTGTCCGCTCAAGGAAACGCTTGCGAGCTAATGATATTTCTATGGGTCCTCGAGCTATTCAAAACCAGTTTCGAAACTGAATGCTTTAAAAAAAAATCTGCAATTAAAATCGAAAAAGTAAAAAAAAGTGTACTGTCGGCATGCACCTCAGCTATCTAATGAAAAAAAAATTATTCAAAAATGTCAAAATGCGAAAGAGTTAATTATAAAAATGCTTCCTTATAGGTATAGCATTAGCTCGTGAGCGTTTCCTCGAATGAGGACAGGGGCCTCAATGAACAAAACATTGGTTAATTAAAAAAAAATAAAACAAATATACTGAAATCTTATTACAGTAGAGGACCTATTATCCGGAATTCCGAAATCCGGAAGGACCCGAAATCCGGAAATGAAGAAGATTGAGAACGAGGTGAATCATGATGAAATGAACGAATCATGAATCTTTGATCAAATGTGCGTTTTTTCAAAATTTTTTAAGATTTCATGCTTTTTGGCTTTTTTCTTTCAAAATTCACCTTTTTCTGCATTTTTTCGACAGAATTTACGTTTTTTTTTTTAAACGCAACTTTTTTCAAGTATTGCTTCAAGTATCAAAATTCATAAGTCATTCAAAGATTCACGATTCATTCATTTCATCATGATTCATGCCCATAAAAAAACGCTAATTTTTTCAAGTATAGCGAAAAAACTCTGCAAATTCTTCAAATATCGCTATAAAACCCTGCAAATTTCGTCAAATATCGCGATAAAACCCTGCAAATCTCGTCAAATATCGCGAAAAAAATCCTGCAGATATTTCGCAAAAAATTCAAATTTTGTGAAACGATCGCGGAAAAATCCCGTGTAAGCGCCCCCTCTAATTATTTTACGATTTTTCGTCACCTTTGGGGGGTGGATTAACGGTATTTTACAGTATATATATATATATATATATATATATATATATATATATATATATATATATATATATATATATATATATAATACTGGCTTTATATATATATATATATATATATATACTGGCTTTATATATATATATATATATATATATAAAGCCAGTTGGCAAAACTTCCGGATTTTGAAGAGCTCTGAATTTTGGATGTCCGGATTTGAGACTTTATACTATAGTACAAGAGTCAAAATTGTAGCTTAGTGTTTTTTCCACAGACTTCTCATACAGCACACTTTTCATTGATATTCTAGATAGCAGTGCTATATTCCTTGTTTTTTTATTTTTTGAGGGGAGGAGAGTGTCTAGATTCGGACGGACCCGAAATCCGGAAAATTCCAAAATCCGGAAAGCCCTCGGTCCCGACGATTCTGGATAATAGGTCCTCTACTGTATTTTTGAGTCAGGTCATTTTCTATAAAACAAGTGACATCTAATTATTTAATGGCTATTATACAACTGCTTACAATCCATGTATTGCACTTGTTATGCATTAACAAAACAATAATTAGCATGCTGTACAAAATCAAACAGGAAAAGATAGGAACATTTCAACAAGTTATTAGCATTCTTCTTTTATAATCCAGTAAACGGATCATTGATTTTAACGAAAATTGTTTTTTGATTATAGTATATATCTTGAGCATTATTTTTAGTTGATAAAAAAAAAAAACATAAAAATTAGCATAACATAAAAATAAAAAATAAAAAATAACATTTTCATACATTTTTCTAATTTAAAAATTGCATAAAAATTTTAAATATGTGTATGTAATATGAGTTAGCATATTTTTCCATATTTGGAGTTTGTTTCATTTTTCTTACTTTTATACTTTTTGAGAAAAAAATTTGAAAAATAGTGAAATTTGTGTATACTTTACCAATTATCTCAAGGACAGTTTAAAGTCAGAGGTTAAAAAATATATATTGTATTCTCATGATAATCCTTATCACCACGCATGTTATTTCAAACATCGGCCATGGTTATATATGTATATTAATCTTTTATTCGAGTAATTTTTTTTTTTTTTTTTTTGCAATTTGAATTTTTTATCCATAAAAAGTGTGCAAAAATCTCTATCACAATGGTCCCTTCCAGGGGAATATCTCTGTTTTCAGCTCGGACTTGACAGCATTGTGCAATATACACTGGTGTCCAAAAGTTAAGCATAATTGGTAATTAAGTAAGTAATGAAAGAAATATAAATCGAAATGTGGTGAAACTCCAAGTGTGTAAACAAAATAGTATGCGTCACATATTTTCATGAAGAGTTTTCTCCGAAATCGAACAGGGAACCGTCAACAAGTTGAAAAAAAACGAAGATCTTTTGGATAACCCTGTCAAAACTAAAGCAAAAGCATTCAAACTGCACATTATGATTATGTGGCTTATTGTAATGTACTGTGTTTATTTTATAAGGATAGCATGTATACTCGCAGAGAAATTAAGGTATAATTTGCAGAGTTCTTAATATAAAATAATGTTCGTTTCTGAAAATATGACAAACATCATAGTACACAATACCCAGTCATCAGAATTTAAAAATAATAAAAATTGTATGAAACATGAAAAGGTTTAGTAAATAATTTTTCATTGCGCATGTGTCAACGATATCAAAATTTCATTTGCATATTATGTTAGATAAATGTATAGAGCAACGTTTGTGAAAGTCTCAAAAACATAGCTTAAAAATTCTGAAAATTATCGTTGATAGAATGAGATCAAAATCCTTTATTCCCTAAATGAAGCAAAAGATGAGGGGCTGTATCCATATTCCATTGTTTAGTGCCAACACAATAATGCACGTACAACTATATTTGGATAAAACCCCTGATTTTTTCCTTCCTTTCAGGAATGACGGATTTTGAGTTGATTCTATAGACGATCATTTTTAGAATTTTCAAGCTATGTTTTTGGAACTTTTATAGAAGTTGCTCTATACATTTAGCTAACACAATATGCAAATAAAATTTTGATATCGTTGATGCATGCACAATGAAAAATTATTTACTAAACGTACTCATTTTTCATGCAATTTTTATTATTTTTAAATTCTGATGACAGGGTATTGTGTACAATGATGTTTGTCATATTTTCAGAAGAGAACATTATTTTATATTAAGAACTCTGCAAATTATAAACAAAAAATTTAGGACTGTTTTTATAAAAACCTTAATTTCTCTACGAGTATACACGTTATCCTTATAAAAATAAACACAGTACATTATAATAAGCCACTTAATCATAATGCGCAGTTTAAACGCTTTTGCTACATTAGTTTTGACAGGGTTATCCAAAAGATCTTCGTTCTTTTTCAATTTGTTGACGGTCCCCTGTTCGATTTCGGGGAAAAATTTTTGCGAAAATATGTGTCGCATACTATTTTGTTTACACACCTAGAGTTTCACCACATTTTGATTTATATTTCTTTCATTACTTACTTAATTACCAATTATGCTTAACTTTTGGACACCAGTGTATATATATATATATATATATATATATAACAAATTTGTAACAATACTATGTGTAACAGTACACTATGTTATTTTATAATATTGAAATGGCACAAAAAACATTATCACAATGCCCTTTTCAATTAAATTCCTCCCGCCTCCCAAATAGTTCAACTAAAACACACACTCAATTTCATACATATGAAATTTGGTACAATCATATGCATAACTTCATACATTTCCTTATTATGAAAAGAGGGGAATCCCACAAAGCCGAAATTAGACTTTTTTGAAAATATGGAATCCGGTATACTCTCTTCTCCACCGATGCAACTTTTTGCAAACATCGATTTGTTTTCCTTTTTCTCTGAAAGCATAAGTTACATAAAGGAAATTACAAAGTTTCCGATGGCTGATTCCTTTTAAAATTTAAAATGTGTACTCTTTTGATATGCAATACTGAATAACATAATCACTTTAAAATAATGATTCCTTAAAACATTGAAAACATCAAAAGGAAGTAAAAGTGTTCTACTTTTTAGCAGTTTCTATCTTATCAAATATAATTATTGGTATTCTTTCTGTTAGAAATAAATAATTTTTTCATTTAGGACAGAATTACATTATTGACGAATTTCATTGTCACAGATTATTGCACTAATATTAAAATCACAGCAAACTGAATTAAAAAACTATACTAATCATGTGAAGAATTTAAGAACTTAATGTTAAATCTATGGGAATGTTGTTAACAAATAGCTTGCTTGCATTAAAATTATCAAATGTTAAATAATTGTTTTAATGGAATATCTGAGGTCAATATCCAAGGTTGTGTTTTGTAATTTTTTTTCTGGTTTAGATATTTTCTTATTTAGAAACTTTGATTTTTGTGTTGAACTGATCTGAAATAAAAAATATTTTCATATTTAAAAAAAAAAAAAAAAAAAAAAGAAAAAGAAAAGAAAAAAAAAGAGAAAAGAAAAAGAAATAACGCATAAAGTTAGAAACCGATTTCATGTATCACATGAAGAACAACCACAAAAGGAAACATTTTTAAATATTAAAATTTAAGTGTAAATTCTAAAAGAGCACTTTATACAGTCGAATTTCTATAATCCGCACACGCTACGACCAAAGGTTGTGCAGATTATGGAATATTGTGGATTATAGAGTATTTTGTATATTATACGTCATTTTATTATACTTAGACAGCATTTTAATCCTTTAATCAGCAGAATATGAAAGATAAATATGAAATGTAATAATTAATTTAATATGCTATCTGAAAAAATGCCTTTTTATTAAAAAAATTATATATAAGTGCATAAAAAAAATTACTACATATGTTTCGTAATGCAGTAATCCGCTTTTTTACTATTAATAAAATAAAAGAGTTATATTAACAAAAAAAATGTTTTATTATGATCTGTTTTTCAATTTTTTTATTATTTGTTTTAAAAATCACTTTTGGATCACAAATTTGTAAATTTTCTTAACTGTTTATTTCATTGTTTACATAAGTAAAGTAACGCGAATTATAGAAAATTGCGGATTATGGGAGCGTGGATTATAGATCTTTGACTGTATATTTAACATTAGCATTCAAGTGTTTTCACTGAAATAGTGAAGGCTCGGAAGAGACTACACTGTAAAAATGGAATGCTAATGTTAATTTTATGGGCGTGTTCTTTGGGTCATTCCATGTCAAATCACCCAGAATTTTCCAAAAATGACACCCACCATCACCAATTTTGATAAAATTCAGTGGATTTGTAGAATTTCTGATGCTGATTCCAAAAATATCAATTATATTGAAATTGATCAAACGGTTTGTGATTTATGAGCTTTTAAATAACTCCAAGATGGCCGATTTGCCGCCATTTTGAATTGCACATGTGACAACAAAAAAGTCCATAACTTCTTTCACGTTTAAGCTAGAGCTTTCAAATTTTTTTTGTTTTGTTCAGAATAAAGTAAGCTTTCATTTAAACAGATTATAGTGAGCCTCATTTTATAAAAATGCTGTCAGAAAATGACTTTTTGTCATTTTTTTAAGTAAAAAAAGGTGCAACTTCAATGGCTGATTTCTCCCGATGCACCCCTTTCAATTTTCACCTAATTGCATAAATAGGCAACTCAAAGTGTGTTTTGATGACTGATAAAAAAATTTTAATGGGCGGTTCTCAGGTTTTTATTGAAAAAAATAAATTCAATTTTACTGACTTTCCACAATAACAGAAAACACAAGATAATGCTGATATTTCTTTCATTTCCAGAAATATCATACATATTTACATCTAAAAGTTTGATAAGGTTTAATGTTACATAAATATGTATATATTTAATGTTTCTAAAAAAAGGGGGAATCCCAAAGGAATTAATAGGAATGCGAATAATGTATTCTTGCAAGAGTATTTCCTGACAAAATGAAATTGATTGCAGAGTTGCAATAAATTATAAGTAAAAATCAAATGATAAAAAAAATTCTACAAATAGGTACATTATATAACAAAATCATACTTGCATATAATACAAAATGTGATAAAATTAAAACTCTTAAATAAAAAATACAGTAAGGAAAAGTTACACTAGTCTGCATGATATCGGATGATTAAGAACCAATACAACTCCTTAATGCATTTTTTAATGCAAATTACACAACTGTTCTTAGTTTTCTTCTATCACATATAGTTTATTTGCAATCAACCAGTGTTGATTTCGAAGATTCATTGCCGAGAACAAGCATCATGTAATAGTCACAGATAATGTAAATGTATACTTGTGGATGCTTGCGAACTTATCTAACGACTTTTAGAATACAATCTGACTGTATTCAGCATGAGGTATACAAATGATTTATCTGCAGTGACTTCAAATTTATATTAATATTATTGGCACAAAAAGCTGGATACACAAAAATGCCTTGCTTTCTATGTGAACAGGACAGTCTGGCAAAGGAAAAATATTTGGATTTTCTGATTCATTTTTAGATCCATTTTTGCTCACAAATGCATTCAATTGGCAGGTTCTATATATAACGCATAATATATTTAAAAAATGCTGTCAAAGTAAGCATTTTGAATTGAATTTTCCAAAGCGATAGTATTGGAAACAGAAAAAATGGTCATACTGAGAAAATAATTGTTGTAAATCAAGATCTAATTCACTGAACCAAAAATAAAAACACAGGTTGCAAGGCTGCCACAGGCGACCATTTTTTCATTTTAACTGGCACCACTTTCTTAAAACTGAAATCCCTAATAGATGCTTTGATATCATTTGCAAGAAAAATATACTTCAAACTTAGAAAAATACTGGTGTGCAAAAAATATAAAAATTGTTGCATGTAGCAGCCCTTAGGTCATTTATAAATCTCTTCAAAAAGTCACATCAACAAGTATAATGTTTTTACTTTTAAAAAAGTGTCAGAAAATTCCGAGTTGTTGAGAGTTCAAAAATATTTTTTGTATACACTGCCTTAACATTCTGATAAAACCAGTTCTTAGAAAAAAATTAAATTTTAAAAATAGCCAGATAAAATTGTTAAGCTAGGTTTGTATCTAAATTTGATTTAGTTTTTGTTAATGAAACAAGTACAGTAGACTCCCTCAAATCTGAAACCCTAAAATCCACAACTCTAAAAAATCCACACATAAATTATGGATGTAAATAAAAAATTCAGTTCAGATATAGGGACAAAATTTGACTTTTAAATTTCATATCAACTCTATTTTATTTTAATTATTAATTTTTGTTAATAGTACTGAATTCATGTTTTATTTATTTATTTATTATTATTATTTATTTTTATTACATGAAGGAAGAATAAATTTATTCTGAAAAACAACAACAAAAAAAAAAAAAAAAAAATCAAGATTTTTCTGATATTATTGGTAATCACAATCTTCTTATCAAATATTTTTATGTATTAATCAAGTTTTTTGGTTATTAAATCTAAATCTGGCTAAATCTGAAATGAAACTTCCTTATTTTATTATTTTGTTGTGAATTAGTAATGTATCTTTATGATGCAAAGATACATTGATGGTGCTACATTAAATAATTTAGGAAAAATATATTTCATGTTAATAATGAATATTTAATAATATTATTGATTATTAACTTGACCTTTGCTTTTAATATTTTAATCACTTTGATAATTATCTAAATTTTTATTATTTCATTACTTATTTTAATATTTTATTAGATTGTAAAGCATTCATTTTAGTTTTGATTGCATTATTAATTGCATTCAAATTCCTGTATAAAAAAATATAAACAAAATAATGACCAGAAATCGACAAAATTCTAAAATCTGCATAACTTCTGGTTCCAAGCTGTGCGGATTTGAGGGAGTCTACTGTATTTAACCTTAAAATTTACATCTGCCTGTTGGCAGGGGTTTTTTTAAATATTAATTATCTTTACTTTAAATTGTTATTGATGTAGATATATTTTTAATGGCATGTTTATTTTGTATGTGATATGCTATTTTCTATTTTAAAGTACCATAATTTTTATTTAAGAGTTGCAATTTTATCACATTTTGTATTATGTACAAGTATGATTTTGTTATATAATGTACCTATTTGTAGAATTTTTTCTATCATTTTATTTTTACTTATAATTTATTGAAACTCTGCAATCGATTTCAATTTGTCAGGAAAGTACTCTTACAAGAATCCATTATTGGCATTCCTATTAATTCCCTTGGGATTCCCCCCTTTTTTTTAGAAACATTAAATATATATATTTGTGTAACATTAAACCTTATCAAACTTTTAGATGTAAATATGTATGATATTTCTGGTAATAAAAGAAAAATCAACATTATCTTGTGTTTTCTGTTATTGTGGAAAGTCAGTAAAATTGAATTTATTTTTTTAAATAAAAGCCTGTGAACTGCCCATTAAAATTTTTTTATCAGTCAACAAAACACACTTTGAGTTGCCTATTTATGCAATTAGGTGAAAATTGAAGGGGGTACATTGGGGGAAATCAGCCATTGAAGTTGCACCTTTTTTTTTACTTAAAAAAATGACAAAAAGTCATTTTCTGACAGCATTTTTATAAAATGAGATTCACAAAAATCTGTTTAAAGGAAAGCTTACTTTATTCTGAACAAAACAAAAAAAATTTGAAAGCTTTAGCTTAAACCTGAAAGAAGTTATGGACTTTTTTGTTGTCACATGTGCTATTCAAAATGGCAGCAAATTAGACATCTTGGTAGTTACTTAACAACTCATAACTAACCAACCGTTTGATCAATTTCAATATAATTGATATTTTTGGAATCAGCATTTTAAACTCTACAAATTCACTGAATTTTATAAAAATTGGTGATGGTGGGTGCCTGGTCTGGGTGATCTGACATGGAATGACCCTACATACATAGACATTTTCCTTTGTTTACTTTATTTTACAGTTAAATAACACATTAAAACAGCAATTCTTTGCCGAAAATAATTCATTATTAAGAATTTTGAAAATTCTGCATTCCAGCAACAGAGTAGACTGTGGACCATTGTACC